>OY740769.1:80542454-80931245 GCA_963513935.1 Aphrophora alni
ATGTCCAGAGATGATAATCAGAGATCAAATTTACCTCCGCAACCGAGATTTAAAATATAAATTGTAGAAACATTAAATATCTTAGAGGGAGAATCACATTCATTTATATGCGTCGATTCAGTTGATTGTGCGTATAACCCGTTGATTCTACGGGTTGGCAATCCCGAAGAACCAAGTTGGATCTAATCCTTCCCCCCCCCCATATAATCTTGTGATAGGTCTTTCATCTTTCGTATCAAACCTCTCTTGACCAACTCTTATTCTTTCCCAACTCTGAAGCTAATAGTGTATTTATTTTTTGATCTTTTCTTTCTTTTTTTATAAAGCGATGATGACCGAGAAGTTGTTTGCCTTTAAAGAACAACAAATGAGTTGAGTGTGAAGACTTTAATAAATTATCGACTATCTTGTGTATAGTCTGAATCACTCAGGCAACACTTTAAAAGCTTATATTATTAAAAATAAACTTCTCATAAATACGTTTATTAAATCAAACGCTGTTTCAACTTGTATAAATAAATTGTATGATTATTGTAGCTCATGCATTACTGAAGAGACATTGAGTTAAAGTAGTATTTTTATTTTAAAACATCCCACAATTCAAGGTCGATATTTATATCAAAAATTACGTTCAAAACAGAAACAATTATTTTGTCGTTAAACAATGTAATCGAAAAAAATAACCTTAAATGTTGCACATCTGTTGGAGACAAGACTGTCTAAAAATGCGATTCATACAGACGATTATAACTGAATCTATTCAAGGAAGTAAATGTTTTACACCGAGAATCGATTTAGTATCCAGTAATTCTATCCCTTCCATACTGGGTTGATGATAGTTTCCGTTAAAGTTTACATTTACTATAATATAAATCACAATATCTTATTCTTTAGCCGTACTTTACGTTTCTTTTTAAAGAGATTGGAAATTCTTAAACGCGAAGGTTAAATTAGAGACCGCTGGTCAGCAAGGGAAACTCATCAACGGATTATATTTAATATTTACAAAAACTATAGTTTTTAGAGATATTACAGTTCTTTATACGACATATATTCAATTTGTTTGATGATATCATTGTGAAGTTGTAAAAACATAAAACGATGAATACACTTTTAAATGAGAAAATCTTTTAATAAATAAAATAAATATTTATGGTTAAAAAAAAATCTACGTAAACTAAATGAAGTTCTATAATATCTAGATGCATCTTTACTATTATAATTATTACTAAAATGTAAACATGGATTGGAGTTGTACCCCTTAGGGATTCACATTTAAGCGCGTGTATAAAATCTCAAGCTGAATTTACAACTTTCCTCATCTAATCTTGGACGATCTTATCTTTTCTCTCTGAGCACTTCTTGTTGCCACTCTCTTACCTCAATTAGAGGACTTATGGTCTAAATGTCACTATTTTACGCTAGTTTCTATTTTTAAGGTTATGATACCGCTTGATTTTTCGCCATAAAAAATTATAATAGAATTTAAATTGTTACAAACTTTACCATTACATACTAATTCTCCTGGTAAATACAGGCTTAAATACTAGTAATAATAATTTCTAATTGTACTTTATTAAAACAAAATTGAATTTTGTGTAACAATACAACTCAAACTAATTTTTATGTTTTAATTTATTCAAATAAATTTATAACCCAAACCTCCACAAAATCAAATAGTAATTTTAAAAAAAAATAATGTTTGCAATCTCTCTCATAAAAGTTTCTAAATACTTATACCTACGAAAAAACATAATGTAATTTTCTTTATTAGGCGAGTTTTCCCTCGTTTATTTATATCAGTTAATATAAAAGTTAGTAAAATGTGAAAATTCATAATCCAAACCACTGTGCTAAATTATAACTAAAATAAAAAGCGGTATAGGGATAAATAATGAAACAAAAATTATCATTGCCTCAGTTAATAAAACTCCTAATACAGTTTAGACTTGTATAACACGACGATTATGTAGGGATACAAGCAAAGAACGATTAATCGTTGTCATTATTTTTTTCTCACGTGTTTAAGTTTAAATTATACGACCACTAACTTTACATAAAGTTCTAATTATAATCCTAAAGAAGTTTAAAGAAAATATACATTAGGGGAGGGGGGCTATGCAAACAGCTTCACATCTTTGGCTCTGCACAAGTTAGAAAAATTTCATGTAGGTTGTTTTAAATCTCTTGACATTAGGAATCTACAGGATGGTACAAAAGTCTACTACCATGTACACTGTACAGGGTGTTCCAAAATAACACACAATTTGATTATTTACTTTTTAAAATGTAAACATGCTTTTAATCTTACCAATTTAAAATCTTTTAAATATTTGTAATATTTTGGTGAAAGTTTTTTCTCAATCTTACAGAATGTTACGTTAAATTTCATAATTCTATAACAATTTCTCTTTAGTATTACACTATTCAAACTGTCACATTAATACGAGTAGTAAAAGTGTTCTCAAGATAATATTTTTCAAGGTTATAACACAAGCTGAGTTAATAAATTCTTAAGTAGAAAAGTAATACCTTATAACTCATTAACTAAAGTTAGAGGAACGAAACTTTTAGTATAAATCAGTGAAATGAAAAAAAAAATTAAATTGTTAAGTTTAAAAACTGTGCTTAAATTAACGAAATTCAGAAAATCACGTTTCGTGTTATTTTGAAACACCCTGTATGTTGTAGTAAACTTTTGTATCACCCTATAGAAACGTAAGGTCAAGAGCTATAAATGACGTGTAACACGTTTTTCTAACTTGCCTATAACCAAAGATATAAAGTTGTTTCCATTTGTTTTTCCACCCTCTAAATAGATCATTAAAACAGCCAAGATCATAATTAATTATTTTCTTCACAGAACTAATTAACAGTAAAACATCGAAGGCACGAAAGAATCGATACACCTTACGCATCCTCCCAACAATTATGCAGACTTTAACAAGGTATTAAATTTTAAAGCGTCACTTTTCTGCTTGTAATAATTGCCGCCGATGCAACGCTCACACCCAGACTCTTTATGCGCAATGCGCACACGTTTAACAACATTTAACCCTATGTTTAATGATGCATTTAAAATGTACTCGAGACAAGGTTAGGTGTTTACCTTGGCTTAATGTAAAATATTGTAATACGTGCATACGTGGAACTATTTATAGGGTGATCTAGAGAAAACTTAACTATTTTTTGAAATTACGATTTCTACTAAAAATGACATAAAACAGCATCAATTCCATAGAAAACTGCTTGAGATTCCAAACAGCTGATGTCATTCTTGCAGTTACTATGGTGATATGAGTTATTTATTATTTACTTATCTTCGAAATGGTAGAAACCTTTACTATTTTCAACACGTTTTATTTACTCACTTTGGCGGGCTTACACACAAATTTTGTAATTGATTTTAAACTAACTTCCTGATGGTCTAGAGCCTTGAAATTTTGATGATATCTTAGAACTGGATGATGAAAAACGTTGTTAATTTTTTTTCACATAATATACCTATTCTTCCACGACACTCGCACGCCCGGGCACATAGAAAGAGAGAGAGAGAGAGAGAGAGAGAGAGAGAGAGAGAGAGAGAGAGAGAGAGAGAGAGAGAGAGAGAGAGAGAGAGAGAGAGAGAGAGAGGTTTATTTTTGTTTATCGCTACTTATTCACGAAGTATAATTTTCTCTCACTTGTTACTTTGTACACGTGTTTGGGTTTTTCATCTTCACATGTCAGTCTAAATTTGAACGAAATCAGTAGAACAGACTTTCAGAAATTTTTTTATATGATTTTGATAGTTTTACAGCTCGCTCCCTAACTGTTTGGCAGATTGCAACCAAATCCCTAACTGTTTGGCAGATTGCAACGTTTTATTTATGTCTTTACAAGCAACATTAAAGCGAAAATCAATCAAAATCGTTACGGCGGATTTTGAGGAAATAATAATTCTGAGTTTTGTCATATACAGACAAGCTATTATTAAATTTGTACTCTATTTTGTACATTACCTTTTGAAATATACTTTTTTTTTTGTTTTTGTTCGCATAGAACAGTTGAATTGATCTGTATCGACAAAAGTTACACTTAAAAAAAAAGTTTTTGAGAATATTTAACAAAAAGTAAAGAAAAGTACCTATTTAGAGAACTTTTTATCTATAATAGTTTCAATGATAGCTAAAATAAAATGTCAGGTATGTAACTCACACTGTATAAATAGATAAATTACTTTTTTCTTAAGATGAATTTAGAACCATCAGATCCTCTTCCAAGGGTGAGATGAAGATAATATACACGGTTATTTATATATATATATATATATATATATATATATATATATATATATATATATATAACATACCCAAACCTATTAGTATTGTATGTAAAATATACCCTTGTATTTGATTGCGTAACAAAATCATTGAACTATTTGAACTAAAGAACATTTAGACCTCTACACCTATATAATTGTATACAAATAATACGTCATTTCCACTGATTAGCATATGTTTCACCCCAGCAGGTGCCTCGTATCGCGCGCCGATGAAGCAGACACTGAGTTTAATTGAAAGGCCAACACTTCATCACCCGAAAGCAATGATGATGAATGGCATCGAACAGACCGAATCAATTAAACCAATAATTTGCATCGGAAATATATTCTTAAAAGTTTTTTCAAACGAGGGATGCCGTTTCATCCCCAAGGAGATTCATTAGAAGAGTCCGCATATATTAGAATAGATTAGGCTCTTACACGGTTCTGCCTTTGGGTATATATTGTAATCATATGTGCTTTGTTATGGTAAATATTTTATGTATGGTAAGAGTTTTTTCGTGTGATTATGTTAATAGAAGACGAGTTCTTGATATACATATTTTAGTTGATATAATCGTAGTGGAGTTTGTCCCAAGGGTTGGTTATGCTGGCGCTGTTGTTCGTTAGTTTTGTTTGAAAGAAATATTCCCTTTAGTAGTTCCGGTCACTAGCACCAGCGCTAGTGTTGTTACAAGTATATTAAAGCCGGTTTAGCTGTATAGTGGAACAGCCCTAAGAAGGCACTTGTGCCCGGTGCGGGGCCCTAGAGGAAGAGGTGGATTATGTCGGAAAATAACACCGTTCCACAAACATTGACTTTGCCTCCGGATCGCCAGCTACCTGGAACTTTACCCTCCTCGCACCCCTTAAGTTTTACTTCGAGAATAGTACAGCGTTTTCACCCGATCTGCGAGGTGCCTTCTTAGGCCTGTTCCACTATACGGGTGGGTATCCTCAAGGTAGGAATGTGTTTGGTGTAAGGGGCATGTCCTCCCTTCTACTTGCTTCCCTAGCCTGACTTAAAGGTACAACCCATTCCAATAAAACTAGGTACACAAGTTACATTTAATTCCTAAAGATACAAATTCGTGACAGACTATATCTCACTTATCTAATGATTTTGCCTACTTCCACACAACCTTTATTTATAAAAACTAAAAAAATATAAAGTAGATATATGCGTATGAGGTCTATATATTTTTACGGCGTTGTACCGCTGAAAGAAAACGTAACAAACAAAATGTGAGGGCCTCTCTTTTCCTCTCTACCCCAGACACATTCCTACCTTGAGGATAGTGTATTTATTTTTTTAAATTAATTTGAAATAATAATACATTCAGAAAATATCACAAAACTACTTTATTTACAACGTTTTATTATCTGTTTGTTTTTAAGCTTATAATTCGCCTATGAGTAATATAGCTGATTAAGCGCGAATATATCTTACATTTTTTTTTAAATTCTTAATTTAGCGGGCTATCTAAACGCCTGTCTAAAAACATCAGTCAAGTCAACTTATATACTGAACATGAGACATTACGCTTCTAAGAGTTTCATCAGACGTATAAAAAGTCTGATGTTTTCAGTTTCTATGTGTCTTTATTTTATATGTTTTATATTATAAGTCGATGATGACTAAGAGTTTTATCGCGTTTAAACAACAAGGACAAAAAATAACAAAATAAAATTCAGTTTCGACAGGCGTTGATTGGTACGGAGTGATGACGTCACCGGCACAGCTACCTTGCAAGGATTGTAAATACAATAACTAATATGATTTAAGTCTATATTTCATTCAGTAGTTGGGAAGTTATAATAATATTTATCTGTACTACTACAATTTTCTTGACACTTTCATAGAAAACATGTGGTTTTTTTCCCAAGAAAATAATTGTATATAATTTGAATGTTAATTGGAACTGGATATATTTTGAAATCTGTGATGTAGTTTCGACTTATATCCATTTGTATTCCTTAAAAGTTGGAAATCATTTTAAGGATTTGAAAAATTTTCAGCGACAACATTTGTATTGTCAGTAACAAAAAAAATGTTTTGTTCCGACAATTACAAATTAATAATATTGTAGATTAATTGCTAAATTGCCTTTGTCAAGTTGTAATTGTATGTTATTAATACAACTTTTATTAAATGTAAAGATGCTACTAGTTTTCTATTAACTTCCTTGCTAGTGGAGAGTGAGCTTATGCTAATCAATCATAACCTAAACTAAGAGTAAAAAAAATTATCTCAACACCTTACGACAATATCACTATGGTAATCTACAGATTGGAAATAAATATCCCCCTCCCCCCCAACCCCTACTTTTTCTCACAGTTTGGGTCATATCGATTTTCGACTAAATAAAGTTTGTGTATGGCGACCGAACATTTTAACACATTACAAAACGTAGTATTAACAATTATACACAAACTTCATTTAGTGCCAAATCGATATGACAAAAACTGTTTCATACTTGAACTCTACAAGAACCTGTCGGAAGAAAGGGGAGGGGAGACTTTATTTTACTCTGTATATTCGCCATTGGGACCGGTGATCAAATTATTTTACCGAAGTTTCCGTATACGTCCAAAATTACCGATCCGGTCGTTGACAATATCGTTGAACAAATAATATAAAATGTATGTATTCACCGTAGACGACGGTAAAACCCTAATCCGTTGCCGTATGAACGAGCTATTACTGGTAAGATCCGGTGCCGTGGATCTTATTCTAACCCATAGAAAGTAGTTTTATAATTTGGCTTAATTCTTATCAAAACCAACTAACTTACGAAATCCGTCACCCACGCCTCTTCTGGCTCAAACCAGATACAAGTAGTTAAACATGTCTAACCATACACGAGTGTTTAACACGTGTTAAATTAACATAAATATTTTCTCTATTTAGTCAGTATGCAAATAATTAGATGCACTGTAATCCACTGACCAGAGGACAACCGGAAAAGTTACGCCAATCAAAGCAGTCACGTAATCTTTATTTAATCAAATTTAACGGTCGTTGGTTCAGTTGAAAATAGTTTTAATAAGAATATTCTGTGATTTAATTACGTTTTACATCTGCGTATTTTATATCCTAAGCAATGTTATTGTTTCAAAATTATGAAGTAAAGGCTGAACTTACAACTATTTTTAAACCTCTCACTATGCCGAAGGGTTCAAAGGGAAATTACGTTTTTCTATAATTAAAATAAAAACAAGTTGATGGTCGCCTACATGATACTTACCCAGTCCCATCATTTATACAAGCAGATCCTCTAAATATGATCCTCAAAATTTTGTTAATTGGACCTTGTAGGTAATGTTAAATTCCACCGGTAGATCAAGGGTTCGTATCCAGTACAGTCAGTTTGTTTAAAACAGTTGTTACATAGGTTTTTTTAACCACATAATTCACTATTTTCTTTACGTTGGTCAGGTTGGTAATGGGCCTCGTTGATGTGTACGTATAAGGCTCCTCTCCTCTCGCTTCGCTTTTGGTCGAAACTGTGAAATATGTAAAGGCGTCTACTCGCTACGCTCGTGTCGGTAACTCGGCTCTACCGGATCTCATAACTACACAAATATTACATTTTTGGGGGATTTCAGGGTTCGAAATTACATTTTTTACATTAACCTCAATATTATTTGTCACCGTAGAGAGAAGGGTTGATATTATTACATGTAGAATTGATAGACAAAGTAGTATTGTATTGTATTCATAGTAGTGTACTTCTGAAGATGATAGCAGAGCTATCGAAAAGTACATAAGGTAATATAAACGCATTATACAAATTGTGTAGTTGTGTTATTTTGTGGTTTGGGGTTTTTCCTTGTTCATATACAATCACCACAGTGCTCTAGTGATTTATTTATCAGCTAGTTGTCTATAAATACAATATTTTACGTAGTTTAAGATGATGTGGCTTAAGAGATTAACATGATACGTCAAACTGAATGCTGATATAACATTCAATAAATTATAAATATAAAATATATTCAAATAAATATAACATAAACAAATATTATTTGGAGTTTGCAATAAATTACTTTTACTTCAATGTTCTCCAAAAATAAAAGTTTAAATACTAGGCCTACCAATATTTTTAGTTTGATTATAACCTTTTTGTTATTGTAGGAAACTGAAAACCTCTAGATTTTGTTGGGTACTTAGAGAAAACATATGTATGCAATTTTAAAACAAATTACAACCGGTTCTTTCATTGTTGTGACGGACAGATATCATCTTCGGTACAATATCCTTTTCTAGGTGCTTACACGTCCAGTAAAAATAGATAAAGCACCATTTGTGAATGGCTTTTCTTTGGAATGACCTACATTACATGATAACTTAAATGTGTTACGTTCGTGATTGAAGAGTTTTAATTATTTGGTTCCTTTTTGATCAAGTAGATTGTCGACTTGTATTTGTATAGAAATTCAAGAATAAGAGCTTTCGTGTTTTATTATCTTTTTAAATCCAGTCTTCGAATGTCTTTGAAGAGTATCTCATATTTAAGGATAAGCAAATCATCACTTTGTGGTTTTAACTTTCAATAAGCAGGACCAATAAAATGAAGGTTCGTTAGAGATTACTATCGCCTAAAAAAAACATATGTACAGGATAGTAAATTCTCTGAGGAGCATCTATGCTGGAAATGTTGCCTGCAAGAGAAACTGCTAAGCATCTGATCTTAGTATAGGAACGCCTCGACCATGAAAGGAATGAGATCTTTTGATCTTTGACAAAGGACATACAATCCTTCAAGAAAACCTTATCAGGTAGATTTTATTTATTTGTAAATCTTACTGGTCTCTCTGGTGATATTTCGAAATATCACATCACTTTATCCATTTGAGAAGGTCAATCCTTGTGACCTCTCAATTGAAAAATAAGAAGACACATGTCGCATGGATGCTACATGATTGTAGTACAATGTTGCCTTGCTATAATCGCCACACTGAACTACAAGTATCCACTTCCTAATTTATCTATTGTATTTTTAAGTCGTACAAAAGTTAATTCAATTGCTAGTTGGAACTATTTTAATTGACTATTGTCTTTTGATGCATGCCTCTTCACGTGGGTGGAGTTACAAATGGTATGATTAGTTTCGAATTAAAAATACTCGCCAGGTGTTGCCTATTTAGTTTTATAGGCGTCATAAATTTATAGATGTTACAATTTCTATAACACGTTCACAGACCTATAACTTCCGCATGCCATTCTTTTAATACATTCATATTTTATGAAGAATATTTGTTATATCTGTTAAAACTTACCTCAAATAAATTCTAAGAACCAAAACCATATGAAACGTCCTCCTTTATAACACATAAGGATTGGGTATACATAGAATGTTACCAAAGTATGGAAACGGTTTGATAACTTTGAAAAACAACTGTAGGAAAAATAAATTTGGACTACACCTATTTATCAAATTTAACTATAATTTATTTACAGCTCAATTTCACCAATACAAAAAAGTGCTTCCAGAGACCATAAATACAATTTTGAAATATAAACCAATATTTTAATTACAGAATACCATGTAAAATTATACTTTAAGGTGATTTTATTGTCAGTGCGTTTTTTAAATATGCAAGCGTTTTGGAGGTGGTTGGGGCGTTACGGCAATTTTTCATTTCGAACCGTAGTGCAAGAAATGTCTGTAAAATATCGATTAAAGTTGGAAAATAGGAGATTTATATTTTTTTATATCTCGGAACCTAATGAACAGATTTTAACGAAACCAACAAAATATTCGTTACCAAAAGAGATTCAATTGTTGTTAATACAATTTGTAAAGATACGGAATTTTTTTTATTATTTACTACTTTTATGGTTGTTATTTTATTTTATTCCATCTTATTTTAAGGGGTAAACTTTTAATATTTGAATTCTAGATGGTTTTTACATGCCACCTTTATAATTGATTATATATAGAATGTTGTCACTGAATGTTAAAGATATACTAGAGTATATGTATACGCTAACAAAAATTAGTTGAAACTAGCCCAAATTAAAAAAAAAAATTCAGTTTTAATTAACGTTTAATAAAATGCACAAAATATGTCGAAAAATCTGTATTTCATACTTTTCAACAGCAAAACTCAAAACGACTTTTAAACAAATTTTCACTTTCGATTAGTCTTCAAATCATATAACAACTTTATCACCATATGTTGTTGTTAGTAATTTTAATAAAATGCATACAATATTGTGTCCTGTTACCTTTGCACACAAATATGGTTATAACATAGGAACTACTGGATTAATTTAGATCGAATTTTTGCTTTCCTTGTTGTTGAAAGCAAAAAACCTCTCGGTCATCATCAGTTTATGAACAAACGAGAAAAAGAACATAAAATAAGACCTCTAGCCGTCGAAAACTCTAATAGCGTCAGGGCTGGAAAATAACAAGATTGATTAAGAAAGACCTGATAGTAAAGATGAAAGAAAGTCAAAACTACGTGAAAAAAGTGTAGTTCCAGCTAGGCTCACTCGGAGTCGTCACCCTCATACACTCTATAAGTAAGTATTTAAGGGTTTTAATATTGGAAAATATACGACCTGTTTCTATATAAAAAAATTAAAAAAAGACAATTTGTAGTAAATAAATCAGTAATTTTCAATACAACTGCTATAGACTTCCAATTAGATAAATATTGAAGGTAAATGAAAACAATATTTTTGACAAAATAGTATAATGATTTGACAAAGTTAGTCAACTAGTCATTTTTGGTTGCCATGCTCATTCTCACTATAGTCTCTAATAGTTTTATTTTGTATTAACAATAAAAAAGTAAAATCAACATGGAAATTATTTATACCTATTCAACATAAGGAACATTTTGGCACCAATTTCAATAAAATAAAAAAAATGAACTTTATTTTTTACAAACGATATGATTCCGATATTTCTTGTAGGAATAAAACTGCAAACTTATTTCAACCCCTCAATTGGATGTCCAAGTACTTATAAACATTTTTTTCGCTAGTAGGACTCCACTATTCGATATTGTAAAATAAATAAATACAAACTTGTTTTTACCTTTGGAAGAGTAGTTATAGTTTATCTTGCAGTTTCTTTGGTCAAACACGTTTTGTGAGCTGTAACGATATTGTGTTCAATTAAAGATTTAAACCATTTTTTTAAGACCTGAATGTGAAACGTTAACTTCTTACAACCCCATAAGAGAGCAAACAAAAGGCAATACCTGTTAATTCAACCCCCTCAGTCCCCTATTTCTATTTCTATCTCTAGGATTCGTTTTATTGCAACCACTATCTATGACCGTGGAAATGTACGTTTGTTCGATTTAAAATGGAGCATTCTAATTTCAATGTTGTGTTTTGTGAGACTGGAGGGGAATGATTTAGAGCAAGGGCTCGTGCTAGGTACATAAATCAAGGGTAGCTTAGACGTAGGGTGGATTTACTGGTATGCCTCGGGGGTAGTTACCTAGTCAGACCGGTTCACAGGCAGGGTTGAGGATCGTTAAAGTGGTTCTACAAGTTTGGTATTCATAGGCAAGGTAAAGTTGTATACCAGCTAACTTAGTATGATTTTGATGAAACTAATTAAACCGGTTTTAAAATTAAATAAACACGTGCGAACTACAAAATAAACTGTTAAAAAGTTGCACTTAATTTTACAAACATCCGAGTACAAAATTATAAAACCATAAATCCTTTAAAAAAAATTCTATAGGAGTTTTTCAACTGAGCTTTTCTACTTGTATTTCTTATCAGAGTACAGAAGGGTGCTTTCCTCATCACATTTTTTGGAAATTTTTGTAAGAAAATATACATGACCACAAAATAAGAACATATAAATAATAGACTTAATACATTTTTGCGTATCAGTTTCTGCCTTTGACAACACAAAAAGATAAAATATATAGATTTAACTTTATTGTAATAGAAGATATTTCTTGTTGAAACTCCATATTCAAGGATAAAATAAAGCAAAAGCTTAAAGTTTCAAATATTTTAATAATATAAATTAGCTACAATTGTTTCGCCTTGCGGCATCAATGGGCGCTTTTGCTTTATTTTATCCTTATATATACATTTTTCTGAATACGACAATAGCTTGAGAATTCACCTTTCGATGACTTCATATACAGGATGGTATGAAAGTATCGGAACGGCTGTAATCTCAGCTCCTATTAGACATACAAATCATATCACCTACGCTATCTACAAGATGTAAAAAAGTATTTTTATAGAAAGATATTTATATATTTAAATACATTTAAAACTTGGTCGAAGTGAATTTCGTTTTGCCAGTTATTCCTGAACCGTAATTTTTCTTTATTAGCAATTAAAATTACCGCTTTTTTATTATTATTTGTTATTATTATTCACATTTTATTATAACTTGACAGAAATAGACGGAGCCAATTTTTAAAAATTCTTTCGTAATACTCCTTAGACGATTTTGTTTAACCTATAATTTCCGAATCTCCATTTTGGGGAAAGGGTACTAATACGTTTTGTTTAATTGCGTAAATGTTATTCTTTAGTAATATTTGATCTGAAAAAAATCTGAACTCTGATTTTAAAAAGGTTTGAAAGTATGGCTAAAGCCCATTTTCCAAACTTGACCAAAAGGACGTTCTCTTTTTGGCTGCAGATTACAGAAGACAGAAGAGAGGCTTTATTTAAAAACACTTATTTTCTTTTTCTTTTCTTTTTTATAGTGAAAATATTTCTTCGAAAACCTTGACACTGATTTTGGCTATTCACATTACTTTATAATACGTATCGTAAATACTAGTTTACCTGTAGATACTAGAGTGATCTACCTAAGTAGAACCTTCATCACTTGGTTTCTGATGCGGCAATGTAACCGTTGAGCAATTAGTTGCTCCGCATCATTTTGTCCTTTTATTATGATTATTTTATCTTATATTTTAGGTAAAGAAAATTTTGGTCATGATTATGTAATTAGTACTCTCCCATTCCTTTTAACGGATTTATCATTTATTCAACAGTATTATGTAATGGAAATAATATAAATTGAATTTGTTATGTTTAGCCTCCTACTTCTTAACATTACTTATGTTGTGTGTGAAGTTTGTTGCAGTTCCACTAGTTTTGAACCAGTGTTTATAAAAGCGATAAAGAAACTGCCGGCGTTCTGAGACTTTTTATACAAAATTATGTTAATCTTTTAGTTAAAATAGTCAAAAACAATTTTGTTATTCAGCTTTATTGTTTTATCTAATTGGAACTCTAATGGATTTTTATTTAAAGTTATTAATTTGTATAATAACAATTTTTTTTTATTGCGGAAGTGACATGTAACACATTCAGACCATCGACTTACTGCTAGGAATAACACCTTAAAATACAGTAAAACTGAAAGAAGGTTTTCACACAGATTTTACATTAGATTTTTGTATAAGAACAGGTCATTTAGCCTCTGTTTTTGTAGTCAAATTTGCTCAATGTTTCATCTTTTCTAATTTTTAACTAATTTCTAACACAATTTTAATTAAGTCAGTAAATTTTTAAATATAAATGGTTAGTTTACTATTTACAGAAATTAACATACAAGTTTAAACTATCCAATAATATTTTTAAAGAAATTAAAATTAATTGTATGTGGTAGGTTTAGGTATTTTACAATAATAATTCCAAATAAGTTTAATTTTTTACTTAAAATTTGATGTTTAAAAGCGAAAAACCTTTCTCATTGCCATATAAAAAAAGGATGAAAAGTATTAAATTTAAAGAACCTCGAATACTCTAAGAGTGTCAGGGTCGGAAAAGAGCCAAAGTTAGTCGAGAGAGAACAGATAGGAAAGACGAAAGAGGTATCTTTCCCAAGGCTACATAAAAAAGTGTAAATCCAGGCGAGTTGCGTGTGATACACAAGAATGGTTCAGTTAATATAATAGAAAACCCTAATTTTATAGATACCGCCTCCTTCATTTGGACAAAGATTTTTAGGACACTTTTTCAAGTATATTTTGTGTAGTTAAATTTGTATTTTTAACCAAAATAAACACACCCACAGATAATTCAAAACTATCACAGGTAGCTTCTCGTTTATCTATCAGTTGGTCTACTATCCTAAGTTCTTAACGTCCATGTAGGTGTTAATAATATTTGACAGTTCCGTCAAGTACTTAACTTGTTGTTTATGTTTGTTGGGGTTTCATTAAAAACAAACCCAAATGAATCCAAGCAGTTAAGCCTTTTGGCTCCTGTCTGTCGGAGGGCGGTAACAACCCTTAATCGTTGAAACTGTTGTACTCCAGAAGGCGGTGTGTTTAATCTTAACAGGGTTGAAAACAAACACTTTTAATGCCTTAGCAAAGTTGTTTCTAATAATTTGTAGCTTTTAAAATAAGGGCGCCGTTAGGGTTTAATGATTGTCAACAATGGGGTGGAGTGGGGGTTGAAAGTCTGTCAACTTGACGCTTTAATAAGAGAAGGGTGTGGGTCTTAGAGGAATGGATTTCGATGGACTCCATATTGGAAAATTTCCTCAAGTTTTTTGGAAGAATATCAGTTACAGTGTGTACCCAAATAAATATTTAAAAGCTCTTTTTTCTTCAACAAATTCTTCCCAGAAATCTAGGGCAAATCCTGAACTTCAGAGCCTGCGAAATGTAAATACTAACTAGTACGACTGTCCTGCTTATTTACATAGAAACTTCTGTGAAATTCGAACAAACTACCATTAAACTCCTTCAATTAACAAAATTTATGATCTTGGTTTTATAAGGTAACGTACTCGTTTACAAGCATTTACCAAATTTAACTCAATGCTACAGACTTCATAAACATTTTTGTTATAGTAAAATCGTTTAATTTAAACAAATTTCCATTTAATTTTGATCTACCTTTACCATGAAGGTGATTTTGTCAATAATAGGAACAATACTACTTAATAAAAAAAATTTTATGTAAGATCTGACTTCGTGGAACAAAACTAAATCATGAAAAAGACATTGGACAAATCTGTTATAACCGCACATCCACTCAGATATCCGTTCATCGAAAATGTAGATACAATTTTTTTAATAGTATTTCGTTTTATAGTGTTAATTGTGCACCAAAGTGTAGCATTTTTAAGTACCTGAAAATCGAAAATTTATCCAAAAGATCTAAAACTGTTCCGTAAACTCTCAAATCAAAATCGACGAACTGTGAACTGTACATTGTGTTTCCAAAACCCTCGTAATGCGAACCAAGCCGCCATGAATGAAAGAAAGACCTGGCTTTAAGCCTACCCTTGTCAGATCCAACATTTCGTGGATTTATTGCTCTCTATTATTCTAAACTTTGCGATAGATTTTCATTTCAAATCAGGTCCCTCTTGTTTCGTCATGGAGTTTTGTTCTGCGTACGGTTCAGTTGAAAATGATTTTACTAGGTCAGAGCAACACTGGCTGGAAATTGATAAGGGTGAAAACATTTTTAGGGTGGTATGAAACTGAATATGTTGTAAAATGTAATGGTTTTGATTTACCTTCTATTCTTTGAACGATCTCTCTCCTTGTTGTAAGGACATACTAATTACAATTAATAAGAATCAATCAATCATAATTGTACGAACCCAACCCTGATATGCACATCAACCCTTATTATACAGATTGTTATGTAATTTTACATATGCCTGTTATTGTTATGAAAGGCCTGGTAATTCTGAATTTTAAAAAGAGGATAAGCTCGTTTCGTCCTTGTAAATTGCTCGTCTTAAGCGGAGTTTGAAAACCACTTGCTCCACTCGAGTCAGTACCTTTCATATAATCTGTCCATCTGTTTTATATTTATAACATCATTATAATTTTTTAATTTAACACAATTTTCTCTTCCTTAAATCATAAATGAGGAACAGTTTATACAGTGTTCAAAAAATCTGCTCCTAAACTTTAAGTTGTGGTTATATGGGTCAAAATAAAGAAAAACGTTCGTATAAACAAATGTCCAGAAACACTTCGTTTTCCATCTGTAGTCCATTTTGTATATTTTTTTTAAGTAATTATAGATTTAGAAATTATTAAGATTCTGTGTCGAAATTTAGTATATACATTTTATATACAACAATTTATCAGTATACAAAGAATCAAAACTATATCTCATAAAAGTTTGCGTTTTTCGTAACGTTAATGGTTTTAGAGATATTAAACATTAAAAATTTCAGTCAGCATTTCGACAATTTATAAGATAAATATTTTATTATTGATATACTGATAAAAAACTACTTTGAAAATGGTTATACCAAATTTCGTATATATTTTTTTTGTTTATTTAAAGATGATTACAATTCAAATTGATTACTGCTGATCTTTGAAATATATAAAAACTTTTATTGTAGTGAAGGTCTACCTGATTTTTTCTTCATAGTATTTTGTTTGTTTTTATACAGCAAGCCTAGCTGATTTGTCTCATATACTTTTTTGTTTCCAACTCTTTTGTAAAAGTTTTTATTTATGTTTATATAATTTTTTTCTCAATTGGAGATTTTTATGGTCTATTTTGGTGGAATTTAGCTTTAGTAGTTATTTCTATAAGTGTATGTATGAGTATTTATATATGTATTTCTACGAATGTGTATTTTTTTAAGATTAGGACCTGGCACTATTTTCTATGAAATAGCACCGCTGTAATTGGGTCTAACTTTTCCAACAATTGTATTTTATTTATATGTAGTATTTAAGTATGATCTTCTATTATTGTATCATTCTATTCTATTCTATATCATCAACAATCAAAATGGGTTATTGGTAGTTCAATAAGTCAAACAATTTATTGTTATTTAAATCTTCTTTTGTAAGCTTTACGATTTATAATAGTAATTTGGAAGTCACAACAATAATTTGGCAGTATTTGGCAGTATTGGTAGCTGCCAAAAGATATACACAAAATTACTATTTTCTCAAAATCAGTTTCAACGATTTTGATCAAATCTTTCTCAAGTGTAGCTCTTAAGGATAAAATCAAAACGTATTCGTCGCCAACTCTTAAATACCAGTTCAAGAATCACGGGGTAAACAAAAAAGAAAGGAAAAAAAAGGTAATATAAAAACTAATTTAGCAAAATCTGCTATACTTCGTTAAAATGTTATTGAAATCAGAAGATTAATGAACCAAACTCGTTCCAAAATTGCAAGTTACGATTAAAGGTAAAAAAAAGAAATTTGACCACAGTTATTAAAAGCTCGACTTAAATACGACTGACGTGTTTATGACACAAACAAATCATATTTAGGCCTTTATTTAAATATATAAATATTGTTTTAAAAAACAATGTACATGTTTGATATTCACTTAATGATTTACCACTATCGAAATGACCATTTTGGTAAGATTAGTTTTGTTTGGTTTTTATATCATTTTAGGGATGGGTGGGTGAGAAAGTTTGTGTAGGCCTAATGTTTTGCATTATTTTTAATTTGAATAATTAACTAATATAAATGTGAGGATGGGATTTTAAGATCACGTGTATATAAGTATTGGCGTTCTATCACATTATGCTGTATACATCATTTTACAATTTAAACCCAAAACTCGTAAAACATTAAAATCTTCAAGACTTAACCCTATACAGCTAAAGTAAACCAAACCGACCAAAGACATATGAGACCAGGAGGTGTTTAGTAGACTAATAAGGGAAGAATAGTAAAAAAAGGTCCGCAATAAATGTCCAAATGAAGAAACATCGTGAAAATAAAATCCAAGAAATGAAAATTTACTACACTTCTCATTTGACGAGATTTTAATAGAATTCTTTCACCCCTATTAAAGGGTAGGACCACACAGACGAAAGCACTAAATACAGTTTAAAAGCGAACTTTTTAAGCTGTCATTTAGATTCGAAGGGATGGTATTCCTGCAGAGCAAAATTAAGGGTTTTCAAAGTAAGGAAGAAGTTTAATGTTTAATTGTAGCAGAGAAGGCCTTAATAAACTGCTGCAGACGATTGTAAATCATAAATTGAAGAAATAAAAAAGTCTCTAAACTGAGCATGTCATCGATTAAGAAAGAATTACTACTTCAGATGTTTCAATCTTAACTCCTTTTTTCCTACTCACAAAATATTAAATACTCTTTATTAGGTTTGGAGGAGGGTTGCGTTGCATTAATTTTCTCATTTATACCCTACTAAACCCCAGAACCGATTTTGTAACATTTTAAATAAATCAAGAATGCTCTTCATGACTTTGTCACGTGTAATTATTTCGTATTTAATAAAAACAAAGTAAGTTTTTAAATAATTAAAATTTGTCTTGTGTTTCAACTGAATTTCATAAGTCAAAATTACTTCTTTTTACTTACTCAGTAGCCTATACGAAGTATAGGATAATAATGGTAATCAACTGAAATTTAGACGTCTTTTCTTCACTAATTTCACCGAATTAGTGATTTTCGACATCCGAAATTTAGCTCTCCGTCCGTCGTCGTTGTCATTGTTGTTAGAGTCTTGTACGATAGTGGCCACAAAAATTAAGATAGAAACATAAAATATGGTATAGGAGACTATGGTGTGCTCATTTTAATCAAACTTACCATATACTACATGTCCTAGGTAAGAATACTTAGTCTAGCAATATAATTTAACATTTTACTAAAAGGTACAAGAGACAAACTTTTAGATATTATATTTAGAGATTCTGCTTGTATTAGATTTATGGACTGTGTAAGTACCATAATAGATTATTAACTTGTTTAAAATTTCAATGGTACGAAACAAATTATTTCAAAATATCTTACGAATATTTTCTATTTGTAGGCTATACTTTTCCGCAAAACATCTACAATTTTTTATCTGCAAGATTGTTTATGAAATGCCCCCTGTTAGTGAAAATTTATCTCGATGAATTTTGTTTCATAAAGCTACTCATTTGGTTAAATCGGTAACAATTTAAAATAAATGTCAGCTTTTATTTATATATCGTATATCTTAAGATGGACATATGCGGAGATTTGTTATATTTTCTGTATAAAAATTAAATACACGATGATTCGAGTGTATACATCGACTTTGTTATCTAATGATAAACCTAGAACATGGAAAAAATAACATAAAAAACACCAACTTTAGTACCATGTTGGAAACTAAAACTAGTAGCCTAAGAAAGGAAAAAAGACCTAAAACTAGTCCTGAACTGTCAAACTAAGAATAAAAACAAATGTAATCCTGTGCCTTGTATATTTTTCTGATTATGTTTAGTCTTAATTTTGACTGCTTTGGACCTGCTTTAGTTTTGGGTTCCTTTATGAAGTTATTAGTTATATGGCTCTAAGCTACCACGTAGGCTTCATTGTGTTTTCTACCCGTTTTCCATATTCTAGGTTTATCATTTAACGGATTTTGAGTTATTGTATTGAAATTTAATTTTTTTTTATATATATACACAATTGATTGCAAATTTACGAGAAAACCTTATATATTTTGTATTATTATCTTATTTTATTATTATTATTGTTATTTTCCATATTATTATTTAAGTTTCACCCCAATTGATTATTTACTCTTGAAATGTCGTGTATCACTTTTTATATACACAAATATCCAATGAAATCATATTAAAAACTTTAATTATTCATCATTATAAAATGAATTTAAAATCTTGATTTGATTCAAAATACTAAAACAAAAAACCATGTCAAAAGTATTACGGCTGCAAAAATCGAAGTTGAATTTAAAAATCACATTTTAATTATTATTTATCAAATAAAACAACTACATCAATTTTTACCTCGAAAGTTATTTATAAACGTTCTTTTAAATGGAAAAATATGGTGTCGTGTTTTTCCAAAATTAACTAACTGATTATTAGAATAAAACTTATCTCAAATTGTCGTAAATAGTATGTTTATTGAATATAATTGAATAAACAAACATACTATTTGTCAGAATTTGTGTTTAAGTTTTATTCTATTCTATCTATAAATTAAAACATAAATAGTCAAGATGAGTTTAAAATTATTTCTTCAATTTTTTAAAAATATAATCTGTCCAACCCATGCGAACATTGAGTATAAAATTTAAAGATGTTAACATGAAATAGTAACTATAAATTTTTCAATAGTTGATAGATAAGTAAATGATATATGACTATGTATAACTATAAAGTATATGCAATTTTCTAATAAATAGAATTTTTATATATTATATGTGTGCTATTTTCAATTGTACCGTTTACTTCTAATTTTTCTCTAATTTAACAACTCTAAGGAACCCTTTTTCCTCTGTATTTTTTTATTTCATTACTCATAGCATGCAGCCTTAAAACGGGCAAGTAATTAGTTGGCTAATTTATTTCCAATAAATTAATTTTAAGTTCATCTTCCAGATGAAATTTTTTGTTTATTTAAAATAGTATATATATTTTTTTTCGTATTACAGTATAAAATAAATTAAAATAAATATAACAATGATAACATCAGAGACATTTCTTACTCCATCATAGACAATACATTTTAGTATTACAAATATCTTTTCTCTCTTTACAACACTAGAAAAATGTTTCTACGAGTTTACATAAAATTACTTAAAATTACATTTAAGCAACTAAAGTACTAATTCTCAATCTAATTGTTGTCAGGTTTTGTGATACACTGATAAAGATTTATTCATGTTCTTTACTCTCTTTTTTGTCAATGATGACCAAGAAGATTCCTGTCTTGAAAAAGCAATCTATTTTAAAATGATTTTAGTAATATTTCCTATTTTCAAATCATTGTATAACTACTTAGAAATAGGATTTGTCAAAGTGAAAATGACTTGAATTATTACTCAATAATTTTGAATGACATCACCCACACGTACGTTTATTTTGTTATGTAATGAGTCTTAGGTTAAACAGGACATTATTACCTATATATACACACACCTATTCATCAATCAAAACCACTATCAATCATTGATTTCACCATTGATATTATCTCGTATGATATCAGACATGTTTGTTGACATTATTGTGGGCTGAGTGATTAATTTTAGCGCCTGATAAGATTACGTTAGATAAGAATGTTTATATAAATAAAGGAGTGTTTTATTTCCTTGTCGTTCAAAGGCGAAAAAATCTCACCTCATATTAAAAATAAAACTAATCTCTTTTTTCGAAAGTTTAAATGTCGTTTACAATTAGTGAAACAGTCACTCATTCAGTATCTATGCAATCAAATTAATTTGATAATTAGTCTGAATGTGTCAGTTTTATAATTTAAAGTACATAAAAGTTACAGACATAAATTTCTGGTTTTAAACATTTTGCGCCTTTATGTAGACTATAATTAAACGGTATAAAAACATTGCACAAATTTTATCACTCATGCGTCCCACAAAACACTCAAAACTATTCGTCACTTTCGTTTGTTGTCAGTCAAAAATGAAAATAATCCATTGACCCCATCCTTTGAAAATTACCTATATAAGGGTTTAAAATTTGTTTAGCTTGTGGCATAAAAACGGCCTAAGGGTAAATAGTTGTTTATTAAAGTCAAGCTTTTAATGAATCCAGGTTCATTTTTCCAAATTGTTACTGAAAGTATTTTTTAAACTTGTAATTTTTCACACGGATTTTGAAAAATTAGTCTTCACATTTGGGTCTTTTTTAGAAGAGGGCCGCCACTATTAAAATTTCCCCTATACAGCGCTGTACAGCGCTCTGCGTAGTTAGGTTAGGTTATGTAATGATAAATATGGGTACACATATTATTTACCTGATACAGCAAATTTGTGGTTATTTATCATAACCTAACCTAACCTAACTCCGCACAGCGCTGTATAGCCGGTATTTTAGAATTCTCCAGCCACGTACCTTTCCTCAGTCCAATACTACTGCGACACTGTCGAACATGACATCTCCAACGATCCTTGGTCTCAGTCAACTGAAGAGACATGTCATGTCCTTCCGAACACTTCCGCACACTATGCAATATGTGTTTATTTTGTAAAAACTTTACTGCACTTTCTTTACTACTGATTTCCCGAGCTAACAATAATAGCGACATGATTAAGTAAATACTCGAGCTCGACTGACCAGTGCAGCGGGGGCAGCGGCAGTCCGCTTGTTACGTCGCGCGATAAGATAACGGTTGATAAGATAAGCTTGACCATCGTACCTGAGGGTCCGTTGGCGTATTGTGGATATTTCCGTCTATATGCATCCCAGTAAGGTTCGCTGTGTAGGGGAAATTTTAATAGTGGCGGCTCTCTTCTAAAAAAGACTCTCACATTTTACTAGAATTTTATAAAAAACTGTCTGAAATTATTTGTAAATATTAACATTTAAAAAATTCAAAAGTATAGTCTTATATAGTAGAGATCCATCTCTGGTTTTTTATCAGTAACTCTCGAACTGTCATTTTTGATAACATGTTGACCAATACGTTTTGTTTGGGTCCTTAGAGGCTACACTTGATCAAAATGTAGAGACTACAGCCGATTTTATGAAAATTGTAATTTTGTGTTTTTGCACCAGCTTCCTAGGTCACGTGATTTCAAATATTTATAAATTTAGTAGTGTTTTACTTTTGCATTAAAATTACCAATGTTTCATATTAGGTAAACCTTAATTATTAAAGGAATTCTTTTATAATTTGTTTATTTCGAAATGAGTTTACCACTGTTATTTTATTTAGCGTGTTATTTTAAAGCGTGGAGGAGGGGGGTTGCTGCTCTGCTCACCACCTCAGGGTAGGATATTACTAGTTGGGATTAAGTTAATTAGGAGAAGCTTATGCCTTTTCGTTTGTGTAAATAATTAATAATCTCAGTTTAGATGGAGCTGGCACGTGCCATTGTAAGCTAAACAGATGTGAGTTTAGGACAGAACAAAAGTATTAAAATAATGAAATAAGCTACATTTAACTACAGAAGTTATAGGACCCAAACAAAACATATTTGTCATCATTCCTCCAAAAATGTAATTTCGTTTGCTATAGGTAAAAAAAGCTAAATATCGGTATTAAAGCTGTTATTAAATACGTCATTTCTTAAAACCATCTCCACAGATTTTTTTCAAATGTTAAAGAAGAGCAAAAAATAATTAAATCCAAATCTGTGTGTAAAATCTCATGTAAAAAATATAACGGTTCATGTTTAGCAATATAATAATAACGGTTTAACAATTAATAACTGGTAAAAAAAAAAAACTTTGAATTAATAAAAATCGCAAAAACAATAGAAACTGTCCTGAATATGGGGTCGAACTCTATTATATTTTCAACCACTTACGTATTTATTTTTGACAAAAGTCTAATCAAACCTTTGATACCTACAACATCCAAACTATAATTTATAAATACACACATTTTTAATTTCAATATTATACAGAGTATTCAGAAAATGTTGTACCAAAATTTAAGTGGTGGTTGAACATATGTTGAAAAATTGCTTCGTTTTCTATCTGTCAGCCATTTTGTATTTTTGTGAAAAATAACTATAGCTTTTGAAATTATTAAGATTTCGAATCAAAATTTGGTATACAGATTTTTCATGCTACATTTTTTCAGTATAATAAGGTATAAACTTAAATCTTATAAATTGTCGAAATGTAGACTATTGGAAATATTTAATATCTCTAAAACCGTAACTTTACAAAAAAATTTAGAGACCCATTTTGAAAATTGATGAGATAAAGTTTTGATTCTAGATATACTGATTAAAAAGTAGTATGAAAAAGGTGTATACCAAATTTAATTTAATAAAATCTTAATAAATTCAGAAGATATTTTTAAATAAACACAAAATGTTTGACAGATTGAAAACGAAGCGTTTCCTGGCAAATAGGAACTGTATTCATTATTTTTATCCATATAACTACTCTGTATAATATTGAGTGTTTAAATCGCAAGTGGGACTGATGACTAAAGCACACACTAAACTTTTGAAAAGGGGGACAAAAGATCGTGCACTCGATAAATGTATAAATCACCATTCCGTTGGCACACAACCCCTATCAATCAGTTGGTTGCCATTCTTTGTGTACTATAGTTGTGGGAATTGCATGTTTTTCTGATCACATTTGTATTTAGTCTTAGTTACTTAGGCCTAGTTTTAACCCCGGATTCCTTTCTTTAGTTACTAGTTTGTTTTAGTTTCCAACATGGCCCCAAACTATTAAGGTTTGTTAATGTTTTAACTTTTTTCATATTTTATGTTTAACAAGTGATAGCGAACGTTGATTTATATTTTCATAACTTTGTTAATTAATTTTGTACCATATTAATACATATGTATTAAGTTATTCCATGTAACTATATGGTATACATAAAATTTGAATATTTTCTTTAATCAGATTCTTGAGATTATACATGATGAAAATAACGTAGGCAATATAGCATCGTTCCAAAAGGATTGAAACGTTAGGATTTGTCGAAAAGCCGATATCATAATTTTTGCGATTACACAATAGCCTACTTGATAATTAGAGTGTAAAAAAATTATAAATCAGCTGAAATGTCTCGCTCCTTCAGTAGAAAAACCTTTTATTTCTCCCAAGATGTTATCTAACACTACTTTCAACTAGAACTAGTATAAATAAATCTAAAGACTTTAGGTAACCTAAAAGTTTCAGTTTCAGCAATAAAAACATTGACACAAGAACCATGTTCGTCGTTACATTCGGTCAATTGAACCAAGTAATGGTTCAAAGGGCGGTTGGTGAGCTTTGTGAAACCGATACTTGACTGTATTTACAATAGAGAGTACAGATGTATAAGGATTGGATCGGTTTAACGAGTGTATTGTTGTTAAGGATAGAAAGAAACAGGTAGTGAACGTTACACAACGAACAGCATTAAATAAAATAAAAGATACTCATATACTACACAAACTTTTTACACAGCTATGTAAAAGCAAATAGATATCAAGCTCAATATTTAGGAGGTAAGCATCTATCTAATATCAAAACTCCGTTTTTTTTCATAATTGCCTCCAACGATTTTTATCAATTTTTCCTGAAACGTAAGCTTTAAGTGTTCTAAGCTCAAAACAAAACACAATAGTCACCATCTTTCCAAAAACAAATTTAGAGGTTATCTGTTTTAAAAAAAGGTAAAATTAATAATAAGCGTTGTGTAAAAATCCGAATATTTCACAATCGGCTAAAGTGATTTTGATGAAATGTGAAGATAATAACTTAAAACAATTGATTTGGTAAATTAAATTTTATATTACGGTGCTCATATCATTTCCCATTTTTAAACGATGATTTCCACACTGGCTTTTTGAGGAGTTTGTTATTTAAATTTGTTTGTTATTTAAAATTTGAACAAAATTGTATGAGCCAATTTTGATGAAATCGGAATTTTAAATTTGGGGTCTATATGATAACTACCCGAAAATTATGAATTTAAAAAATGACTTGACAAACAGGTCGAAATTTAAAAACTATATTCAGTTCACGTAATAGATGTTGGCGGTTTGACTAAGAATACTCTTCTATTTTCCAACCATTTTAAAACACTAAGTAATAAATTTTAATTCAAACTAAGATTGTTAAAGACAATAAGTAACTCAAACCTTAACCAAGTCCTTGAATCTTCTCTTCCTCTAATCACCTAAGCTAGTAACGGGATAGTTGTACCTGCTATGTAATATTTTTTTTAGTTCGTTTTAAAATGTCTTTGAAAATAACATTATGCGAAATGTAGATCGGTATGGCTCAAATAAATGTTTGGATTGACAAATATAAGTTTTTATTTCGTCGTTATTATTATAAATAAATAATTTTCACTCTAAACAGAAGCCGTCAAACAAGGGCATCTTCTGCCGCTGACCACCAGGTAGCTTCTATGAACAAGGAACGTATTGTATCTATTGTATAAGTTAGAAAAAACATCTGTCCAGTTCATTAGTCTTCCATAGACTTAGACACAGTCATTGATACAAGAAGTATCAAATAGCACAGCCTGAACACGAGCCCTGACAGAAGCAACTAATAAACATCTATTGTACCGAAGACTGACCATTCCTTCTTTGTAGAAAGAAATACATAATAGAAAACACTTAGCTTTTATAGTTTGTTGAGTAATTTTGTAAAATGTAAGAATTCATAGGAATGCTGTATTAGGTTTCAAGAAAAAAAAACGTCACTAGTTATGAAAATGTAACAGCTGTTTAATGGGACTTAGGGTGAATATATGACAAAGATTTTTGAGATAGAATTTCAGACACGTTTTAAGGCGTAATTTTTACAGGATTTTAATTGTAAAAAAATAACTTTTTTGCGTTTGAAAACACGGTTTTATATTATTACAAAGTATGGAAAGGATAATGTTAAAAATAAATACAAAACAATTTTACCTAAATTTCACGTTTACATATTCAGACCTAAAAACAAAAGAAACAAAAATGAACGATGTAAAAGCATTGAAACTAACTTTCTCACAAACAGGAAAACAAATACTAAATTGAAAGATTTGCCCTAACTCCATAAAAATTAAGTTCTCTAAGTATCCATTAAAATGTTAAATGACCCATTGACGTCGTTGTAAGTTTCCTTTAACTTGAAATTTGACAAATTGGTTTGAATCATCAGTCTTCATACTTAACCAACATTTTATCGAAATCTGGAAAACCGATTTTGAGAAATTAATTCGTATGTAACAGCTCCATGTACAAGATATTCATCCCAATAACTCTCGTAAAGACATAGGGACTAATAAGTTCAGTTCGAGATCAACCAACCAGGTAGGAGGGCTGTATAGGAAAGCAGATATGCAGTGAAAAGTCAATAATTATTTTTAAACGCCTCAGATCTGATATTTACATAAAAACCCAACATTTTTTTTTTTTTTACACATCACAAAAGTTTCTCCATATTAGGTATATTTGTGAAAGTAAAATTAGAAAGTTTTGGGACATATTGTAGGACGAAGGGAACTAACGTTTGGCACATAATACGATTTTGAACTTCCCAAAATATCCAAAGTTAATTTTCCTCCGAGAGAAAAATTAAATAAAGAATATGACATTCGATGGACAGGTGGAAGGTAGGTACTTCATTCTCATTCGTGTAATTCAAACCCGCAGAGGGAGTCAGTCGTTGGCAGTCAGCCTATATTATGACAGTCAAATTAGTACTTTTATTCTTTTTACAATGGATTGTATCCATTTCCAAAAACAATTTTTTTTTATTTCAAAGAAACCTAACCCTCAGGAGCTTACTCTAATGAGTACGAGCGAAGACATACCGAAGTAGACCTGCTGGATCTACACATTTTTCATTTTTTATTATATACTCCTCTTTTACCTTTCCCATCAGTTCTCTCCAGGCCAACTCTTGTTATTTTACAATCCTGACGCCAATAGAAAATTTAAGGACAAAGAGGTCATTATTATTTATTTATTTTATAAGGCGGTAATGACTGAGAGGTCTTCACATTTAAACAACAAGAACATTTTTTTAAACGCGCAATAATTTTGCATCCGTAAGTCTTACAAAAGTTCACCATGTTTAGCTTTAAAATATGCATCCCATCATTTCACGATTCGTTTTAACGATTTTGAGATTTATCGCTAAGAAACTTAATTGTAACCGCATAACTTTAAAATTAGGATAGAAGCTCAGTTCCGAGCGCATGTTCCTTGTTTCCTATTTAGATTATCAACCATCCTCCAAGTTTCACCAATAAAAAACCTCAACTATTCATTAGCTTATCTGGCATCACCTAACAATTTTCTCAATTAGTTACCAGATCAAATTGTTCAACTATTTTTGTATATATTAAACATTCAACTCTTATCTTAGTCTAACACTATCTTTCTTCGTTAGAACATTCTCAGGTTGCGGATTACGAAATCCCCTTTAGAGTTGCCGAAAGAGCGGACGAACGTTAGAATTCACAGGACTATAAACACCTTACCAGAAGAATGTGTAGAATTTAAAAGAACGTGGTTTTATTAGTAATCAAGCAAATTAGGTAGCATAAACGCTCTGTTTAGATTGAATGCGAAGCCGTCTATAAAAAGTTAAATATGACTTGACTTTAGTTTTTTTATATTTAGTCACACTTAACGAGAAATATTCGTTGACAGTAAAACTGAAAGGAATGGCTCAACGCAGTCAAATCAATTGGGAAAATATCTCATTAAAAATTCTTATATAAATGCTCTTATTTTTATCTATAAGAAATAAATAATCTGAAGTAATTCTGAGATATTAAAGAGCAACAGTTTAAAGAAGTTTATCTTGCAAACAAAACAAAACAATGATCCTAAAGTCATAGTCTTAGAAGACTAAAATAAAATAAAAATTACATGAACAGAGAGTGAAGAAAATGTTTTCAGCAAATCCTTGCAAAACATCTTTTAAGGAAAACTCAACATTTGTACATTGGAGGAACTGCACCAAGATGCTGACCTAGGAATACATGGAAGCACCTGATATGAAGGTTAGGGTGGAAATGAACCGAGGGAATCGAGACTACCCTAGCGCCTAACAGCATAAGGGGCTGAAAGGAGAAGGACATTGGAAGACATTATGTGCTATTTGCTCATACGCATTCCTCATACAGTGGAAATGTAGTATTTCTCCTTCAGTCTTCTAAAGGTAGATTAAACATACCTTCTTCCTTAATTTATATGTATTGTACAGTTCAATCTATTACTAGGGTCTCGCCTATAGTGACCACATGTGTTGAAATCTCAAGATATTCAATAATCATGGATTATATTATGATTTTCTTTAACCTTCCCTATTAGCCTCTCTTGTCTTTTACTACCCTGATAATATCAGATATGCATAGTTTTCTATTTTATACTCTTTTCTTGTTCTGTGTTTGAGGTATTTTCGTCAGCAGAGTTTCAAATACTTTAAGGTATAAAAACCTTAAAAAATCAAGCAAAATGCTTCTTCCAATACTCACAGTATAACTGTGGATAATTCATCATTTTAGTGATGCTCTAAGTCAGTTTACCGAATTACAAATACGCTTAAGAATTTTTTTTTTTTAATTTAAAAAAATCTTAACCAGGATTAAAATATTAATTGTATTAGCTTAATTATGAATTAAGAAAAGTTTATGTGTTATTTACTTTTAATCCCTTTCAAGTATTTTATATGTATTTAAAAACAAATTAATGGTACTCATCCAGCTCCATCATATAATATAATGCACAAACTTTAAATGTAATACACAAAAGTTGTTTTGGGGTTAAAGGAAATGTTAAATTGTAGGCTATTGATAGATAATCGAGTCTTACGTTGTTTGATTAAAACAGTTCGTTACACTAAAGTTTTCTGAACCTTATCATTGTATATATTTAAGGAACTTTCTCAAGTCGGCCATACGTGTTTGTATAAAAAGTCTCCGCTCATGTCGGTATCTCGGCCCTGGCAGCATGGAAGCTGTACATACACGAGTAACCTCCTGACGAGTTGCGTTCCTGACGGCTGCTGAATCTTGTAACTATAAGAATATCACTTTGTCTTTGGAGCTCAGAGTTCAAAATAACAATTTTATAATAAATTCGCTATATTACACCAGAGAGTCGTGCGGTTGATACCGTTATATGCAGAATTAAAATCTGCAAATGTTTTACAAATTTTAAAGTGTTATAAGTTGAAAAACACACGAGATATGGAAAAAACTGGTTAAAATGGCTGCAATTTTGACATTTTAAATTCGATTTTTATGAATTTAAAAAATTTCGTGTTATATGAGGTCCTGTTAGGTAGTTAGGAATTAGGATAGTTTTAGTTAGGAATAGAGTCTAAGTTCTTTTTAAGAATCCATTATGACAACAACATAGTGACAGACCTGAAAAACTGAAGTAATTGCTTACCATTACAAGCAAGGCAGACGGCATTGATACTACATAGATATATAAACCCTTGGGTGGGAGGAAACTTTATCAGTGGGCCATGATTGATCAAGGGAAGGTGCTGCAGGAATTCTTGAAGATAGCCGAACGAACTTGGCGAGTAAAAACATCCTGGGAGTATTATGACTTTGGAAGAGCATCCACAAGAATGCAAACAGGGTGAGCAAACTTCGTGTATTAAGAAACTTTTAATTATTTCAGTCAGAGATTTAAACTATAACATAGAATCAGATCTGTGAGTCACAACAATTAAAGTCATTCTGGATTAATAATTATTATAAGAATATTGTAGCATTGTAATAAGATAGGAGATGGTTATTCTTGTTAATAAAGGTTAATTGAGTACTGAAGTATTTGATTACATTGAAAATAAATAACACATGCAGTTTAAAGGAACGGATCCTAACAATACTACAGTTTGTTAGGATATATACACTTTAATACACAATAATACATTTTTATCAAATTTCATGTTCTTATTTGAAGTTCCGTACTCGACTTCAATAACGATGACGGAAGGACGACATACGCAAGTCAAAAATATATTTTTCGATTCCATCAAACGTGAAGATGGTTCGAAAAAAGTCGTCGAAATTTTTGCTGTTGCTGAAGTATACTTCATTTTCTGGATATGTAAAATGACTCTATATCAACTTCTCGTTTATAAGAAATAAATGTAGTAAAAAAATATTTTTTTCTTAATTAGGCAGGGTAAAAATATTTTCAGGGAGAGGGGACAAATATTATTTCAGATTTTTTGTGTGTGACAAAATTAATGTGATATTTTTGCATCGTTAATTTGTTTCAATTGAACCGGTTGATAAACACAATCTAAATGAATATCTTCGTAAAAATCTCGACCAACATATTTTTGATTCAACGATACTTTCTCTTTGTTGGAAAGTTAAACATTAATTGGTTCATTCTTATAATCTAGTTTAGGGATTAAACCTATCGCTCATCATTAACCTAAAACCACTTTGGTTTACAACTGCCGCGAATCCTTTTCTAATAAACCGCGGTTAACGAATACATTGTTTCGGTTTTTGTTGGAATGTAGCGACGTGTGACCAGGAGCAGGTGTAAAGTTTGACCCAATCAGGCGCGACGTTTCGTTCTGTAATACGATCCCGACCTCAGGTGAACTTGTCGCGGTCAAAACAATCACAAGTAGAATTCTTGTGGTTTACTTCAAATGTAATCTCAGCCGATGACGTTGCGGCTGGACTTTGTTCTTATTTATTTCCTAGGAAATTTTAATTTTGCATAATATTTTTTTTTTAAATAAAGGAAATCATCCTCATTTGGGATCATTGTTCAATCATTCCATCATTGTTGGAATGGTTTCTCTTCAATACATGCAGGAAAGTTTCGATAGAATCCCTTGCAATTACAGAGTGACTCTATTATCTTGGGAACTATTGATATATCGTAAACTATCAATAGAAAAACTTTAAATGGGGGACCGTTATTACATTTTCATAAAACTATGTTTTGCAAAGTATGAAAAATGTCCGCTATTTTCGAATAAGGTTGTCAATTTTTTAATTTTATTAAAAAGATTCTAGCAAGATTTAATTTATTGCACAAATTGTTTGTTTTATTTGTAGTCCTAATAGTATTTACACATCCTAGACTATGCCTATTTACATTTTTCATCTTAAATAAACAATGAGAATTGTGGAAAATCGCCTCCTGAAAATACTACATTAGTCATATGTTCGAAATTTTAAGCACCTAAACGAGTAGGTTTATCAAATAATAACTGAGAATTAAAAAAATGTATAACGAATCCGAAAACACTAAAACATATGGGTACCCATATAAAATTAAAAAGTTGGCAGCTATATTGCAACGTTCTTCTTTTACTGTGGCTGTAACAAACTGGTCTATGAAATTAATTTTAAAATTTCTCAAAATTTTGTATACAATAGTAATAGCTAATTGGCCTAAAACAGGTCAATTTATTATTATTTTATTATTTTAAATTACAACTAAGTTTTTGTTTAACAAATAATTTACATTTAATATTAAAATCATAGTGTTTGAAACACCATCCAATGATGAAGTCCTATACGTAACACACAAAGTGCATGTGGATATTCATACAACACACTAACGTCAAATAATATCCAAGGGTCTTGCTCATTTCCGACACTGTGTTATTGATTTTTAAAACATCTCAGGATTCATATGTTTCTGCAGTCATAATTCCATATCTCTTTATTTCTTCTGAGACAGTATACATCCTGAGATCATGATGAAGATCATTTCTTACGAACTATGGCGCCCTAACCATACTCCATAACCATTTTTGGAACGATTGAATAATTTTTAGATTTGTTTTCTTAATACAACCCAATAAGTATCCCATAAGGCCAAATTGGTTTTAATATTTGGTTATTAATACCAAGATCCCATTTTAATAGCCACTTTTAATCCCACCGGTAGCGAGGTTTCTGGTGACTCCATACAACAAACACTACCTGAGTCAAACTTGGAATGTTTGTTTTAAAATGACACTTCAACTAATTCTGATATTCTGCAATCCTGGGGGATACACATAAATTATGTTTATAATAGTAAAGGTAGTTTTTGTCAGAGGAGTAAATAGCATTACCCCAGAGCAAAGTGGAATATTTTATCTCGTGAGTTAGTTGAAGACAGTTTAACACTACAGAAGTATCACTACCTCTGTCAGGAATGCAATCTGTGTTTAAATAAAAGCTCCAGAGACACTTTTCCATTGTTGCATAGAACACGCATTAACACATTATATGAGCAGCATTATTGTACCCAGTCTTCTAGTTTTACAATTTGAAACAATTTTTACTGAAATCTTATATTTATTTTATATTATAATTCGCTATGGAATATTTGAGACAGTCGCGTACTTCTTACGTATACGGTCGATTTTAATGATGGAGATGGCAAATTAAACAGTGTTAACTGGAGATTTCCCAATAAACATTAATTTTCCTTGGAAACACTTATTGTGTAGTAAATTTATCATTTAAATAACACGCCTGTTGTGGGTAAATAACGTGTTTCGCAACAAATATAAATACTGAAATACGTTTCGTGTTCTTTGAAAATTTATAAGAGCTATTTTAATTTATTTTTAGGTTAACTTATATACAGTAATGTTAATATTTGAGTTGATTAACGTTGTGTTGTCATTGATTGCCTGCATCACGCAAAATTAAACTGTTTAAACTGTTAAATACATTATATATTTTTTAAATTTATAACAACTATTTTAAATTATTTTTAGATTAACTTATACAGTTGTTACTTTATTTGTGGGGATCCACATTGTGTTGTCCTTATATCTTGCAAAATTAAAATGGTTCATATGGCTTATTTGTTAATATGTGACAATTGAGTTTAAATTTTTTACCCCAAAAATGTTAACGACTTAACTATATATACTGTATATTGCTTTTTATTGATTATATCAAGCAAAAGTTATATGACTTGTTGTTAATGTGTGACAATTGTATGGTAACAAAATGGCGTCAGCAGGAAGACCGCTTGGATACAGTCGAAAACTGTATTCGACTATAAATTTCCAATTGGTCGACGAGAAAATTCCAATGACAAAAACTGAAGGGTACTGTATCGTGAAATAAACTATTTGATCCCACCTCATACATTATTTTAAAATTGCAAGTTTATTTGATATCAACAATCGATATTTTGATGTAGATGATCATTCTTATGAATGTAGATATTGCAATGCTTTGATGTTTCATAGTGAGATTGGCCGAACGTCACTGTGTTGTTACAAAAGGGTCGTAAGGATAGATATTCCCCAGGGCAATTCAGATGTACAAAATTTAATTACAAGTGATACACCACTTTCACGACATTATCTGGCAAACATCAGGAGCTACACAACGCACTGGACTTCGCTTTAAAAACCCAAATAGAAATGCCTCCTGGTGCTTTCACTGTTTTATAATACACGATACATCACAAATGTAGTTATTCAAAACTGTTAAAATTCTTAGCTGGAAACAACTAGATATTATAATAATTATATCTTCTAGAATAATTAGTTTTAGTACAATCTTCTGACAATCCTGTTTTATTATTTATATTCTTTGACGTGTTTCAGTTCCGTCATCTTCTAAAGTACTAAAGATGGAGCGAAGATAAAGGAACTAAAAAAGGCGTCAACAAATATAAATAATAAGACTGGATTGGCAGAAGATTGTACTCAAACTAATTTGTATTTATTATATCAACCAGACCAGATAAAATCGCTATAAGTGGGGGGGTTGCCAATAAATGAATTAAGATCATCATTTTATCCTTATTTATTGAGTTTATAAAATACTAATATTTATGTATATAAACATGCAATTAAGAAGTATAGTAATATTAAGCTACTTTAAAAATACCCAACCCTTTTAAAGAGCAGCGCTTGGAACACGTTCAGTTTGGAGGTTATGTCACGTTTATTTGAGTTAAATCCCGGCACTAGTGAGATGACCTTTGTAGAAAGTTATTGAAGCCTATAATTGAAGGCATGATTGGACACGCTACCTCGGCGATCTGTGCGTCATGATACAATCATTGGTTTTCACACCTCTTTAGTTGGCTAATGTGGTCCATACAACCAGTAGCTAGTATTGTAATCGTAGTTTATGGAATTGTTTGTTAGTATATGGGAATTTTATTTCACTCATAACTTAATAAATTTCTTTCTAAAATAATATTTGAAATTTATGTTTCTAGAAAATAGTGTGGTTCTCGATTAGTTGATTTTATGACAAAATAAAATATATAATTCTCACAGGATATTCTAACGAGGAACAGGATAAACATCCTAAATAGTTTTAAATTATTTATTAATTAATAATATTATAAACATGTTCAATTTTATATTAACACCTAAATATTAAAATGTATTATAAGCCTGAAGACACTCTGAGGCAAAAAAAAAAAAAAAAGATGAAGATAAAAGCAGTAGAAATGGATGCTTTGAAGTCATGTCTGATTTTTAGAAAAGATAACGTATCAAAAGAGAGATTGAGATGGTGGATGTTAATTACAAATCTCAAAGGAGATCTAAAGAAGTCTGGTGCAAAAAGGATAACGAGGAAGAGACTGATGAGGGTTGTAATGGAATAGATATAGTCTGAGAAGACGAACGTCAGTGGTATTGATGAAGTTTAATCGAGAGCAACTTAGGATTTTTTAAAAATATTTCTTCATTACGTACCGGGCCGGATGTTTCATAATAATTATTCCACATGATTTAAATGAGGAAGAAGAAATCTCTTAGACAGTAACAAAAATGTATTTGTTACATTTTAAATTTATTTTATTGAATGAATAACTCCAAAAATGTAACGGTCACGAGTAAAACAAAACTATAATTTTTTTAAATAATAAGTTTTTATACTTTCAATAAATGTAAAATAAAATATGAATTACATGTAATGGTTCATATTGTATCATTTAATACATATTTAAGTTAAAAACCATGTAATAAAGAGGCAATTGAAGAATTGTCATACTCTATGTGTACATTTATAATATAAACCATGTGAATTCTGTATAAACAAAAATTAAATTTATTTTTATTAAATATTACTAAGAAAATAATATTTACATTTAAATATATATATTTTACAGTACTATTTACAATCATAAATTATTCGGAAATAAAAATATTATTTTCATTTTTTGCATTATCATTATATTCTAAAAATAAAAAGATTGGTTTATGATAACTAAAGTATGAAATGGATACCCTTGAATGAAATCAATCCAAATATCTTCAAAATCTTTAGTATGTATGTATGTGTGAGAGAAATTAGTGCAATATTTTGTAAGTGTGAGAAAGTATTTACATACATATATACTTATGCCTACATACATACGTATATATTGTGAAGTGTGACTGGACAACCGAGGGTGATGTGTAACGGATTTTTGTGATGACGGCGCGTGACGAGAAACACGATACCTCCAAATCGGAGTTTTTTCTCCATACAAAATGTATAATACTGTAACGTGCCAAAAGAGTTTTCCCCTTTAACAATAAACAAAGTATGTTTCTCGTCACCCAACAAAATTTAGTGCGAAAAACATGTCGATGTCGCTCCACAATTGTTTAGAAATTTCGAGTACAAATAGTAGTATTAGTACACATTAAAGCATTCTTTTGATGACTAATCGTTAGTTTGTTTCGTCGGCTTCTCTTAATATTAAACATACCAGAAAAAAACACGACTAACTGGATCTATATAACGCTAAACAAGTCGATAAGGCATCGTGGTACTTACTTAGCTCATCAAACAATTCTTAAAAAGGTTTTCTGTGTACAACCTCGTATTTGTACCCTTACAGCGAGGCCCTAACGGGGGATGTGTTTACATTAAAAACTCTCCACTCGCTTTGTCTAGGTCCTAGCAAGCCTCAAAGATGTGCATATCTGAAGGAGCCTCCACTCTTTATTCTCACGTTAGTAACTCGGCCCTGCTATATTTCTCGTATACGAAATTTACATTTTCTTGGGAGGTTAGGTTTCTGAATTTATTTTATAACAGTAACTTCGCTATTTGTCATTGTAAAGAGATGGTACCATTACATGCAGAATTGAAATCTGCAAATTTATATCAAATTTAGTTCATTATAAGTTGAATACCACACTACATATGAACAAAAAATGTATATAAATTGGTACACTATAGTTGCCTACATGAAATTCCTTGTCCATATACTCTCTAGTCGGTGGTTTCAACTCTCGACAATCTCATCCTATGATAACCTTTCTTCATCGCCTCCTATGAATTTCTTCTACGATTGTTTAATTAACATCCAATATTTGTCTTAACTCCTCACTTGGAACATGATTTCTTCTTAAAATCAAACACAAAATTCTCAGAACATACATTTCTATTGAGCTTTCTTTTGTTTACCTCAGAGAATCTCCGTTTATAATAGATTAATTAAAATTTGGATCTAAATATCACATGTTACATGTTTCTAATACAATAAATATAGGTTTATGGAATACCTATGAGCACCAAAATGTAAACAATTAGTAGTAAATAGTTAACTCAATTTCATGAGCTGCCAATGTCGCTTTGTTTTAATCTAATTACGAACCACCGTCTTACAAAAGGTCATCCTGATGTTGTAAAGTTCTATTTTTACATTTCTCGGTATTTATTGACCAATCGCGACGGGTAGTTCCAGACGAACAAACACAATCAGTTCCTAGAAATGAGACTAAAATCGATTTTCCACAATAGTACGATCAGTACGTGATTTGGACACGTGCGCCGCTGCGCGCTCAAACCAAGCAGAAAACCGTAGCGCGATCTAGATAAGATTCTTGTATTTTCTGTCACTACACAAAGATAGTAAATACGGCGTTTAACTTTGATCAATTAAAGTTTAAAACTTATTTACCCTGTATTGAGAATCCATCGTGTCTGCATTTTACTTTTTTTTTTAAATAAAAATATGCTTTTAAAATGGTTTCTTATTGATTTCGTATTTGTGAAGGATTTCAAACATCATTATAAGCGTAAATACCCCGACTACTGTTTTTTTAACTCTAATTCAATGATGCAGCATATAAGTTACCTAAATTTATCGAGGTAATCAGTTTAACTGTTATGACAATAATCATTTATTTGATGTTTATGTAACCTAATGAACATTGAAAACTAATATAAATGAAAACTAATATAAATGAAAACTAATAAAAATGAAAACATAGAAAATGAGGAAGTTATTTATTTTTTGGTAAGTTAAAAACTGCCCGAGGGAAAGATTTAGGAAACGTTTAAATTTTCATTTGACTATTGTGTGTTTTTTTGTTTTTTTACGTCTGGTTCTTATGCCTGGTCTACATTATGTTTACATAAGCAGTGACTATGAGCTCGGAAACATAGTTGTTTTTAACTTTTTTTTTTTTCATATAGTCTTGTATTAGACCCCCCCCCTCTTTGATCTTTCCTCTCAGGTTGTTAGGAACTCATGTTTTTTTCCAACCCTGACGCTATTCGAGGACTTGAGGGGGGGGGAGTTTTAGTTTTATGTTTTCTTTCCTTATATTATAATGCTATTATAATCAGAGGATTTTGCCGTTAGACAACAAAGTAAAACATTATTTTTAATACTCTGGAGAGCGCTTTGTATTCCTAGTTAGTGTCCGCTACTACGCCTTGGAACCATGTTCTAATGTTTTCAATGACAGCAATATTAAAACACACAAAAAATACTCGAGAGTGTTATTTCAGATCCTTCCGATGATGGTAACTTGGTTACCGAAATGTACATCAGGGAACAATAACATAAGGCAAATAAATATTTTATTTTATTTGTGTGTGGGGGGTGTGTTATTGTACCAAACTTGTGGTAGGTGTTTCAGTGTTTTATGTTGTCCACATTCACCACAGTGTTCATTGAACATCTACTAATTTTAGGGAAGAATAAGTATGCGAAACAATTCAATAGGTTTATTATTTTTGTATTAAGCTGACCATTAAATAACCTGGAAAATATATCTTAAACAAAAAAAAAATAATGAAATTTAATTTTCCTCTTAAAATAATAAAATATTTTTCCAACGCTTATCGTTTTAGATATTTACTTATCTCAATTTAAACGATGTACCCAATATACAAGATGGCTGAAAAGAAACTACCACCCTTAATATTTGTTTAATATTTAAGTTATTTGAATTCTGTTTGGTATTAGAGGGGCAATGTAAAAAAGCAATGTTTTAGGTTTTAAAATTTGGAAGTGATGGGGCAGCTTAAAAATTTTAAATGGGAGATATAGGCTTTTGATGCTTCACTTTAAACGTCTCTTAGAGACAAGAAAAACGACGCAAAGAATATTGAATTATGGCAACCTAAAACATAATGGCAGCCGAAAGTGTAATTCTATTTACGCTACAGAAAGATCTACTCAGAAGGCTAGACAATCGATTTATCTAAATGTTTGTTCAATGTTTAAAATACACGACCTGCTTGTTTTTGGGGGGAATATATAAAATCACCATTTTAAGGGATATATTAACAGAGAACGGATAGTAACAGAATTCAGAAAATGAAAAATCCAAACTTTTGAAAAAGAAACATGTTCGAATAAAGGGTACAGGGAGAACAATTTGAACATTTAATATAAGGTAAACACACAATATTGTCATCCAAGTGGATGTACCGTATAGATCTAACACACCTTCGAATAACTTCAGGGTCGGAGGAGAACAATAGTTGGTCAAAAGAGACTTCATTGGAAAGTTGAAACCCACCTAAACTAACCTAACCCAGATTATATGAAGAGAGTGTAGATTCAGCTAGCAAATCTCGCAATTGCTAAACACGTAGCCTACTCACTGTAAGCGAGTCCCTGGAATAATTACTACTTCTTAAATCGTGTTCTAAGTTCTGTAATCGATGTCCATTTCATGTTTTCCTATGTTATGTTCAACATAATTGACTATATTTAGTATTTGGCTGTATTTTTAAATATAAAAATTAGTTAACAATTCCTCAAAATAAAATCATTTTATATTATGAGATAAAAGAAAACAATGTCCACAATTTTTGTTTATTACACAAAACAACCATTACGAGTGAACAAAATAAATTAAAGGGTTTTCTCTTTTTTCATAACATAATGTTTGACTTCCAAATAAAGACTCAAATTTTAAGGAACAATCGAAAGATTTAGAAATAAATGTGCATCTCTCTTTCTTTCTCTGTCAGTTGGAAACCGAACCAAAATGTTTTTTCGCAGAAAGTGACTTGACCGCGACCACAAATCATCGTTTAATATCGCCGACATGATTTTCGTCTGTATAATATGAACCCTCTTTTCAAAAAAACATTGCTGTTGGTAACCTCAAAGACAATGGCAATTTGCAAAATGTCTTTAAGAGGAACATTCAAGTATATGTAAAAACATGCAATATTTACATACCGGTAACAAATCGCGTCCATGTGGGTGTTCTTTGATTCGATACAATTGTTTCAAGAATGAACTTCTTCCAGAGTTCCGTCAGCTGGCTTTTTGTAGGCGTTTTTAGCTCGTAAAAACGGCGAGACGAGCAGCTTGTAAAAAACCAACTGGACCTAGAACAAAAAATATAAGTTATTTGAAAAAAACATATATTTTTTTTATTAAGAAAACGTTTACTATAAGTATTGCAGCGTTTTTAAACTCCTCAAAAATTGTCCAAATTAACTTTAAGAGTAAAAAACAAACAGTGGGCGTTGACTCAACATTTCTAACATTACAACATTAAATGTTATATTCTCAAACCTAAATAGTGTTTTATACTTCTAACTTGGGTTGTTGTGTGATGCAACCCACTTTACTTGTTTACATATTTGGATAAACAAATTTCTCATAATATTGTTATTTGGGGGTAGGTTTTTAACAAGCAATTTCAGAATTTTATCTTTATTATTTTTAAAATATAAAAGTTAATCATTGTAATAAATTTGCATATAAATTAAATTATTAATATAATTCGGACATTGTGCATCATTTGTCAATGATAAAACCAATAAACGAAGTTTCGAAAGTATGAATCAACTCTCGTTATCAAGTAAAGAAACCAAAATATATATGAGAAATATAACACTATTTTGTTATTTGTATTTGTAAGCAAAAGTCAACCAAAATTAACATTTATTTATCCAACACCAATAGTTCTCCAGTTACACGAATTGTTCATTGAACTCCAGCAATAACAGGCGACACATGTTCAAACAAAACGAAGCAATCTAGACTACCTGTTGGCATACGGGGGGTGAAATCAAGGACGAAACCAAGACTTCCGGTCTCTTGGTCCAGAAAGGATGTTGTAAAGATGAGTATCCTGCCCCCCCCCCCCAGCACTGACGTTAATAGTTGTTTACAGCCTATTATGGATTTAGGCAGACACTTTAGATACCACGATACCATAAGTTCTAACATTAAAATAATAGAATTCTAAAAAGTAAAAAATCTTCTGTAAAGCGTATCTCGGTGAAATTTGAGAGAACTGTCACTGCGATTCGATATTTTGTCTTATTTTCCTTGTTTAAAGACGAAAAACTTCTCGATCATCATCGCCTTATTAAAAAAAAGAAAAGAACCTTTAGCCCTCGAATACTCTAATGACGTCAGGGTCGGTCAGGGTCGGTGAAAAGAAAAAGAGTTGGTCAAGAGAAACTTGATAGAGAAGATGAAAGGGAGGGATGTAATCCATCATGTGTATATCCAGCTAGGTACCTCGGGATTACAAGCCCGTACTCACTATAAATGACCCTGTGATTGACATTGCGATTAGACGTTCAACATTGGAATGACGTTTAACCCATTTTAAAGAATGGGCCTTTCATTAGAGTCCGTCGATGCAACCATTTCACCCTTATAATTTCACTCGCGGGTCTATCCGTAAGTCGCAATCACTCTACATAGACGCTACTATAAATCCTACATATTTCACACCTTGTATTTATATTCTTTGTTTGTCCCACATATAGGAAAATATAACGGTAACGAAAAAAAATGATCTTGGAGTAGTTAAGGGGCTAAATGTATCGAATTGAATTTTTTTTTGTGTAACAAATAAAATTAGAAGTTATTATAATTGCGAATATGATGTTTATTTGATGAGACAAAATAAATACATTGATGCTAGGCCAAATTTATAGTGTCAGATATGATGTCCCCTTCCCTCCCTAACTTGACTACAAATCTGACGAACATTTATTTGAATTTCAGTGCGAAATCATATATTATAGTTTTTTATGTCAAATACAAGAAAATTTATGTATATAATGAGAAACGTGTAGAAACTAGTGTAAAGTTTTAAAAAGCAGTTTTTGTGAGACACACAAAAATCAATAATAACCATTGAATTTTGAATCGATTTCTCTTCATTAGGGTCCGTAGGTAAAACCAAATACCTTCATAATATAACGAACGTGTCTGCCAGTCTACACGGACAAAATGATAAACTCTATATATTTCAAACTTTGAATTTACAATATTTGTATTGTTCAAATATAGGAAAAACTGACCTGGTGTAATTAAGTGGGAAAAAACTATAGATTTTAAAACTTTTTTTAGAAATATTATGTGCAGTGTATGAAATAAAACTAGAAGTTATTCTTATTACGAATATGTATGTTTATTTAACGAAGAAATGTATACGTTGACGTTAGCCCGCTTAAAAGACTTCGATTTTATAAAAACAACTGTCTCTATATGAATACGGACCCTAACTCGCGTGGTTTTAGCACACGATTGGCCTATTTATATTTGTTAGGTAGGTACTTTGAAAATGTTCAACAGATTATAAAGGACCATTAAGAAGCTTAATATTAAGTGCAAAAATTGAAGTCATTTTTCCAGTATCACATCACCAAATTCCCAAAAATATGAACCAAAACTAATCGTCAACAAAAATATGATTTCGGTAGTGGTCAATCAAACAATAAAAATGAACCGTGGACAATATATTTAAAAAAAAATTTTTAATGTGAATATTAAAATAAGGGTAACTTAAAGCGTAAGTCATATTTGAACAAAATCGAGTTTTTAATGACGAGGATTAAAGTTTATTTTTGTTGTTGTTTTTTGTCATGACTCCTAAACCTTAACTTTTTTATTTGCGATTTTATCACACAAAATTAAGTCATTAATCTTCCTATTTCCAAAAACTTTAACAACATCGGTAAGTACAATTTTGAGGAATTAGATATTTTATCAGCCCTGTACCCTATTTTTCTGTTTTTTTTACAAATAATAACTAACGAAGCTGTATTTTTTGGAGAAATTACGGCAATACGATTTTTTTAGAGACTACAGTTATCTAAAATGTATCAACATCCTTTCAGCTAAAATTAAGAAAATCATAAATTTGTGTTTTCCCTCATGGAAGTTATGAAATAAAATGAAAACAACGTCCCAAAGGTATGGACAAAATCGCTCTAAATTGCAAATTTAATTAAAATCTGTCATTGCGTTTGGGGTTTTACCAAATAAATAGCCCAAGTATCATTTTTCAAAATTAACTTCGATTTCGTTCAAATTTTAGTGAAATATGGACGTTAATGATCCAATCCTATGTGCTAAAAAATATAACAGTTCAGGAATAATAGAAAAAAATATTAGAACTTAACCACGTCATTTGAAGCTCGATTTTAAATAATACGATTTGCAATGAGTTCGAGTTTATAACACAAACTAAGAAAGCCTAGTCCCTATATTTCAATACATAAATACTATCTCAAAGAGGAAAAGCCCATCATTAATTTCACAACTACCGAATTATCATTTTAAATTAAAATAGTTTTGCTTTTTTTTGTGGGGGGGGGGTTGAGAATTAATTGTGAGTGAGAAAGTTGGTGCATTTTAATTTCTAAATACCACAATTTTTATTCAATTACTGTATTGCCTTTAATTAGTGATCAATTAAAAATTAAAAGAAATTGGTGTTGTGAAAACAAGTTAAGAAGTCCTATGCACCAACTTGTATTTAATATACTGAGTTATTAGTAATAATTTTGATAAATTGGTTAGTGTCACATTGAGGGTGGTGGTGGGGGGGGGTGATAGTATATTTTAATACTTGTATAAATATTATCGATGACGACTTTTACTGCAGTCTAGTGTGTGATCAAGGAACCAGAATGATATTGCGGACTGAAGTGCTATTATGAAGTGAACAATGTTTTCGATGGACCCAAGGCAACCAGGTAGCTGTTCTACCTGATCTCTACCTCGCCAGTTCCCACGCCGGATACCACCATTAATTCCCTTCTATATGAGCCCCGCACCGTGGGAAATTACTACCAATTCCAAATCGTTCAAATTATTACCAATGTTATTAGCTTCTTGTTTGGGGGGGAGGGGGTAGACAGATAGAACTTGGGTGAGCGCGCACGTGTGGCTAAACTTCCAATTAAGTGCAATTAGTGTACAGGCTTAGCAGATAAATAATTAAAATAAAATTTTGGCATTATAAATTGTTTATTACGCGATAATTTAGCAAAATTACAATTTAGTGGAAAATTAAAATTAAGTGCTTTGATGGTATTTAGCTATGTCTTGAAAAGTTTGTACAAATTTAACGTTTGATATAAACTACCTTACCTTATAATGCTTCACGTGACTTCTTTTGCTCTTTTTAAAAAATGACGCGTTTCGAGACTTCTATCCCATCGTCAGATAAAATCGGAAACAGCCATCTGAAGTCATTAAAATCTGAACACATTAAAATTTAAAAAAACAAAAGTTACAACATAACTCATTTATGAAATTTGTAGGTGTAAGCGTTAAATTCAAAACGCGCCAATTTAAAAAAAAAAAAAAAAGAAGTAAAAAGGTCACGTGATGAGTAAAGTAGCTTATTGTAAAAAATCTTTGCAAGCCTTAATTTTGCTTTATTCTATTCAATTAATGACCTGGATTCTAAAAAAAAAAAATATGGTAATCTGATAGCCTACGACGAAACTATATTCCAGAATATTAAAAAGTTTAAAAAATAATAATAAACAAAACATAAACGGTACATAAACATTGCACAAACTTTCTCATTCATCCATTTTCAAGGATGCTAAAGTAAATTACATTATTAATTCGAATCTTATAAAAAGTAAAACTTTAAAATATCTTATTACGAACTTCTTGGGAAAAATACAACATTTCTTGGTGTTTCTGTTCTCCTTGGATACTTGTTCTTAAATTTCTATTCTTAAATCTATCATATAAGTTCTTTTGTGCATTATATAGAAGCGAACAAAATAAAAACAACTTGGGCTACCTTGTCTAGGGTCCACAGTTTCCAAAAATTGAAAACATATTTTCAGTTGTCCAAAACATTTGTCATCGATGATGTTAGTTGAAAGTTTACTCTGCTTTGTTACAAGATGATTGAAAATGAGTAATGTTGACTATGAAAACTATCTCAGCCTGAGTCAAATACAAAGTCAGTTACTCCTGTCTGTACCCGAGTCATACAGGAATCATACTCTAACTTCATACTGTGAAATAATGTTGCTCCACCTCCAGAGTCTTGGATAGTCCCTCAAGGGCTCACTTTAGTGAGTACAGGCTTTGAAATCTCGATACATCATAGCTGTATATACACCCTATTTATGTAATCTTGTGCTGAAGCACTGTTTTTCATCTTTCCTATCAGGTCTATATTCACAACATTTAAGTTTTTGTTCCTACCCCTGACGCTATTAGAGTATTTCAGGGCTGGAGGTGTCTTTATTTTATGTTCGATTCTTCCTTATTTTTATATTGAACTGACTGACAGGTTTTTTGCTTAATTGGGAGAATAATACTTTTTGGAGTCGAAAATTCAGTTTTATAAAACTTTTCTAAATCTTTATTTGTTTTGGATATTTATTTTAGCTAACAAACATATTTCGTGAGATCAATTTAGAAAAAAAATAAAGAAAGGACAAAGCGTACTAAGGACTGTTTTAGACAGACGAAACTGTAATTAATTGCTTTTACTAAGAAACACTACATTGTATTCACTTGTCCCAATGGGTTACATTCCACGAGGAGACTGCAATAGCTGTAACTCATATCCTTACTCCAAGTCCTCCATTCATACCAAAGCAGTCACTCCGACACCAATTTACTCCAGTAGCCTGTCATACAATAAAACATATGACTTATTCAAACTTTTGGTGTTAATGGAACTCATAATTTAAAAAGTTCTCCAATAGAAAAACTTAGTCTCCTTTGTTTCCTGTCTGTGAATGGAGGAAATTTATCTGCTTTGACTCAGCAGGACACAAGGACATTCCGTGCGATGTCAGCATCCATTTTGCCAAGAACTTCTGTTTAGTAATATTAGATTACAATGTAAAGTATAGTGGGGGAATTTATGGAAAATACCTTCAATGGTAAAACAAGATACTGTTTGTTTTATTGAATTATTAATTATTGTTTATTAAAACAAAAACAAAATAACTATAAATGTACTTCGCATGTATAAGTAGTATACAGAATATTATGTGATTAGTAAAAACTTTAATGGTTTTTTTGGTGGAAATATTCAATCTAAAATCTTTTCAATCTTATATTAGTAAATGATGTAAAACCATTGAAGTAACATTCTCACTTACTCCCCCACCCCGGTAAAAAATAAATATTAACAAACTAAAATTTTTCATCGGGTATTTGTCAATCAAAAAAGGAAAATGAACCATGTACACTCTGTTTAGAAAATATATATTTATTTAATTTTTATTCGCTTGTGTCATAAACGTCTTTCAACGTAAGTCGAATTTGCTTAAAATTTAGCTTTTATTATTTTGTTGTTGTTGTTTAGAGGTAAAAAACCTCTTGCTCAGCATCACCTTAAGATAAAAAGGAGGAAAATAGGATAAAATAAAGACACCTACCCCTCGAATACTCTAATAGCGTCAGGGTCTGGAATGAACAAGAGTTGATCAAGATAAACTTAATAGGATATCTGAAAGAAAGGATCTAACCCAAAACTACATGAAAAAATGTGTAGAACCAGCTAGGTTCCCTCAGGATTTGCCAAGCCCGTATTAAAAAGGTTTTCCCATGAGAGCGAATTGAACTTTTACTGATAGCTCTCAATTTTTGTCAATTATTCTTGAACCGTAATATATATATATATATATATATATATATACTAATAGCTCTAGGTCCGGCATTTTTGAAGAGATGTACGACCAATACGTTTTATTTGGGACCTTACAGACTACACTTGATCGATATTTTATCAAACTCGATTTTTTTAGAGTGGATTTAAAAAACATCATAATTTTGTATTTTTTTACGGCAGCTACCCTCAAATTTGGAGTTATCAAAAACTTGAGAAGAAAATACCTAGATATGGCCAAAGTATGTCCACGTATTTAACTTTAATAAAATCGGGGGGCTAAGCGTTTGGAATGTAGAGTACTTCATATATGACACTCATCATTTCAGTTCCTACTTTTTTGGACTCAGTAATACGCAAAACGGATATATCCCCAAAAAACTCAACATTGATGTTTTGATCTATTATATAACTTTATGTGCCAAAATAATAATAACTCTATTTCAACTAAACAACTCCCATTTTAGACGGGTAATATAGTGGACTGGTTTAGACAATATTCACTGGTTTTCCAAAAAAAGTTGCATTCCTCGGTAGGTGTTACCATTTTAAACTTAAAATATGGCTACACAAACAAAATGGAGGATGGAAACTTAGAATAAAATTGTTCTATACCTTTTAATAAAAATTGGCTTCTTTAGTTCTATCCCCAAAATCGCGTTTTTTTAACTAGCTCAAAATTTAAGGTGGGATGAGGGTCTATGTTTTGGGATACCTAGTTACAAGATATTTAACCTATTTAAAATGTTGCGTATGGGTTACTTACTTTTAAACCACTTCATAAAGTCAGATTTTGTGAAAATCTGGAGACGTTATTTGGTAGACGGTTAGGTTTTGGGGTTACGTCAATGGGAAAAATTTCAGACACTCCAGCTCACCTCTTGGCCACCCTGGAAAGGGAGTAAAAATGTATAGCAAAACTGTTTTTTTTGTAAATATCTCAAAAACTAAGCAAGATATCAAAAAAGATTAGTAAAAAAGTTATAGCTGACTAAATTTTCCATCTATATGGTCCGTGGTATTTTTTCATCAACACACTGGGGCAGAGATATGGGACAGAGCTCAAAGTTGAGACCTTTTTTGTAATTGTTTGTTAATTAAGGTATAAGGTATTAAGAAGAAGAAAAACTTCCACCGAAAAGTGTAGGCCGATTTTTGTATACTAAAAAGCGCTAAATATAGGTATGTATATGTTTGAACATGTTATACCAAATATTTGGATATAAATTCTTGCATGCATATATTTAAGCACACATACTCACACACACTACAACTACAAAAAAGTGCATTTACACGTTTTGCAAATTTACATGCATATACTGACTAATTCATGCGTATAGATGTGAATTTTTGGATTTAGACACGTATAATATATATGCGTGAAAATATTTCTACACATATTTACAAATGTATGTGTGTAAGTATACATGTATACAACTAAATACCCTCGTTGAAAAATGCACGTTTTTGTAGTTGTAGTGTGTTGAAAAAAATTTAAGCACCATCTAGCTGATGAGAAATTTAGTCAGTTACAACTTTTTTATTAAACGTTTTTTGATATATTGCTTAGTTTTTGAGATATTTACAAAAAAAAATTGCTCCATCTTTTATCCCTCCCTCAGGGGAGCTCAGCGTTGAGCTGGAGTGTAGGATTTCTTCACCATTGAAGTAACTACAAAACCTAACTTTCCACCAAATTTCTTGTATGGAGGATTTTTGTCTGATAAAAATCTTTAAAGAGTGGTCTGTTAGGAAAACAGATGACATACCCAATTTGTAAATGAATATAAAAAAATTTCATTACGTTCTAAAAGGGACTTTATTCTTATTTCTAAAACAAAACTGATATTATTATTAATATGGTTTAATCGGACATTTGCAATCATTTCTGTATATGAAAACTAATACACGACGTTTCAGAGTATAAATCAACTTCGTTATCAAGTGTTATATATGTGTTATTGTTGTGGTTAAAAACCTCGGCGAAGATTTTTAGTTGCTAATTTGTGTTCCTTTTTTTATTTCAAAATTATTATATGAAAGTTTTAATATTATAAATGTTTATATTACTAATAAAGTGTAACATATATTTTTGTGTGTCTTCAAGGAACATCAAATAAGTTAATGTTTTTAAAAGAATTAAAATGTAATTTAAAGAATTAATTTTTAAAACATTTTTTTAAATTTGTTTTGTTTTATTCAAACAAATTTATATTTAGTTTTAGCTTTAGGAGCTGAGTAATAGTGGACCTCGTGAAATCCCCTTTTTTCTTTCTTCTTTTCAAAAGATGATAACCTCTAAATTGGCACTATTGGACGAAGAGATAACTATTTTGTTTTCCTTTCACTTATAAATGAATTCATCAACTGTGATTATTCAGCAAAACGAAAATTTCCTTCTAAAATTTCTTTCCCTCCCGTTTGAACAATTATTAATGAAGACAATAACAATGAATGAAATCAGTTCGTAACACGTGTTGCAATTCATTTAATGTTTCAAGACTTGCTAACGAGCCGATAAATAGAATACCAGTGTTCGGAGAGGTTTAACAAGGGCAGCGGTATTTCAATAATTGGGATTACTTCTGATGCTGTACACCAATTACAATTTGCAGGATGTAATTAAAAAATGTTGTGTGTGTTCATGTCCACCATATGTCGGTAGAGATCGAGTGCTTTTTACAGGTGTTAAATTGGTGAACAAGAATTTTATTTATACTGTTTTTTATATATGAAACATTTGTTCTGTGTGGGATTTGGTTTAAATATTGAAGAATACAATGTTTGTAAGTTTAAGTTGAGTATTTGAGTTGTTTTCTGAAACGTCTGCAATCGCGTTTTGTAATTTCACGATATTGAAAGAGCGGAAAACTGTTGCGTTTTTTATATACCTTTTTTGCAGACGATATTTATGAGAGGATAGGAAAAATCTAATAAACGCCATCATGGTTCATGCCCAGCCCCATCATACAATGTAATACAAGATCCTATAATTTTAATACCCAAAAGATGGTATCTTTGGTCTTATAGGAAATGTCAAATTGTATTGGATGGTTTTACTCATTAGGGTAAGTTTGTTTAAAATAGTTGTTGTTAGATTTGTAGATATTAAAAACTCTCCACTCACATTGCTCATATAAGCGTCTCGGCCTTGGCAGATCTTGAAGCTGTACATATGTAAAGAAGTCTCCACTCGCTAGGCTCGTGTTGGTGACTCGGCCCTACCAAATCTTACATTACGAATATCACATTTTCTTGGTGATGATAGGGTGGAAGGGGGGTTAGGATTCAATTGTCATTTTAGAGAGTTGGGGTTGGTATCATTATATACAGAATTGAAAATTGTAAAGTGTTATCAAATTTAGTGTGTTATAAAGTTCTATAACACGAGATATTAAAAGAAAATTGTTTAAAATGACCACCATTTTGACTTTTTCAATTTGATTTTCTGAATTTCAATATGGTTCTATATGGACACATATTCCACTACACCAAATTTCATGTTCCCATCTTAATTTTTGTTATCGTGATTACGTAGAGACGATAATGACATCGATTTCCAAACTGTACTTCGTACATTGGGTAATTAAAATGAAATCAGTGCTGCCAATTTCTTCATCTATATCAGGATTAATATGTTTAAAATATGCTATGGAGTATCAGGTAGAAGTCTAAAGACGGAAAATGAGACAGTCAATCAATTCATCCATTAAACAGTACAAGACAACGGAAAATTAAAAGACAAGAAAGAGAAGTTTTAAAAATTATTTTTAGAATGACCGTTCCCAGCTAAATTTAGTTAAGAAAAACCTAGATTATTATTTAAGAATATTAGTTTTATTCAATATTGGCGGATGTAATTTAAATCATTGGCTTTCTGGTTATGAAAACATAGAAAACTAAATTTGTATGTAATAATAAGGGTAATTTTACAAAACTTGGAGTTAAGAGTTGAATTCAACAAGTGTTTCACAATTAGTGTTTTAAAGTTAAAATTTGTAATTTAGATATAAGAATAGATTTAATATATCTATGTTTACAGTACGGAAATTTTATATGGAGTTTATAAATAAGGTACACAAGTAGTCCCAGAAGGAAAACAATGTTACTTCAGATGTGTTTTTCTCCACACAAAATGTATAGTACTATAACCTGGCAAAAGTAGTTTTAACTTTAAAAAATAAAAAAGTTCATATAAAATTAAGTCCGGAAAAGCCCCCGTTGTCCTTTCGCCGGTCATTTAGTATTTTTCGAAAAATAATTATAACTTAAAATAAGAATTTTTCGAGTTGAAAATTTGGTATACACATTTTTGTATGCTACATTTTACCAGTATACCAAGAATTAAAATTGTGTATTGTATTTTTAATATTATATATCTTTAAAACCATTAAGTTAAAAAAAATAAAATTGCTGTCTTTTTCAAAAATTATAAGATAAAATTTTGTTTTGGTACACTTGTAAAACGTTATGTATAATAAATGGGGTGCCAAATTTGAATTCAATATGTTATCTACTTCCAAAATTACAATTTTTAAAATACAAAATGGCGGATTTTCTGGTAACTAAGTGTTTCATGACCTATGTTTATATAAACTTTTTAAATAATTTTGGTCCAAGAAATACACCTGTTGAGATATGTCGGTTTCCTTCTGGGTCATTCTGTACGTGTTTGTGTTTGTGTTTGTGTTTAGGAAAGATAGACTTTTCAATTGATTTTGTAATTTTTAATTTGGTTTTTGTTGGAAAGACACATTATTGTTTTTTAGACATAATTTAATTTAAAGATGATAAGATACAAATCTGACATTGCCAAAGCGTTACCTAATAACCTCTTTAAAAGTTAAAGTTCAAGTTTCAGAGTATTTGTAAAATAAGTGTACATCTTTCATAGTAATTAAAAGGTTTATTAACAACTTTTAGACAGGTTTTAATGTCTCACGTGATAGATCAACTCAAACCGTTTATTCTATTGTTACTTGTTACCATCACAGCTGATCATTATTGTGAGCTAGTACAATTAACGTAAACATAACCTCCAAACGCTGTCATCAAGAATGCGCAAGACAAAACAAAATACGTTGAGTCGTTCATTCAAACAAGATCCGATATTTTTGTTCGACGTAGGTATAGAAATTAAATCCTACAAATTGCAAATTTTACAATTTGATAAGATTGTCGGAAACATTTTGCAATACTCATGCTTGACAAATTGCCAGGAGATGAAAATTTTCAAAGAAGATATTATTTTTTCTGATGATTTCATTTGTCAAGAAAGGTGAACAAACATAATGTAAGAAAATCCCCACTTCCCACATCAGCACAACATAGATAATCCAAGAATAGTGACATTTCATATGATAGAGGTATAGGGACCGTTGTTTTTTTCCATGAAAAACATATCACTTGAAACATTTACCTTGGCATGGTGGAGAACTATGCTTATCTGTAGCTAGAAGATTCACAACTTCACTTTGCTTCTCCGTACTGCAGTTTGTTGGTCCGAGAAGCACTAAATGGTCGTAGCCGTCTCACATGTTGACCACTAAGGTCACCGGACCTAACTCTTTGTGTTTTTTGTCTGGGGTTATATCAAATATCAGATATACCGAACAAAAGTAAATAAAAATGGATCCATTGAAAGGAAGAATCAGAAATGGCTCTGGAAGCATCAAGGTATAAATACGACAAGGAGCATGGAGAAATTGTGAGCATCAACTCGATTATCTTCGGGCAAACAATTGAGAATATTTTTGACCACTTTATGTAAAAAATGTAGTTTTAGGTTAGGTTAGCTTAAATAGGTTAGGACGATTTGGTGGGAAAATTTACTAAGTAAAACTTGAGAATATTTTGTGACCACTTTGTGTAAAAAATGTAGTTTTAGGTTAGGTTAGCTTAATGGGTTAGGACGATTTGGTGAAAAAAGTTACGAAGTCAATCTTGAGATTATTTGTTACCACTTTGTGTGAAAAATGTCGTTTTACTCTTGTAAATAAATAAAATTATCATTGATGAACATATTAAACAAATTTTTATAGACATCCAGTACCATAAGATAAATGTTACGATATCATTGTAAAAATAAAATTTTACTTTACTACAGAAAATGCCACGGGTTAAAGAAAAAGCTAGGATTAACAAATCCTTGATTTAACAAGACAGTTCCTTAACTCCAGGTTTAAATTGAGATTTAATCTAGACTAGAACTAATCCTGACAGAAACACGTAGTATTTTTTAATGAAATAGCAATTACTTGCAATATGTTTTATATTTCATAAGTCAAAAACGTTAGTGTACATTAATATAAATCAGATTTATCTTTTTAAAACTTATAACACTGTATTTATAAATAAAAGTAGTAAAATATAATAATCATTTTAAAGTCTTCATACTACTTAGATTGCGCAACGAATTTCACGTCTAAAGGACAAAACATTCCACAGGACAAAGTTCACATCAACAAAGAAAAACAACAGTTCACTAATATTAACCAACCCGTCAACTTCTCTGACAATCTGTTTTATTATTATAGTTACGTAACAGTATATGTGCAATAATTCTCTTTTGGGTTGAATTTTACTAAGCTCGTGTGAAATATATTACTTACTACTTCCACGTAAGAAGTGTTATTTTCTTCTTTTTAAAAAACTTATATTCTTCCTACCAAGAATCACAAATCGTTCGTTTTCGTATTTGTGTTTCAATAATAGAAACTTTCTCTCTCACTTAATAAATAATAATAACAAACTACAATTAAAAAAAAACAACAACAGTTGCACATTTTCCTTGAAAACCTCTATACAACATTTTTTAAACAAGGGTTGGCGGCAACAATGGTAAATATATAATCGCGTGTCTACATGATGAAACTCAGAAAGCTTCACGTATTCAGAAATATTTCACAACATTTTGCGATCGGCGTTTATCTGTCAAGTCAGAACGGCATGATTTAGAGAATGTAGTAGCAAGGGTGACATGCATCTGTTGATTACCATTGTGGCAGTTTTCCGACGATTTTGGTTATCCGGCTGCACAAATTGCTGACATTAAAAAGGTTCTAATTAATATTTGTGACTGGGTTACATGCAACCGAGTCACAGTTAACAAGTAGATATCAGAGTAGGCTTTCTTAGCCTATGCAAGATGAAGGACGTAAGTCTAATGTAAATATTATGATTCTAAATTTGTATATCCTGCAAGGATACCGTTGTAGATTTAATAGTAATATTTGTGTTGTTGTTGTACTGATAAATAGTACAAACTTTCTCATACAACCATCTCCAAAACCAAATAAAAACCAATCAAAACTAACCAACACCAAAAACGTTAGTTCGATAGTTTCATCAATCAAAAAGTGAAAATGAACCATGGACTGACTATCTTTGAAAAAATATTTATTTATTTAAACATGACCTTCGCTTGTCCCATAAAAGAGTCATCACCGTAAATCTTATATTTGTTAGAATAAAACTTGAACACGAATTGTCATAAGTAGTACGTTTCAACGACAAAATCACCATCTTCAATGATGCGCGAGCTATAACTAACTGACTGAATAAATAATCATAATATTTGAGTTTAAGTTTTATTATGTCAAGTACACCACCTCACAAATCAAGTTTAATATGTATTTATAAATCGTACATGATTAAAATCTAGGTTTTTTGTTGATAATTATTTTTCAACGGTAAATTTTTACTTTAATATTGTATTTTGGATTATGTTCAGGTTTCACGCAAACTTTTGCAAAGTCAGTAAACTAAAATTAGAGAAAGTCCTTTATTATAATAGTTCTATATCGATTAATTGGGTTTTTTTTACCGATAATTCATAAACCGACATTCCTGAAGACGTTTTGTTTGGATCATTAGAGCAAATATTAATATAAAACATCATTAAAGCCGATTTTGAGAAAATTATAATTTCTTTCTTTTTCTTACACCCGATACTTCAAAATATTGAGTTATATTAAAAATGGAAAATAAAGTCCCGAAATGTGACCTAAATATGCTTACATTCCAAATTTGATTAAAGCCAACATTTTTTGTCTATAGAGAACTTGCACCTATATTATTCCAAAAAACCACTTTTTCCAACTAAATAGATGACAAAACGAATTTATCCACACAAAAATGTCATCGATTTTGTCATCACGTAATTTTATCTATACATATTTGTGAGAAAGTAAAATCACTAGCCTTTAATTGTACCGGATCTTTCAAAAGTAACTTAAGACTTTAAATGGTTGTAGTTTAATTATTGTTTCCCCAATCCCCAAAAGACACTCCTTATTGTAGCAGATGTAATAATAATTGAGTTTTATTAAAACATCAGCTGTTATTTTCATTGATATTTATTTGTTACCATAGCAACGAGTTTTCTCATTGTTGACTAATTTCAAACACAGGAATCTAGTAGCGGTAAACTTGATAGTAGCAGTTTACAGTTAATTAATTGATTTTTTCTTCTTCAATCATGACTTAACCTTTACAAACACGCATCACATTGATAACAGTTTGAAAGATGAACCCTGCAGTGTAGTCACGCCTAAAAACCTTGTTAGTTAGTTTGAAGTCACCGGGTCCGTTGGAGACGTCAAGGCCAGGAAGGCCTTCAGTCGTAAGAGTTGAAGAACTGAAAGAAACAATTCAAAATGTAGCTGAAATAAATTACTATCATATACGTTAAGAAACGCCGCGCTTAGCATAGGGAACAGAGAAAAGGCGGTTCCATTAGGAAGAGAATGCCGACCACTTCCAACACCTGTTTTAATAAACCTAACAAGTAAGAATTTGATTTTATTTTAGGATTTATAAAAAGTAAATCTCGTTTAATTCCAAAAGAATATACTTTATATTGTTCTATGTTAACAAATAAACTATAGTCAATTAAAGTTTTAACTGACTGAAAAACCAGGCAAAACTTTTATATCAAGCAAAACATTATCCAATTTGTTCATACAATTTTCAAATCTATCGTCTAGGTTTTACTACTCCACTTTAGTTTCCATACGACTGTAAATAAATAAATTTTAAATATTAAAATTGATTTTATTGCAAACAAAATTATATGTTTAATACTATCAAGGAGTAGTGTATCATAAACCTCTGTATATTGTTTTAATTAATTAACAATATTATGGTTTTATTTATAGTTCTTTTGTCCTTGATCTACAAAAAGAAATACAGTCGTGTTTATTGTTAAAAGACAAACATAAATTTCTCTTGTAAAGATATCCCAGGTTATAAGGCCACCATTTTGAATGTACTAAATAGTTTTGGTTTTTGGAATTTTAGTAAATGGTTATACATGGTGATTCGGAACTCTGGTAGGTTTTTTTATGTAATTGTTTCTGGGGTTGAATTAAACACAAAACTAACATTCATTTGTTGGAAACAAGCTTAGTATTCTGTCTATCCGTCATTTTGTTTTGTACAAAAATGGTATAATTTTGAAAATAAATTAGATATCAAGTCCAAATTTGGTGTACATATTGATATCTGATATTTTATCAATGGACCAAAAATAACGACGATCATTTGTATTTTTTCAAAATGGGGGTGTTTAAAATTTTTAACTTCGAATATTTTGATAACTTCATAAAAAATTTACAAGAGGCAAAAAGTTTCCTTTTTTAATTACAAACATTTTTGTTTTATTTTATTGATAACCGAGTAATTGTTAAATAAGCTGAGAATATATTTTTTGGCAATTAACTACGGTACCCAAACTTAGCCTAAAACAAAAGTGTTTTTTTTTTTTTTTTTTTTTTTTTTTATTAAAATGGAATTCTATCAAGTACCGTCGGTCATTAGTGTAAACAATATAAAATTGTTTTTAATTATAATGTTGTTCATACTAATAATGAAATTCATCACTTTTTTTCCCATATTTTATTGTCAAAGTTGCTCACTCGCCTTGTAGTTTGCACTCTTTGACTTGATATTTATTTGTTTTCAAAAATATAATTTAAAAAAAAAATGGCAGACAGACAATGTTTTTACTTCAGCCTCAGGAACAATTCCCTAAAATATCCCAAAAGCGTAACGAAACACTCGCATTATAATATAACGCAATATCTCCGCAGTTATATATTGCCAGTTATTTCCAAAATTATATATATATATATATATATATATATATATTTAGAAATAAACTCTGAGAGAGAGAGAGAGAGAGAGAGAGAGAGAGAGAGAGAGAGAGAGAGAGAGAGAGAGAGAGAGAGAGAGAGAGAGAGAGAGAGAGAGAGAGAGAGAGAGAGAGAGAGAGAGAGAGAGAGAGAGAGAGAGAGAGAGAGAGAGAGAGAGAGAGAGAGAGAGAGAGAAATAGAACGACATATAGGAAACGTAGCATTGTCAGGCATATGTTTATGGGAACTTTTTTTCGGATATTATTTAGTACACACTCTATATATGCAAAAGTTTTGGAGAATAACAGAACATATAATTTTACTAAAGGAGATCCTATCATAAGAGGTTTTCGAAACATATTAGTTTGTATCGTGCAGTGCGTTGTATAATAAACAATGAAATGGTACCATTGGAGCCCCCAATGGGAATCTCCAGCTTCTGTACCTCCCAGACACTGCCGTCGCGTGTTAAGCCACCATTCGTTCCTTCCCTCGTTCATGCTTTTATTGCCTTTTATTGCTTCTTAGGTTTTGTCAGAAGAAATTGCTTCTTGAATTTATTTCTTTGAGACGGAAAATTTAAATTAATTCTGTCTGAACGTTACTATACAATATATTGCCTATTAGGCTACGTCGAAGAAATGGCCGGTTTATTTATGGTATGGTAAATAAAAGTGAAATGCTTGAAGTTCAACAACTAGGCCGATATTAACTTAGTGTTTCTTGGTGTTTATTATTTGAAGTCCAGAGGTACATAGTGGTTGACCTCTTTTCGAAAGGGTAGAAGTTATATTTGGATTTCGATTATGACAAATAGTTTTATACAAAATAAATCGATATAACGTTGGAATTTATTAATAAGGAGTTATTATTTATAATTACGTTGGTCCTTTTGTAATTGACCTATAAAATAAAATTTATTTTAATTTTATAATAATACGTAGGTTTGTTGGGAGTATAAAATTATTATGAGCAAACTCTTTGAGCTAGTAACTTGATGTGAAGTTTTAACACACATATTTAACATATTTATTTTGAATTTAGGACCCCTAAGGATTTATAAATTGAGGGAAGGGTAGGAATTTCCTTTTAGAGATTTTAAAATATAAATATAGAAAAACATATACATCAATTAAAAGTCTTTGAAAACTAAATATTTCAACACAAAGGTATTTTTCTTAACTCTCGCAATTTTATAATGGTAGCCATCTAAAACATTTGTGTAGGGGCTGAAAAAAATTGTAATTTTGTGTAATATTTAAATTAATATGATTTGTGGTAATCTTCTATGTATTGAGTGGGACTTAATATGAGACTAATGTTGTTTTCAGTATTGGATTTAGAGAGTGGAAGGGCGAGGAGTCGAACATTCCAAATGGTATGTATAGTCACGTGATACATATCTGTAAAGAACTCGATGAGATAAGAAAAATTATATGAGGAAAAGTTTTGTTGGACCACTGTAACAAAAATGGCGGCAAGTGATGTGATTTAAAAAAAAAGAAATTGAACTCTTCACTTAACTTTATTGTTTGAAAATCTTCTCAGTTAAATGGACTACCTTAGTAAGTCCTAATATTATTTTTTGGGTTCTCAGGTGGTGTAAGGTGGCTCAAAATTTTTAATAAGATGTTTGCGATAGTCATTTTAAAGGTCATGAGAAGATATATTTGCATTATCCAAACCAATGATGCAAAGGTAGTCGTTAGTAACTACCTAATGAGATTGTATGAAAATAAAATAATACCCCTTCTTATATTTTCGCCTCTATATTTTTCCTATATTTGTACCTCAAATTAAATGTTCTAATTGAAGTCTATATGTCTCTAGAAATTTATATAACTGCTGATCAAAGCCATCTCGAGCGTTTGTAAATATTTCTGGTGTTAGTATTTTGCATTTTTGCCCAATTAATTATGTTACCATAATCATCTGTGTTTGCTAGATAAACAGGTATTTTAAATAAAATAACAAAATATATTAGGTTGAGATCTCACCCCTTCGACCTATCCATAATAGAAATTGTTTATTTCTAAACGTCCTAACGTTATAAGCACAATAATCAGCTCTATTCTGCTGGAATACTACCTAATTTCTGTACAACACAGGAGTTCCAGCATGATTGTAGTATGTCACGATAAAATTGAAAGATCTGAAATATATATTTTTACTCGTCAAAATGTTAAAACATAAATCTTCATTCAAATTACCATGGATATACATTTTTGCCTATGAATTACTAATTCCACTGATGAAAACGGTGGGAATATGTCCACTGACGTTCACTAGTTTGAACTGTGGCAAGATGAAGTCCGGGGTCTGCTAACTTAGCTTCTCCACTCCCAACCTTCAATAACAAATAGGCTAATGAGTTGTTTGAGCATTTAATTTGACCGTTTGATTTTATGTAAATTAAAAGTGTTAAGCTTGTGCTAAAATCACAAGACTTTAGTCATATAGAGACATTTATTTTTACAAAGTCGAAGTCTTTTAAACGGGCTAGCTCCAAAATATTATTTATTTCGTCAAATAAATGTAGGTATTCGTAATAAAAATAATTTCCCCCACATATAGGATTTCAAAAATAAAAAATTGTTCTACTTTATAGTTTTTGCCAACTTAACTCCAAGATTTGTTTTTAGCGCTTTATTTTTACTATATGTGAGATAATACAAAGAATATATATATATATGACTAGGACTATATATATCCCTATTTTGACTGTCTAAGTGGTCTAAAAACTCATCTCGTAAAGGTGACCGCGGTTTCTACACACAGTTTAGGTCTTGAAACCGTGGTTGTCTGTTAGCTATACAACAATGAAACAAAGAATATAAATGCAAAGTTTGAAATATATAAGATTTATCGTCTTCTCTGTGTAGATGGGTTGTGGCTTACAGTTACAGTTAGATTAGACGGGCAGATACCAACTTGAAATTACAATGGTCTTTGGTTTTACCTACGGCTCCTAAAAATTGTAATTGTTAACAAACAAAAACACTTATGATAATAAATTTAGATGAAAATTTAAAAAGAAATTATTTTTGATTTTTTAACTATCTCAATTTAATCACGTTATGGCAGTAATTTTTATAACGGTGGTTTATATATTTTTGCCTTATCTAGTCATTTTTAAATGATGTATTAAATATTCATTTGAAATTGAAGTTTTCGACTTACCTCCTACAAGTTCCTGCCCTACAGAATGAGAAACACCCATTCCTTACAAAGACTGCCACAAACCGTGCATCTGTTAACAAAGTTAGAGAGAAGGCGGGGCTGTACGTTACAAGAAAGAAAACTTACACACCGTTAAATTTATTTGTAACTATCTGCCACTAATTTGATACAATTAAAAACAAACAATAGATAGTTTTATTTTGAACGTATAAAAATAAACAACTAATGCATTGTGTGAAGTAAGTTTTTAACCAGTACTTCGAGATTCCATATAGGGTAGACTGTATCATTTTTAATTGCAATGAATTGTCTCAGCTACAACCAAGTCATGGACAAGTAACTCGCATAGCGTCATTGTTTATTGTCCACCACTGTGATCTCAGAGGTTCTTTGCGCTCTATACAAGGTCCGGTTGCTCGGTAGGACCTTAGAAACAATGGGATTTTTTCAACTAAAATCTCGAGAACAGTGGTAAGAAAGGGTGTAAAAGTGAAGTGAGAAAAAGAGTGAGTTTATCTCAAAGCAATGCAGAACTTAAGTAGGGACACACTCATTTTTTGTTCGGTTAACTTTAAATACTCGCCTTCTGGTTTTCATTCCAAGACAGATATAAATCGGAGATACTCTGGGGCTCAGAGAAGATCACAGAAAGACATTTTCTTTGTTGGTGATGACCTGAACTTATGGGTTTCTAATTGTCTGAACAGCAATAAATAGGATGTCCAGATGATTGTACAATGCAATACCTGTTTACTTTTAAAGGATGATAAACCTGGTGAGCGTTACTAGGTGCTTGCACTTACTTTTTAAAAAAGGAGTTTGATATCAAGTGATTCGAGGTCCACAATATATTGTCGCTCAATATACATTGTAGCTTTTTCCCACCCTCAACCATGGTTTTCAAAATATCGTTTGCAGAGTTTGGAGACGAATATTCCAAAATGTGTTAAAAAGTCTCCTACAAACAGTTTTGGTCACTAAGCGAGTCTCAAATGGAAACAATGAAGATTCTTGTGGCCGGAAAAGATATGGTCCATGATGATCTTTGAATCAATTATAGCTGTTGATACTTCTCGGTAAAGTGTTGGGTCAGCAGGCTCAGGCTGAATTTCAAACATCTGTTTACCATATTCTCCAGTTCTACAATGTTCAAGAACTCTAACTTTCAACATTCTTCAAGTTAAACGTTTATCCACTGTTCGTAGCTTGTTGTATGCTGTCATTTTATATTTATTCAATGGGCGATGGGGGACTTCAAACAGGTCAGAAATTGACAGGATGTTTTTCTATCTTATCGGCTCATTAAGTCATTAAAAAAGTACCATCTACACAAATGTCAGATATGTGTAATCTTTTGTCATATGAAACGCCGAGATCGTGCTCTTACGTGTAATTGTGGATCTAGGAAACAAGTGAAATTGTTCGCATAAAGACCGAATCTTGCAGTTATCTTAAGTACAGAGAGCCAACTGAAATACAAAAAATTACACGAGATTTGTATTTACAATGAATGCCGTGAGATATCAGGGCAGTGCGTAATTTTCTTAACAACGGAACGTTGCTGATAGTGGGAAACGGGGTAGTCTGAAAAGTAACTTGAGGGGACCTATTATCACAAGCAAAACCCTAAGGGTGACACCCGATGGAACTTCTTCGATCTACACATTTTTTCATACAATTCATCTGTTAGATCCCTCTATTTCATCTTTCCTATTAGTTCTCTCTTGACCAACTCTTGTTCTTTTCTCGTCCTGACGCTATTAGCGTAATCAAAGGCTAAGACTCTTTATTTTATGTACTTTCATTCCTTTTTTTCTGACTGCAATATTAATGTATCTGTAATATTAAAAAAATTCCAATAATGTTTTACTTCTGTAATACCATTTACATCAAATTAAATGTGACCAGCAATGACGTTAAATAATTCGTCAGCATAGATAACTAATACAAATTAATTTAGCAAATAAAGGCTTTAGAAAATTATTTTCATGAAATAGAATAAATGATGCAACATAACAGTAATTTTCTTATAAAACCAAAGACCATTTACAAACGTTATCGCTATAACCTCGCAATTTAATTTTCTTCATTACTGACCTTTCCTCTTTATTTGATTTATCTATTTCTTGTAGGGGGATAAATGATATAGACTTCTTGTAAACGTTTGTAACGTATAAACAAATATTTACATTAAAAAAAATCTTGCCGCTTATATCATAAAATGTTATTTAAATGAAGCCAAATTTTGAATTAGGATGTCAACGTTTATTTTCATTTTATATGCAATATACTAAACCATAATTTCCTTTTACTTAAGATAAATTAGAAACACAGTTTGTGTCATTAATCTTCACATTTTACCGAAACATTTTTAATTTCTTGTCGGTTTATAAAGCTATCATAGTAGACATATGTATTAATTTAAATAGAATTCTGTCATTAATATGCAGGCTCCAGGTGTATTTTAATGACTACAAATTAAACGTGTCCTTCATTAGGAATAATGTCCTTCCTTGTTTGTACTTTGTTCTACAAAATATATTAAGCCTAATCTAATAGAAATTAATTCGGCTATTTCCGGTTTAAGGGAGATTGATTAAAGACATTAGAAGCTGTCGTTTTGGAATTAAATTGTAATAATTTACATTGAAAAGCAGTTGACAATTTTTTTTTCTACATTGAAGGCACAATAAAGTAGAAACCTTGAACAAACTGACTCACTTTTACATCTGAATGGAATTTATTGGAACACCCTCAAGGTCTCACTTTAGTAAGTAAGTGCTTGGCAATCCTGAGGGACCTAGCTGGATCAACAATTATTCTTTCATCTCTCTCATTAGGTCTCCTTGACCAACTCTTGCTCTTTTCAGATCCTGACGCTATTAAAGTATTCAAGGGGTAGTCTACAGATCTGTGATTAATAATCATTTCTTCTTTTTTATAAGGCAATCATGACCGAGAGGTTTTCGCTTTTAAATAACAAGATAAAATTAAAGGAAATTTGTTCCAGTACTGTAATACTTTGTAATGGTGGTCACAAATATTACAATAGGGATTTGAAATTTGGTATCGAGAAATATTGTTATGGAAAAATCTAAAAAATTGATTAATAACTTTCATACTGGCGGGCACTGAAAACAGTTTTTTTACTCAAAATTTTCAACACAATAAATGTAGTTGATGTAAATTTTAACTCTGTATTGGTATAACATCAACCACCTAAGATGAAATATTATTAATTAATATAATTATAATTTTGAACAACGAATTAGGATGAAATTATTTTAAAGTAACCGATTAGTGAGTGTGCATAAAATATTTTAGCAAACTTCGGGCTATAGTAGGGAACAAAAAAAATTGAAATAGATAAATATCCTAAAACATTTCGTTATCCATCTATTTGTCTTTTCTATTCAAATATAGATAACTCAAAAAAATAATGAGATATCGATACCAAATTTTCATAATGCTTTGTTGGCTACTATTACTTTGCAATTTTTAAACAAAATCTTTTAATTTTTAACTAAACTGTTTCAAAATGAATTCTATTACAAACTAGTTGATACCAACTTTTCCGAAATCAGTTGTTTTTACAAAACATTATGGAGGAAAAGTATTTTTCTTGCCTTTATATTGTTGCACTTGATGGCATCTTTATGTTTATTGCACGTCGAGGATAGCTGAAATATCAATAAAAAAAAGGGAAATACAAATGATTGATAATTTACTAGAACACACCAGATAATTGATGATACAGTATTCAGCACTCAACTTTGAAAAAATCATTGAAATATGTAATTTGATCTAATTTGGACTGAAAAGTGAAGATTAATGATCCAAATCCACGTGCCTCATTATAAGTATATTGAAGTTAAAGTGTTATTTCACTGCCATCTTTAAGATTCGTTTTCAAAAAATACTATTTAGGTCCTTGGAACGCCTATAATATCTATTGAAATACCTAAATATCTTTATAAAAGTTTATTAGAAACGACGACGCTAACATAGCTAAGTGGTAAAAACCACCATCAAACAATATTTTCACTCACATAAAAGTAATATAGAGATATTTTTGGGGAGATATCGACAAATATTATTTACGGTTTAATAGATGGGTATGTAAGAAAGTTAGTGCAATATTACGTATAACATACTAATCATTACGATTTTTAACAGCTGTCTGATCAAAACATTATGGACAGAAACAAATAAAACCACACAATCAATTAGGCCAAAACCAGTAAAGCATATGTGAGTACAACAAGTAGACTAATAATATTAAGGAGAAAAATGGTACACAAACATTGCACAAACATTGCACAAATGTTTTCACACACTCATCCACACAACGAAGTGGACACCACAATTCTACGACAAAAATGACAATTAATTTAGTAGTTGTCAGTAAAAAATTTAAAATTAACCACAGATTAGATTAAAACAATATTTGTAAATTTAAATAAGAATAAGCCTAAATCATATTTGAGGAAATCGAGTTAAAATGACCGCTGTTATGGTTCGATTTATTTCCTTGAGATTCATTTTCATTCTTCCAAAATCGGTTGCTCAACAGAAAATACGTATACAGTTCTATGATTTTTTGTTTATAAAAATACTAACCTGCATTTTCCTGATAGATGTCAACCAATACAACAATGCTTCAAGGCTACTTAAAGAAAATGTAACAACATCGTTACGGCTGATTTCGATAAAATCACGATTTTGTATTTTTGTGTATGAAAACTATCCCCATGTTTTGAGGTTTCAAAAAAAAGGAAAAAATTCTCGAGATATGGACTAAAATATATACAAATATTACGTTTCGTTTGGGCTGGAGAACACTAAATTAGACAATAATCACCAGACAGACACGTAAATATAATTCCAAAAACCACTTCTTGAGTATCAACAAAACATATATCATTAGAAAACTCATCTCAACCCATCGTATATGTAAGATTCGAAAGATGAAATTATTAACAACTCGAAATTATTCTCAGAGTCTCTAAAGATAATAAACAACACAAACAAATCTACATTACATTTTTTTTTTAGAGAAGAGTATGTGAGTGACTGTTTATAGCAATGTGGTTTAGGTTTTTCTTCCCTAACTTTGTCCAACTTATATATACGATGTATTTGTTGCGACTGTATAATTTAATTGTATAAATGTAATATACAAATTTGTATTGTTTTTTAATTATTAAAAAACTAAACTTTCTCAATATTGTTCCACATTGATATTGTTTTTGTATTATTGTATATTTCTAATACACTATACAAATTTATATTTATCAAATAGCAAGAGAAATTAAATAAATATCAGAGAGCATCGGATAAATAAATATAACTGTCTGATAATCACCAAGCATTGAAACGTTTTGACCCAATTGTATGTATTGGTTTCAGTAACAATAAAGTTTTTACTCCCACCAATATGTGCCCTTTGTTTACATTTTGTCAGAATGTCGGTAAAGTTGCTACCATATGTTAGCTGTTGGGATTTAGGTCAAAAACACGACTAAGTGGAGCGGAAGAGGGTGTAAGCCAGAGGGGAAGTGATGAGGGATGATTTTACTCAACTTTTAAAACCGTGAGTACAGACAAGAGAATATACATCTTGCCTGTTGTGAGTTTCTATTCGTGACATAAACGTTCGCGCGTCCACAATAGAAAACAATTCGCACGTTCATCACAAAAATTAAATATTGTATTTTTTTATAATCTTTCAATAAATTAATGTTTAAAAATTCCTCTTGTGTTACATGATTGACGGCCATTGTAACGCGTTCCGACAATGAAGGTCGGCATTCCAGTCGAGGTATAGATGAATCTGCGATCGCACCTTCGAATTAATCAATCGGATTGCCAATACCTCGGCAATTGAGATGGCAGTGTATCAGCTGCTGACACAGAAACGCTTGTAATGTAATAAATTGGCTTTCAGAGAGTAGATTATGGTATCCCAGCAATGAGACTGGACTGGTATCCAGTTCCTGAATTTATTTGTTTTATTTTATTGCAGCAGATTTTTTTAAAATTATTATTTCGTGCTATGTTTCGGATAATGGCCTTCCTGAGATATCGGGAAGGCCAAATAATGTGTCGCACCACGGGAATATATATATATATATTTAAATGGTTAAGTTAGTAATAGGCATATAGCCTCGACCAGACATTTCAATTTGAGTTGTGTGCATTTACTTTTGATAATTAAATGTAAATCCTTTATTTTAGTTTAGTGTAATTAACTCATTAAGATCTGGTTATTTGGAGTGGTTATTGGTCTGAAGGGGATGGGAAATTTAGACCTCAAAGGGTATGGAGAACACGTTTATAGTAGTTAACTCTATTTTAAATAGGCTGATTCCGGCATTAATTAGTTCGACTCCAAGCAACTGTAACGCATTGCACCATTTGGAATCATGAAGGGGTCTGCAAGTAAATCAATCTAATATTTACGTTTCAATCAGATAAACTGTTCCCCAAAAGATGAAGAATTGATCAATTTTATTTAAATGTGACACTACTATTAATTATGATCCATAAAAAATGCCCGTACATTGAACGGAACTACTGCGTTTATTGTTTAATATTGTCAATAAGCAAAAATTAGATAAATTTAGTTCAAACTCTTCAATATGATTTGTATCGCCAATTCGAATTGCGAAATCAAAGCTAACTGAGATTTGATTCTTATTTTAATCACTACGCAACTCAACTGAGGTTTGTTGTAATGTATATTTCCCCAAGCTTAGAGAAAATCAGAATATGTTCGAAAAACTAGAGTGGATGCAAAATAAAACTATATATATACAGTATATATATAAACCTTTTAAAATTAAAAGAAATTACCTTATATTTTAAAGGCATACAATAAAAAAACTTCAAAAATAAAATCATTTTTATACTCTCTTGTACTTTGACAATGCTAATAAAAATAAACCAAAATATGAGTATTCTTTATTTTATTTTTATTAAAACAATTTAAATACAGAATTCTACTTTTTTTCCAGGAAGCTACACGTCAACTATTGATAATTCTAAGTTTTACTATAATTCAATGGTTGGTTTCCTAAATTTCCAATTTCATGACCATTCTGTCCTATTAATAAGTAATTAAATCGAGAATAATTCCGACTAATGTGAACTTAATATCTACATACTTACTTTTGAACGGTTTCGGAAATCTATTCCATCATCAGAAAATCACTCTATGGAGATCGTCTTCACATATAGATAATACAAACACAACACAAATGTACATTGTAGAAAGTTAAAAGTTAATATAAAACAAAAATATCGTATTACAGGGTGATTTTCTGATGATGGAATATATTTTCCGAAACGCGTCAATAGTAAATACGTAAATACGTAGACAAATTTATTCTCGATTGAATTACATATCAATTGTGACTTGAATACAGATGACAATGTATATAAATTAATATGTAATATTAATTTCACATATTATATACCAGTAAAAGTAGTGATATAATTTCAATTATTAGGTATTAGTAAAGCTATCTTTTGTTACCAATATTCTAACGATTGCTGTATACTACGTGATGTTAACACACGATCATTGCGCTCCGTGACTTTTAAAATAATTTTACTGGACACTAAAACGACACGATCTATTTTTTCGAGTTAGTTGTAATCATAAACTCTTTCAGTGGAGAAGACGTTTTCGTGTTGGTAGGTCTTTGAAAAAAAAGAGAGGAGAGAGAGAGAGAGAGGAGAGAGAGAGAGAGAGAGAGAGAGAGAGAGAGAGAGAGAGAGAGAGAGAGAGAGAGAGAGAGAGAGAGAGAGAGAGAGAGAGAGAGAGAGAGAGAGAGAGAGAGAGAGAGAGAGAGAGAGAAGAGAGAGAGAGAGAGAGAGAGAAGGAGGTACTGGGTGCAGACGCATAATTTAATAAATGTACGACACAGTTCTGCAGTAGTTGCAAGAGATTATTTTAACAAAAAAAGAAATGCAATGAATGGGCCGTAAAGGTTTTAATTTATTATTCCAACTAGTGACTACTTCCCTCGGAAAACGTCGTTCATTACTTGTCTTTTTATTCTGTTACAATGGTCTTCTAAGAAACCTTATCACGTTAGTTTTGTGCTAGTCTTTCAGTTTATAAACAGGGATATTGTTAAAAGAATTTAAAAAACCTAAATCTTCATCATTACTTGTACCTCTAGACTTATTGTCATTTTAAATTATAGTACGATACTAATCGAAGATATAGACAAGGAACTAAGACATCTTACAGATATCGTTATCGCACTGGGGTACACTACAACACAATTTGAACGGGAACTAGCGATACCAACCTAATGAGATAATTATTTTGTGTCACTGACAACCTCACTCTAGTGTACAGGTGGCCCAACTTTACAAACAGTTAATTAAAGGTTTTAACTTGGCTACACACAATTTTTGAACGAATGTTATACAATTAGAATCAAATGGAGATTGCTTGCAAAACCTTATTTTCTACAAAACATTCGCTAACAAGATGTCATAGATATTAAATTCTAAGTTAACAAGTCTGTTGATCAAACTGCTTGTATAACGAATTATTCATGATTTTATAACGATATATCAACATTGAATAAGACCCTTGTACTTAATTTGTATGCTGAAATACAGTGTTTACCTTGGTTTTTAGTACCCTACTGCGAGTTGCACAGGATATCCACGTACAACATCGTAAATATCATAACATGTTCAGAACTGAATGCGATACGTATATTTGTGCAGATTTATTCGCTGTACTATATATTGAATATATTCCGACTAGTCTAATTAGATTGAGAAAATGTTTCGTAGTTGATATGGTCAAACTATAATGTTACAATAAAAAGGCAGATGTTAAATTAAAACTAAAGTAAATAATAAGGATTTAATCAGAATTTGTCAATTGAAATATTGGATTTTGAATTTTTTGCGCGTACGGAGATTAGATATGTATATATTTACAAATTTAACTGAGGGCAGTAAAAGACACCTTAGCTTAAATCCGTAAACGTAGCAAAAAGAAAATATGTGATACGTGGAAAATCTATTCAATATTCGTTCTGAGGTTCACAAAGATCAAAAATGTTTTGTTCTGGTTTTTTATTAATAATGACCGTTTTTAAATGGATGAGCATTTTTGGCCTTATTTTGAGATTTTAAATTTGGGGGTAGTTGCTCTAAAATTTTAACTATATTTTCAAAAAATCAACATTTTCATCAAATCGGGGTATAATATAGCCTCTAAATGAAAGTATTGTCTGCATCACTCCAAAAATAACGATTCTGAAATTATCGAGAAAAAGTATTAAATAAATTGTCCATCTAGTTGTTACAAAAGATTTAATCGGCACTAGCCTATTGACCCCAGCTGTTCTCACAATCGGCCCTAATAACTTGAGTAAAATATGAACTTTGTTCCTTGTTTTTTAAAGGTTAAAAACCTTTTGGTTATCTAAAGTGATGAAAAGTACACCTCGTCCTTGAATGCTCTAACAGCGTCAGAGTCTGAAGAGAAGAAGAGTTGGTCAAAAGAGACATTATAAAGATGAAAGATAGGGATTTAATGCAAGACTACAGGAGAATCTAGCTAGGTTCCCTAGGGATTCCCATTCAATGTCTCCCTATAGTGAGTCCCTCAGAGTAAAATGTGAAAATTCATAATCCAAACGACTGTGCTAAATTATAACTAAACTAAATTACGGTATAGGGATAAATAATGAAACAAAAATGATCATTGCCTCAGTTAATAAAACTCCTAATACAGTTTAGACTTGTATAACACGACGATTATGTAGGGATACAAGCAAAGAACGATTAATCGTTGTCATTATTTTTTTCTCACGTGTTTAAGTTTAAATTATACGACCACTAACTTTACATAAAGTTCTAATTATAATCCTAAAGAAGTTTAAAGAAAATATACATTGGGGGGGGGGGCTATGGAAACAGCTTCACATCTTTGGCTCTGCACAAGTTAGAAAAATTTCAGGTAGGTTGTTTTAAATCTCTTGACATTAGGAATCTACAGGATGGTACAAAAGTCTACTACCATGTACACTGTACAGGGTGTTCCGAAATAACACAATTTGATTTTATTTACTTTTTAAAATGTAAACATGCTTTTAATCTTACCAATTTAAAATCTTTTAAATATTTGTAATATTTTGGTGAAAGTTTTTTCTCAATCTTACAGAATGTTACGTTAAATTTCATAATTCTATAACAATTTCTCTTTCGTATTACACTGTTCAAACTGTCACATTAATACGAGTAGTAAAAGTGTTCTCAAGATAATATTTTTCAAGGTTATAACACAAGCTGAGTTAATAAATTCTTAAGTAGAAAAGTAATACCTTATAACTCATTAACTAAAGTTAGAGGAACGAAACATTTAGTATAAATCAGTGAAATCTTTAAAAAAATTAAATTGTTAAGTTTAAAAACTTTGCTTAAATTAACGAAATTCAGAAAATCACGTTTCGTGTTATTTTGAAACACCCTGTATGTTGTAGTAAACTTTTGTATCACCCTATAGAAACGTAAGGTCAAGAGCTATAAATGACGTGTAACACGTTTTTCTAACTTGCCTATAACCAAAGATATAAAGTTGTTTCCATTTGTTTTTCCACCCTCTAAATAGATCATTAAAACAGCCAAGATCATAATTAATTATTTTCTTCACAGAACTAATTAACAGTAAAACATCGAAGGCACGAAAGAATCGATACACCTTACGCATCCTCCCAACAATTATGCAGACTTTAACAAGGTATTAAATTTTAAAGCGTCACTTTTCTGCTTGTAATAATTGCCGCCGATGCAACGCTCACACCCAGACTCTTTATGCGCAATGCGCACACGTTTAACAACATTTAACCCTATGTTTAATGATGCATTTAAAATGTACTCGAGACAAGGTTAGGTGTTTACCTTGGCTTAATGTAAAATATTGTAATACGTGCATACGTGGAACTATTTATAGGGTGATCTAGAGAAAACTTAACTATTTTTTGGAATTACGATTTCTACTAAAAATGACATAAAACAGCATCAATTCCATAGAAAACTGCTTGAGATTCCAAACAGCTGATGTCATTGTTGTAGTTACTATGGTGATATGAGTTATTTATAATTTACTTATCTTCGTACTGGTAGAAACCTTTACTATTTTCAACACGTTTTATTTACTCACTTTGGCGGGTTTACACACAAATTTTGTACTTGATTTTAAAATAACTTCCTGATGGTCTAGAGCCTTGAAATTTTGATGATATCTTAGAACTGGATGATGAAAAACGTTGTTAATTTTTTTTCACATAATATACCTATTCTTCCACGACACTTGCACGCCCGGGCACATAGAAAGAGAGAGAGAGAGAGAGAGAGAGAGAGAGAGAGAGAGAGAGAGAGAGAGAGAGAGAGAGAGAGAGAGAGAGAGAGAGAGAGAGAGAGAGAGAGAGAGAGAGAGAGAGAGAGAGAGAGAGAGAGAGAGAGAGAGAGAGTACTCGTTTATGCATAAATACTTGCATACACACACACATTTACAAGGTAAACAAAACATTATAATAACATATACCTAGAACTAAAGGCGCCACGTATAGATCTAGGACAAATAAAAATCTCAAAAAACAACAAGAAAAAAACCATGTTGGTAGCTTATTGGCATATTCCATAAGATTTGTCAGTCTCCTGACTTAAAAAAATTGTTTCGATAACTCAAACTAGGCGTAGCTGACGTAAGAAAAAAACGCATAATAAAACAGCTCTACTGTTTTCGTTAAAATTTCAATGAAGTAGAAAAATTAAAGAGATAAACTCATGTACAAAGCTTCCTAAAATTCCATTTTTGGTGATGTACAGTTTTTGTTATTATTTCGTTGCTCGGAGTGAGAAAGTTTGTGAAATGTTTTTGGACGTTTAATTTCTGCTAACTCCAGTATCAGATTAGTTTAAACTCGCTATAAAATCATTCAACGAGCCGGTAACTCGTTTTTAACGTTTAATATTTAAGAATATTTTTTAAATTCGATTCTGACATAAATATCCGTATCCTTGTTCAACAGGTTTATAATTAATAATTCGGTATGCGCCCATGACTTCACTGTCCATTTTAAGATGGAAAATAATAGAAAAAAAAATCTTGTACTCAGATTGGTCTACCTAGTTCCAAATCCCACTGAGGGAGCCAAATCAATCCCAGCAGGATCTGCGCCTTTCTTCATGTAGTCTTTGTTTAGTTTTTCCTTGTTGTTTAACAGAGAAAAATCTCTCCAAACGTGAAAATTGGTAGTCCAAACAAAGGAAGAAAAATACATTAATATAACCCTGGAAGACTGTGATAGCATCAGGGTCGGAAGAGAACAATAGTTGGTCAAGAGAAACATACTAAGAAATATGAAAGAAAGGATCTAACCAAAGACTACTTGAAAAAAGGTGTAGATACAGCTAGAATCCCTCTGGATTGCCAGGCCCGTATGTACTATAGTGAGCCTCTGAGGATGACGGGTTAGATCCTGTTTCCTATAAGATCTCCTCTCTTGACCAACTCTTGTTCTCTTCCGATCCTGACGTTATAAGAGTATGGAGGATTTTTATGTTTTTTTTTTGTTTTTTTTTGTTTGTTTTTTTTCTTTTTTTTTAATCTAACTCCAAAGAACCTAATTTCAAAATTTCATAACAAGTAGTAAAATATGTGTAACGAGGGTACAGATAAAATGCTAAATAATTTAGATAAACAGAGTATCGCGTCACTCGGTAATCTACTCACGTGTTAAAAATAAACATCACTAATCTACGATTCACGATTAAATACTTCAACAATTCATGCAGAGTAACAATTTATCATTTACTCTGTAAGAAACGTAGCAGCAGCTGATCTAGGAAAACCAGTACCAAGTTAGGTTAGTAGAGTAAATAACCAATTATTGGAATGTTTGTGCCGTGTAGATGGTTTATTGATGAGGCACCCACACGGTATGTGCCAGCACAGGTCAGGACACTCTAGCAGGTGAGTGCGGGTACTAGTACATGCGGGCAGGCGTTCGTCCTTGACTTCTCTCTCACTTTCTTGACACACAGAGTAATAACGTTCATCTACAGGATAACATCTCGCTATTACTATTTATAGAAGATAACTTGTTGCATAACTTGGAACTTGCGTTTTCTTGACTACTTGTAGTTTAATGATGGATTCTGTTACAACACTACAGTACTTTGAAAACATCGGTTTAGTTATACGTTTTATTGTTATGTTCCCATTTTCACTACAAAATGTATAAAAAAAAAGTCTTTACGATTTGGTACGAACATTTTCTAATTCTACATTTTTATTTTTCTCAACAAGTAGTATCTGTTTTTTGAAGCATGATATAAAATTATTAATTACACCGTAATTTTAAGTTTTATTTTTTTGACAACTGCCCCTACTTTAGTAAAAAAAAAAATTAAAAAAAAAAAAAAAAAAAAAAAAATCTAAATTTCAACTTCGTCCTTAAAGGACGTCTTTTCCAACTACCAACATAATTGTTTTAGTGTAGTACTGCTTAAGAATCGGTCCAAAATTATTGCACTGACTTTCTCATTTATTCAGCTCCAAAACTAAATAAAACCCACCAAACATATTCGTCGTTTAAATGTCAGTTATCAGTCAAGAAGTGAAAATTAACAATAGAGATCAACTGTGGAAAAAAAATGATATATTAAAATAGGGCATAATCTTGCTTCGTTTGTGCGATAAAAGCGTTTGTACTTCAACAAAATCGAAGCTTTAATGACAGCGGTCGCTTTATTTTTGTTTTTGCCATTTTGTATTTCCCATTTTAGACACGAGTTCCGAAAAATCTTCATATTTCTCTAAACTTTGAATGTAATCGATAGCGTTGAAATTACCTTTCAAAATCCCCTCCATAACCGATATTTTGATCTTTTACTAATAAATCACGAATCGGTATTTTTGTAGTCATGGCGATCATTTTATTGTTTACTTAAAAATTACACTTATCCAAAAATTTTAGAGATGATTTTAATAAAATGGTGATTTTGTACTTTTTATCTTATGACAACGAGCCCAAATTTTAAGTAATCGAAAAACAGAAATCAAATTACATATAATCCCCCCCACATAATTTAGAAATTACGTATATGTAACTACGTACAAATTGATTTTGACATAAATATCATCTCGTTACTTCACATGAAAGTAAGTAAATTATGTAACTAAACGAAAAAGTTTTCACTGATAGCAACAATAACAAAATCAAAACTAAAATAAAGAAAATCTACATATAACTAATAAATAAATAAATTGAATTAAAATAAAATTTAAATAAATTAATCACTACAAAAATAACATCTTCTTACAATTGAACGTTAATTAGCCTTAATTAACAATTGATATAAATTTTAAAATGTTTATACAAATAAGTTACCTATCTTATTAATTTTCATTGTAGTGTAAAGACGAAAAAGCTCTCGTTCATCATTGCCCGATAAAAAAAAAAGTATAAAAGAACAAACAAACGGTAAAGACTCCAAACCCTCGATTACTCTAATAACATGAGTTGGTCAAGAGGGACTTGACATGAAAGATGAAAGAGTATGGTTATTATAAGATAAATAGTTAGTAGTTACTATCTTACGTAAGACTACATAAAAAGTATATCCAGTTATGGTCTCTCGGGATTAACATCCCCTTAATCAATATAAGTGCGCCACTGAAGGTTGTGTCTCATAATAGTATATATCATCACTAGGAGCAAAAGTGAAGCTTTTCAATACAAACTCAAGTTCAACGAAAATGAGCGAGGATTGAAAAGCTTCTTTTAGTCCTAGTGATGAACTATATTTATCGTTATACTGCAAATAATATAAGAAAGCAATTTAACAAAAACTAAAATGCTTTAACCTATTTGACTTCAAATCTATGGTAACAGCAGTTTTAACTGTTATTTACAATCGAGAGTATCGGTTGTTTTTATAGATGCTTTACAATCGATAATTAATTCGTATAAACGAAGTAACATCTGATGACCTCGACCTCAGATGGTGTTTTTAGGTCCTAGGACTAAAAAGAACAAATTTACCAACTCAATGCATTTATTGAAAACAGCTGTTTTTGAAGCAGTATGGCGAAAATAATGTTTCTAGTTTTGTTTCAATTATTTTTTAAATTTTAAAAATGCTACACTATAGTGAATACTGTTAACACTTTTATGAAACTTTTTCTTTCTTTTTTTTTTAATTCGTGTGATTGTTAAAGTTATGAGATAGATCATATAATTGACGTTTTGACGCCCATAAGTTGGAGAGCTTTTATGAATGATGTCTGTCTGTCTTCCGTAGGTGTGTGGTCTATAGCTAAAACGCGTGGAGCGATTTTAATCTTTTTTTTTTTATGTGACCTTATTTAGTCAAGACGTTTTTCCATTTATCGATAACTCACAATTTGGGTGTAGCCACAATAAAAAGAAGAAAAAAACACAAAATTATTCTTAAATTGGTTATAACGATTTTGATCGAATTTTGTCCAAAGTATATCTTCAAAGTATATATTATACTTGTGGGCATCTATTCAAAAATTCCGGTTCGTGAGGTATCGGTAAAAAACAAAAAACCCGCAATGTGACATTATAAAATATATAATTTCTCAAAATCGTGTACTTATTTTGTTGAAATTTTAGTGAAATGTGAAAAATAATGACCGAAAATCGTGTGCGAGAAAAATAATTATGTGGTTTAGGATAAAATTTGCAAAAGTCAAAACTGAACCTTGACGGCCTTCATTAAAAGCTTGATTTTAGTCAAATACGACTTACCCTGAGGAAGTGTTGTTAGCACAAAGAAAGTTTAGGCGTTATTTAAAAATATATTAATTTGAAATGGCATCACTTGTTAATTTCTACTTTTTGATTGACAACCACCAACAAGACTTTCTGTTCCTGACGATTAATTTTCGTCCCTTCTTATTTGGTTTTGTAATTTGTAGATGGGTGAATGATAAAGCTTGTTCAATCGTTTGGACCATTTTTTTTTTTTTTAATTATTTTTTTATTTTACACTTAGGAATCTTCTCAAAGTATGTCGTCTCGCATAAAACCGCAAAGTTAATAAATCATATAAGTCAATAAAATTTTGTGTTTTTAACGGAAATAAAATTATTTAACAATATTTTATTTCAAATGTATTTTATTTTATTCAACTACAACCCCACATATTGTTATTTGATATCATGAAATAAATCCGGAAAGCCTAATTACCTCCCCTAGACATTACAAACAACTCCAGTGAAGCAAAACGACAAACATCCCGGATAGGCGGGTATCCGTGAAATCTTTTAGCCGAAATAATTGATTATAAAGGAAACACAACATATGGTAAATAAAGTTGGTTCACAGAGAATCAAAATGTAAAAGGAAACGAATAAAAACTGAGGAAGTAGGACAAGGGGATGAGGAAATATAAGCAAGCTCGTGTTTGCGCGGTTTCTTAAATTACACGCGTGCGCGTTCGCAGTATGAAGACACGCGATAATAATTATTGTAGCAATTTAAAATTTCAGTAATTTGGCAAACAGGTTGGCCACCTGCTTAGTGATAAAACTGTAGTGTAAAATATCTGTCACGTGTTTAATTAAGATGTTACAAGTCTGCCTCTAGGCACCGCTCGCTTATTGCAGTCTTTTGTTCGTTAAACGATAATAAATTTATAAGACTGATCTTGAGAATATATTTTTTGCATTATAATTATTTACTATGTGGAAAATAACCACGTAAAAAAAATTACCATAGAGTTTGACTAGTCCATAATATTTAAGAAAATAAAAAGATCCTCCCTAAACCCACATTCCTTCTTTCTTTTTGATACATTTTTTGACATATTTTTATGAAAGATTTTTCTATCTATTCGTCAGTATCACACCGTATATGTGGTGGACTTGGGATTGGCGATTAAATCATTGAAGATGACCGCATTGAAAGGCAATCTCGGTCTGTTTGTCCAACACAAGTTGCTACCATACTTACCCAGCTCAAACATATAATGTAATACAAACAGATCCACTGAATCTGATGCCTAAAGCAATTTATTACACAAGTTTTCTGTAGCTCATAATAAAATTGTGTAAATCACTATTTCTTGGCGTTGGTTAGGCACTAACGACCCTCGTAGATGTGTAACCTAAATATTAAAAACTCTCCACTCGCTTCGTTCATATCACTGCAATCATATTCACTATACGAATATCACATTTTCTAGTGAGGTCAGGATTCGAAATTACATTTTCGACAATAACTCTGCGCTTTGTCTCTTAGAGGTGTAGGGTTGGTACTGTTACATTCTGCTATTTCTTATGTAACTTAGCGAGTTATAAGTTGAATAACCCACGAGATATTGACAAAATCCCTAATTTTAAATTAAACTTTTCTCAATTTAAATATGGATTTATAAGAACAAAATACAGTAAAATTTCAAATTTCATGTATCTATCGTAATTTGTGTGGCCACTATCTTACTTCTGTACATTTGACAATGACGACAACACAATGTCGAAATATACTTTTCGATTTCCTAAGGCCATGAAACATGAAGATCAGTCAAAAAACATAGGTCGAATATTTTTGCAATTACCAAACTTGCCCTAACCTAACCTAACTTAACTTAACCTAACCTAACCTAAACTCACCTAACCTAAAACTTCGTCTACTGAGTAATTAAAATCTTTAATCCTTAAAGGATGAATGAGGTAATATCTAAATGGAAAAAGGAAATAACTTATAAAACAAATAATTCACTTCTTTACTCAACATTCATTACACAATGTTGCCAGTAATGAAAGTACTTCTAAAGGATGTCTTACATTAGTTTTCACGTAATCGGACACCTTTCAATACCTAGATCGATATCTCGAAGTTGTTAATGTTCGGATAGATCGATAGTTAGAGACACGAGATTAAATAGCAATGGAACTGAAATCCTTGGGAAATAGATTTAAGCGACAGATAAGTATCTAGGATTAGATTTATCGTTTAAGAACTTGTTTATATACGTAGGTAAATATAGGGTGTTAGAAAAGTACGGACACTACTTGATTATTTTTTAATAATTAAAAAATATTAATTGGTGGATCTACCTTTTGGTATAAAAACAAATGTGTACGTCTGAAATAGAAGCCCCTCGGTGAGTGTTTTTTTTGACAGCATATACCATCAAATTTTAAGATGATTATATAGTTCTCAAATATACGTGGATACTTCAAACATCTATGTCGAGTTTTGGTCTATATATCCGTTTTCAGTTCCTCAGAATTAAAAAAGTGTTTATATATATATATATATTAATCAACTTTTGTATGTGTGCCTTATCTCTCGACTCTTTTGCAATAATTTTCTCTAAACTCATCTAACGATTTTGTTCAAATTATTTAACTGTAGCCTCTAAGGACGCTAATAAAATTATCTGTCTTTCCAGATCTGGTAGAGTCCCAGTTTATGACAATTTCTGAATCAACTGCCGCATTACATTACAATGTACCACCTTGGTCTTCGGGAATTGTATCTAGTTGTTAAAATGTGTACGTATATTCTACCACAATGATTCATATATTACAGTAGGATCTTTCACTCGTCTACAACAAATGCCGGTTTATTATTTCTCAAAATCGACTCTACTGATTTCGTTCAAGTTATAGTTTAAATTGATTTTAACCCCCTTTGCAATATCACAAGTAATAAAGTTTCCGGAATAATGTACAAAAACTTAGAAATAACACCCATTAGAGTAGTCTTTAAAAACTTGATTTGATCAAATAAAATTTACGTTAGGAGTGTGTATATCATAAGTGAAGCACATTTAGTTTCTATTTAAATATAAAAATACAACATTTTAAGACTCTCTCCGTTTTTTAATTGACAACTACTGAAATGTCTTTTTTTTGACGATTTGTTTTGGTTAATGTTTATTTGGTTTAAAAAATGGGTGAGTGAATAAATTTGTGCCATGTTTTGGAAACTTTTATATTAAATTAATCAACTTTTTAGTAGATAATGTCTCACAAGTTGTTTATAGAATTTTCAACCCAAGAACCGAAACTAAACTTTTAATAACTAAAATTAATTGAATAAAAAAAAACAGTTAAAATTTTGATCATTTTAACTCTTGGTTTCTGTAATTTTTCAATATAAATAATAGACACTGAACTTTGAAATTTATTTAATATTTTTAATGTGATTTAACACTTATGTTTTTTCATTTATTCTTTGTTCTAGATCTGGAAATGCTATAACTTTACAGAGTTGTATACTTTGTTTAAATAATAAAAATGGAATCATGTTTAAATTTGCTGTTTTATGAAATCCAGCAATAAAAAAATATAAGTTTACTTTTGAAAATTTTGACTTGCCTTATAGACTCATATTTTTGGTGGGTAAATAAATACTAAAAGGTAGATATTTATGTGTATTCTACTTTTAGTTTTCTTTCGCTAACAGTTCAAATAATGTAGACAAGACATTGTCATACTTTTTAAACAACCTGTATAATACGTATCAACCAAGGATAATACCACTAAGCAATTTACTTCTTTGTTAATTAAAACATAGACTGGAAGTTAAACTTATCGATCAAACAACCGTTGTATTACAGTAGTCTTTCAATCCATCATTTATTTAATTGGTTGACATTTCAAAATTAATCAGTGATTTTATTGTTCAAGTTATTTAAAGATCTCTTCGTACCAATTAAATCTTAATGTTTGCACAACTAATTGTGAAAATAATAATCCGCGAACCGTGGTTTAGATGTTCAATCACCGATTACAATATAAGGTGGTCAAAATATGTCTCCGTCCATGTGATGATTATAATACAGAATCATTTTATCCAGAAACATTTTATAACAGCCCCATGTTTTTTTTTTTTTTTGTTTGTTTGTTTTTTTTTACCAACAACGCTCGAAGCGAAGTTTTCAGAGAAATTGCGATCAATACTTTTTGTGTGGGTCCTTAGAGGCAACACACAAAATCATTAAAAGCGATTGAGAGGAAATCGTAATTTTGTGTTTTTAATTATATTTTTTATTGTAGCTACCCCAAATGTTTGTAATAAAATATATGAAAATATCTTGACTTTTGTCATACGCACACATACACAATTTGATACAAAACTATCCACTTAACCCATCACACAACTCTCTCTCTATAAGACGTACATCTATGCGACGTTCCAACCTAATACCAAACTTCTCACCATGTAGCAGCGACACGTGGATAGTAGGGATTATGTTCACACCAGACATTAGACGTTAGACAAGATACGTTAGACGTATGCCTACTCTATAAAGAATGTGATGTTCAAAATGTCCTTTCCTTATTGGCCAAGAAAATTTTAAATCCTGCAGTATACTACCCGCTTGACAGAGCTCTAATTGTGTAAGAGTATTTTTAAAAGCTGAATAGGTCGTGCAATCAGACTCCAATCTTCTGGGGTAATTTCCTGATGGTCTTCTTCTAAATTTGGATCATGCGGTCGGTGATATCCAACTCTTTCTCTTCTATCACTACAGATGGCTTTCCAGATTTGGTAGCGTCACACACGAAATCGATTACCCGAAATTCGTTAGTCAACTGCCGCACAGCTTTACAATGTGACACCTTAGTCTTCTAGAATTGTGTCTAGAATGGATGATTAAAATGTGTATTCTAGCACGCTGAAGCAAATGTTCCAGTAAAATTGTGCACTCTTCAACAAATCAAATTATTATCAAAACACACGTATTTCTTTCATCACTACTTAACTTAATATTGCTCCTTCAAATTTAGCATATATTGGCCCAAACATAAATACCGGAGCGTCTACCCTTAATAAAAAAAAGTTTTAAAAGTTTTAAAACGGTTTTTTTTCCAAAATCGGCATTACTGATTTTGATCAAACTAAGGCGAAATGTGAAAATTTACGACTCAGACGTGGACTATATGTAATGAAGAAAAATTATTGTACAAGAATAATAAACAAAAAACTAGATGGGGTCTTTTTTAGAAGAGGGCCGCCACTATTGAAATTTCCCCTACACAGCGAACCTTACTGGGATGCATATAGACGGAAATATCCACAATACGCCAACGGACCCTCAGGTACGATGGTCAAGCTTATCTTATCAACCGTTATCTTATCGCGCGACGTAACAGGCGGACTGCCGCTGCCCCCGCTGCACTGGTCAGTCGAGCTCAAGTATTTACTTAATCATGTCGCTATTATTGTTAGCTCGGGAAATCAATAGTAAAGAAAGTGCAGTAAAGTTTTTACAAAATAAACACATATTGCATAGTGTGCGGAAGTGTTCGGAAGGACATGACATGTCTCTTCAGTTGACTGAGACCAAGGATCGTTGGAGATGTCATGTTCGACATTTGGGATAGTTGACCAAATTTCAAGTTTCTAGCAAATCTGGAATTAGGTTATATGAGAAAATATAGATTCACATTGGATCAAAGTTGTCGATCAAAACGTAACCATTTCCATACATTATTTAATTTTTTGAAACACTTATAGGGCATCTAGACCATACTGGTACATCCAACTCCCATAAGTATGTCGAAAGTTTAAATAATTTGTGTAAAATGTACTAAATTTACCTATAATCAAACATCTTGCTCTATCTAAGGTATGATAGATGGAGATACGAAAATGTCATAGAAACAAACTTGTAGATCTCACTAAATCCATTTTCGGATAGGTCTTACAGTTTAGCCAAAACCGACTTTAAAGATACGTTCGCCATTTTGATTTTTTTCCGATAACTTTTTGTAATTTTTCGGGCTGTTTCAGGCTAAAAGCTATGTAGGCAATATTTCAAGTTTCTAGCTCATTTGGAAGTAGGTTAGACTTTGTATATATTAGTGAGTACACAAAGGGTTGTATATATTATAGATAAATAAAAAAAAAGTAATAATAAAGTACTGTACATTTTTCCCACCTTTATTTTATATTAATATTAAATGTACACTTTTGGAGAAGTGATTTTTTTTAAATACCCAAGTGCCCCTTCTTATAATTATCAGTATAGTATTTAATCTATTATAACGGCCGTTAGCATTTAGATAGTTTTTATAACATTTAATAAAAAATAATTTAGAATAAAAATCTAAATCCGGTAATAAAATACCAATCTGATTACTGCCAACATGTAAATACGATCTGATATTGTCGAATAAAGATTAAATTAAGATTCCAGGTGTCCCAACTGTTGAATGAAATCTTTATTTTCATCGGAAGAAGAATAACATGGCAAACGATGAAGAAATAATACATTCTTTGAGAAATGTTACAAAAGCGAAAGGGGTGAAACTGGGTTAGACCTGTCATAGTTGACCCGGCGTGTCAGCTGATCTGACAGATGTATTGTCGTTGGAGGGTCCCTAACCTAACTTAACCGAACGTATGGAAAGCAATTCTAATATTTTGTTGAGGTCTCTGTTATAACAGTTTGAATTGTATACGATTGTACAAGTATGGGATATTTAAAATTAGATGTAAAATGAGGAGCGACATCATTGCAGCAAATAATTGACGTTTGTTTATTCCCGTATCTTTGGGAAAAAAATTAATAATTTGTAAATGTAAAAAAAAAGGTAGGCTACTGTTCTCAGATATTTAAATTAGTGGTAATAAATGCCAATTTCTGATGGTATTTTTATACCAATAAATGTCTTCAGAAGAGATATTATTAGCGCCAGAGTAACAGAATATCCCATACTCTAGTCTACTATGAAAATGAAAAATATACACTTCCTTCTCTTTAAAAGGTAAAAAACTCTGAGAGTTTAGTTTATTTTATTTAAGAATATTAATATATGGTTTACAAGTACAACATTAGAGATTGTACTGCCAACTAGAACTGCCACAAATGACTTTTCGTATCGATGGTAAATCAGCCGAAGTTAAAAAATTTAAGAAGATAGAATTAAATAATATTTCTAGTGAAAAATATACCATCTAGACTGGGAATTGAACCCAGAATTTTTAGAGCCAAAGGTTCAAGTTTAAATTCCAAATCTATGTCGTATATTTTTCACTTGAAATATAATTAAAATTAATGATACTAGCTTAGTAAAAACGTATAAAAGTTGTTATTAGTTTAAAATATCTTGGATTTCAATTAACTTCTACTTTATATTTGTTTGATCATTTCATTTCGAAGGAAACAATAGATCATTTTAAACTAAATTAATTTATAAAATTATCAATAATAACTATAGAACATTTAAGGACAATCTATAAAACATTTAACTCTTTTTATAAATCAATTTTACGTCATGGGGCTAAGATCTGAAGTATTAAATTTTACGATAACTTAAAATTGTTATACAATCTTTTTCTGAAAATTTACAAATTGCCAAAGAACCCATGAGATTTTATTTTGATATTAGGAACCAGTTTACAAACAAGTTGGTTATATAAATTGAAATAATATAAATTTATAACTAAATCTATATCCAAACTCACAAAGGAAATTTCAAAACAGGAAATATTTTAGAATGAAAGAGTCTTCTGTCCTATTTCTCGGAAAATAATATTAATATTGATCGTATCATGGATCCTCTGAGATTGGTAAAGTCTTTATAATAGTCTATAATTTGCCACTAGTCGATTGTAGTTAAACAGATGAAATAAACATGAAAAAAGTATTTATAAAATCAGATTGTTATCTCTATTTGCTAGCTCAATCAGTTCACAAATACATAACTGAATTGAATCTTACAGTTTTTGCTCTGTTTATTTATTAATTGAGGTGGTGCACCGGTTATTTAAAAACAAATTATTAATATGTAAATTTTTTTAGATTTTTATATTTATTATAAAAATCTCCCATCTACAAGGATGATAAAACTTACTGGGTAAATGGGTGATTGTGTTGGTGAAATTATGGGGTGATTTTATGATACATTCAATGCTCATTAATACAACTGAATTTTCGTGTTCTTCGTTGTGATATTTTTAAAAGTTTATAAGTCTATTGAAAATCAGGGAAATGTTTATAGCACAGGGAATCTATCCAGGTGAATCAGGCAATTTATAGTTATAATTACAATATTCACTCACCAATTAATTTCTTTATTTTTCTCTCCTTTTATTTGTCAATTTACTTACTCTTTTAATCACTATTTCTTTTCCTATTCATTCATTATACGGACATTACTAAAATAATTTTGACATATAACTGCTTTCAACAGTTCTTGTTGGTGGTCCAGCTTCAATCGATCATTTATCATTGTTATAGCCCTTTATGCCTCTTTAAATCTGTTTGATGATGTCTTCTTCCTCACTTATTATTTTTTTCCACTGAACTTCACAACACTGTAAACACATGGCTTATGCTATGAAATGGGCTGTGATGGATTACCATGTTCAGGACTGTTTCAGGTGAAGTTAGGGTTTGATATGAGGCCTGAGGTGACTTTCATTTGTTTAGTAACAAACAGTGAATTTCAATATCCTTATAAGTCAGAGTCCCGATTTATACAAACAGTTAATATTCTATAATAATTATTGTATATTCAGTGGGGAGAAATCTATGATAGTTAATCGAGTTTTCTTCTAGGCTGAGTTATTTAATTCGAAGATATATTCATATACGACAGCAGAAAAGTTTCGCCGAATGTGTAAGAAGTGGAAGACGTCTCAATTAAGACTTCTGATCAATGTTAACTGAAGTTGGAATACAACATGTTGGTAAAATACATGATTTTGGACTCTCTCGTAGCTTTTTATATGGGAAAGGAAGAGTGCGAGCTTTTTTTAGAAAAAGCACTGAAGAGTGACGTTAAAAGTTAGTGAAAGAGTTGAATTAGTAAAATTTATTGAAAGCTATACAACTTTTTGACATGGTTAATTATTTTTATGTTCTGCATTTAATTTTTTTTTAATAATATATTTTGATGATTCATGTATATATGTATTTTAACCTCTTCCAAACCAAGAGGTCTGTAAGACAAATTTGTCTGTAAGACAAATAATTTAATTTGTTTTTCTTTGATATTGGTATTGTGTTTGTTATATAATTTAATAGCAATGATTAAATATTTGTTCTTTTGATAATAAAAACAATAGTAATAATAAAATGAATAATAATAATTTTAATTTTTTTTAATGATTATTAGTTTTATTATTAAAATTATATTTATATTTTGTTTCGAAACATTGGTCAATTTATTTCCGTTTGTGATAACTTTGCATTAAAAAACGTAAACGAGAAATGTATTTACTTATTATTTTAGTTTATTTTTTAAACCAAATGAAATTAAAGGTGTTTTTAATCCCGATATTATAAAACGTATTAAAAAACAAAAATTACTTGTTTTCAGTACTAGTCAAATCAGTTGTATAGAGAAAATTAATTAAATAACAAAAATATCCTCACATAATCACAAATTGAGTACATATTTAATATATATTGAGTTAGCTTGCTTAAACATAAATTATTATTTATTTTTAATATCAATTAATTTTCACGAATAAAGTGTAACAAACCAAATTAGAATTTTCTTGTAAGTTTTAGTTAAGTTGTCAAATTTTAATAAGCATGTCAAGGAAGTATTTAAGACAGTATTACTAATGAGCAGTTTTTGGACTTTGTTCTAAATCTATGATTCCTGAACTAAATATACTAATTGAAATGTTTCCTAATCTTTTTTTTTTTTAATAATGACTTTACATAATTCATTGTTGTAATATTCTTTATTTTTAGTAAATAGGAATTATTGTATTTTCTGAATCCATGGTAACGTAAATATTAATTTGTTTAGTATAAAAATCATACTTTTTCTTTTTTTCATACACTCAATGTAAATTTAGAATTAACCCGTAACTTACACTGTCAAATAATGTTACATAACTTACATGGTCGGGTCAATATGACCCGCAAAAAAACCAAACATTTTTCCTAATATTTTTTTAATAATTTGGAATTGTTTTAACTCTATTCTTTAACTCTGGATTGTTGTTAACATATTTACGCTAATATTGTAATCTTAAAGCATCAGAACACATTTAGGTAACAGTTTTAAAATTCATTGTCAAAATTGTGACTCTAAAAACATTGTTTGAGGTTTTAATAAAAAATTCCTAAAAATATTAAATTTCTAAACATAACTAATATTGTTCCTGAAAGAAAAAGATTAAACAGATTGAAAAAAATGTTTTTTTACATAAATAACATATATATTTGAGAAATTGCAAGCTTTGAATGATGTAAAAAAGGTTACTTAACTTACACAGTTGGGTCAAAATGACCCGAATATTGATTTTTCTGGAAAACAAGAAAGGTAATAAAACTATCTTTGACACTGTTCGGTATGCAACTGAAGCGTAGAGGGGTAGAGGGGAAGCCAGGTCAGTGCAGCCAAAGACAGAAAGAAAAACTATGTTACAACTTTTGTTTGGGTCATATTGACCCGACGATGTAAGTTACGGGTTAAGAAAATGGGATTAGAATTTTTAATTTTAGGAAAATTTGTATTCGGAAAATAAATTACGAAAATTCTTCTCTAATTAACTCCGTTAACTTCTCCCTTCGCCCTCAACTAAAGACCAAGCTAAAATGACAGTAAAACACATAAAAATTTGTCCACTAAACATAATAATTGTAGCTTTAATATTAAAACCCCCATTTTAAATTGACTTTCATATTAAGCAGACGGGCGCCACAGTGCTATTTACTCCCAACTCTAATACTGTTTATTAACTCTCGTAAATATGTACCTTTACTATTTCGTATTTTAAATTTTTTGTGAAGGATTAAAATATTAATCCGTTAGTGGCAGAGCTCGTACGCAAATTTTCAACTGCTTTTTTTGTTTTGTTTTTATAGAATAACTTTTTAGGGTTGCTTTTTATGTTGATCCTTTATGTTAGAAAAAACTTTTAAAAAGAAAGAATAAATAAAGGTAAAAAAAACAAAAACCGATCTCTTCACTCTACTATTAAAGAAAGTAGACGACATTTAAAGTATCAGCTCCATATATTTTTTAATAATTTTATTTTTTAAACTGTACAATTTATATATTTTTTTTAATGTTAGTTTATTATACTGCGAATATTTTGTAGAGTTCTTTTTGTTTGACTTTTTAATCAAGGCAATGTTAAGAGGGTTCTTCTTTTTATTGAATTAAATAATTCAGAGTGCCTTTGACATTTTTGATAATATACTATTCTAATTATATTGAATAATTTGCAATAGTTCTAAAATATTTTTATATAATCATATTCGTCTTGAAAAACAAACAATTTGAACAAAGATTGCAATGCAAAAATGGTATTTTTTTACGGAAATTTGTTTATTTCAATACGCTTGGTTAAAATCAAACTTATTTTGAAAATATTTCATTTCTGCTAATCTTATGACCAAATTTTAAGTCACAAAGATTTTATTTTACGTGCATAATATTTAGGAGCCAAAAGGCAAAAACTCCGTATAAAAATTACAAATCATCAACAAAATCCGTAAATATTTTTTTGAGAAACTTTTATGTTTTCATGCATACTGACACTCTCAGAGGCTCACATCTAGTTTGGCAATCCAAAGTATCCTAGCTAGATCTACATCTTTCTTTATTTGGCCATGGGTTAAATCCTTATATTCTCCTACCTATCAGGTCTCCTCATGACCAACTCTTGTTCTCGTCCGCCACTGACTGATTATTACAGTTATTTTGGAGGATTTGTTTTTACTGTTTAAAGAGTAAGAAAAAAACAGACATACTGACTACTATATTGTAAACATTGTTTAATGGATACAGTTCGGGGAGCAAACAGGATATATCCATGTAAATCCCAAAATTAATATTTCATTTTTTTAACTCGACACTTCTTTTTCATTTCTTAGATAGTGCCACAATTTTACAACAAATTACTCCATAGCTTCCTCCATCTAGACTGTAAATCCCTTTATAATATCATCCATTTTCTACTCCATTCAATTATAAATTCATTAAAAAGTATTGAATAAATTAGCTTGAAGTTGGAGGGTAGTGACGGACGCCAACCCCCGCCGTGAAAGGGTTGTCATTTTCTATTCAAATCTCAAGTGGCATAAACAACTTCATTTTGGTGGAGAAACCTCTCAAAGGCCAACGGTAGCAAAGGGTTATAAACATGTATTGTTACTAAGAGGACAATGCCACGGCGTATTGTATAGTCATGCTCACAATACGTCTTTCAGACTTTCACACAGATGGCAAAGATTTGCAGTTTCCCTGAGAAACGAATCTTTCTTACCAAAACGAATGGATTACGTTACAAGTTCAGGGCGGATGTGATGAAGGGGTAAATCTAAATGTTTAGGATTTAACTGAGAGAAATTGGAAGATCTGGGTGATCTAAAACATCGTGACAAAACTAAAGTAGCATTTCCTTACTTATTAATATTTATTGAATTTTATTAAATTTATTAAAATTGTATACTCTAAATGCATGTGAAAAAATACTACTACTCCCAGTGTAGAGATGAGCACCAAAATTACAATATTTGATAAAATTTCAAATGTAATGTTTATTTTAAGTTTAAAGGCCTAAAATCAATATCATTCAACATCGTCATAACAAAAAGTAGAGCATAAAATGGAAAATTACCACTCGAATACTCCAATAATGCCTGGGTCGGAAGAGAACAAAAGTTGGTCAAGATACACCTTATAGGTGAGATAAAAAAGAGGGCTCTAACAATATACTAGATTAAGAAAAGTGTAGATCCAGCTAGTCTACCTCGGAATTGCATTTATTTTATGTGCTAAATAGATTAACCAACTCCATGGTATAAGTTAAAGCTCAAGTTGTTCCTCTAGTGCTGCCATCTAACTGTCCACTTCTGGTAACTTCAAAGGCAGCATGTAATATTGCATGCTACGACACCTTTCGCACTAAGATCCTGCTCAAACGTATCAACAAACGTATACACACACACACATCTTGTGGCCGGAGCATTTCGGTTTCAGAACCAAACACTCCACAACACTTCAACTGCTGAGAGTTGTTGAATACGCTACCAGGGGTGTGAATGGTAATCAATCGACCGGGTCAGTCTTTTTAGACATTGAAAAGGCCTTTGATAGGGTTTGGCACAGTGGTCTCAGACAAACTTAGGCAATATAACTTCCCAGACGGGTTGATACACCTCATTAGGTCTTACCTAGGAGACCGCAAGTTCAGGGTTGATGTAGACCTAACAACATCCACACAGAGGACAATACAAGCTGGCGTGCCTCAAGGCTCGTTCATCGGGCCCGTATTTTTCAATATCTACATCAACGACATTCCAACACTCTTGATAACTCCAATATATGCTGACGATACCGCGATATCCGCACAGTCATGGCAACTATGTATGATCTACAGTAGGTTACAAACTTCACTAAACATTATAGAGCCATAGCTAAGAGCCTGGAAAGTAAAGGTAAATGTGTCCAAGTTCCAGGCGCTTTTGCTCTCTAAAAGAAACTCACACACCATTAATACGCCCTTACGCTTATTCAACGAAGACATACAGTGGTATGGTCAGGTCAAGTACCTCGGGGTCATCCTAGATAGGAAACTGACTTGGTCCGCCCACATATACGACACAATTAAAAAAGCAAACATGACACTGTCACACCTATATCCATTGCTCAATAAAACAAGTTCTCTCGAATTGAGAACAGCCACCACAATCTATTAATCTGCACTTAGAAGCGTCATCACCTATGCAGCGCCCGTCTGGACACACACACACACACACACACTTGCGCAGGCTACAGATATTCCAAAACAAGGTTTTGAGAATATTCACTAAAGCACCAATGTGCACCAGAGTTAGGAACTTACATAAAGACTTAAATGTGCCGTTCATCAAACAACACATTCAACGATTATCAGCTAATCTCTACAAGAGGGCCCACGCACACCCAACATCAACACTAATCTCTTCACTAGGTAGATATGACACAACATTTGACAAACACAGACGGCCGCTGTCCTTATTCACACTAATCTAACACGCTTATTTCTGTATCGAGTAGGCAGCAGAAGAAGATGTAGTTTGTAGCTCCTCCTATAAATTCACTAACAAGGTATTTGTAAGGTAACTCCCATCCTTCACCTTGCACGCCACATCTACCAAACCTGAGCTCCTGCATGATCTGTCACGAGGTTTTAATGACTGGACTCTGTCAAGTCAGGTCTTTACCCCTCCCTTTGCGCGGATACATAACGTTCTGCTTTCTTCCACATTTACAAACTCGACACGCCCATGGAAAGTGCTTCTCAGCTTGGTACATAGAAAACCTTTCCCGTTAACTTGTCCCACGCGATAGGGGTACTAACAGGAAGGAAGGTGGTTTTTAGTGAGTAAGAATCTCACACTATTGGGAAGAGCGGATTTCTCCCTTTGTCTTTTGAAGATTTTCCACCTATCCTGCGAAATTTTTTATTTTTATTTTTTTAAAAAAACCTCCTGCAATAACGCACTCTGAAGCTGAACCCACAAAACTACAACTGTTCAACCTACATATATGAACCTCACATTATCGTATGATGTGGGACTTTTTCTTAAATTCAACGCTCAAGAGAGTTCCTGAAGAAGTAGAACCAATGAAATAGCAGCAATAAATACATAACCATTTAGAAAATGGTTTTATCTAGAAAAGTATAACAATATAAGATATGCATTTTAGGAATCAGCAACAAGTTAAAACGATTTAGTCAAATTTGAAAAGTTCGATGAATTTAGATAAATTAAGACAAGTTAAAAAGTTTAAAAATTTAGATTTTCTGAAATATCCAGCTTTCAATATTAATAGAAAGATCAGTGATAAAATTAGTAGACGTTTCACATAAATTGTGCTAAAACATTTCACAAACTCTCTGATCGTCACTTAAATGTTTATAAATAAAATAGTATAAAATGAAGCATGAACGCCGTCTTTAAAAAAGGTTATATATTTAAATAAAGGTCTAAACTTTGCTTCACTTGTGCCATAAACACGTCCTCTATGTAAATCATATTTTATTAATATCGAGCTTTCAACAACGACTGTCAAGGTTCATTACTGTTTATTGCCAATTATTCTTAAACTGTAATAGTTCTTACTCGGTAATAGATTTTGAATGCGAGTTTAGGTCATTATCCTTATCGAGTTGAATCTTCACATTATACTAAAATTTTAACGACATTGGATTTTCATAAAATACTTATTTTATAACAACCTCATGGCTGATTAGTTATAACTAACAAATAACTTTGTTTTGTTTGGGTCCACTTAACCAAACTTTGATTAAACTCGTTGGATCAGATGTTGAGAATGTAGTATTTTTGTTTCTTATTATAACTAACCTTATGAATACAAAAAAAATGGAAAAAAGTTTCGAAATATAGCTAAAATACACCTACATGCCAAATTTGATTAAAATCGGTCCGCGTGTTTGACATGTAGAGCACTGCACACACACGACAGACAGACATTATTCCAAAAACCAAAACGGATAGATCCGATAAAGCTCAACATCAATGCCGTGCTCAGTCTGGCATTGAATTCATAAAATCATTTTTACCCTTTCAAGATGGCGGTCACAAGTACATCGAAGCTTAATTTCATAACGAAAAAAACAACATATTTTCATGTAAATTTTTTGATAAATTTACACATTTATATACTAGTAGGTATAAAAGTTACGATGGGTCAAAAATCTATATTGAGTTTTAGCAGAAATATTGAAATTGCCTGAATATAAAAAAACCGTTTTTGGAATGATATCAGTCTGTCAATATATCGTTTGTACACTAATTCATAGTCCAAATGAGTTTATAGATTTTAAATCAAATTTTGGCCATGTATCAAAATTTAAAAAAATTCATATTGTAGAATAGTAGATACCAAGATAAATAGTTAAATAAAGGATTACTTTAATTTTTCCATCTTCAATTTTTTTTTTTTTTTGATGATTACTAGTTTCGACGAGAGTATAGTCATAGTCAAATCTTCACTAAAGTACAAGTAGCAACACAACAGATCGTAACACAATGGTCCCACCAATTTTTATGTTTAATTTTTAACTGCGTTTGTGGTATGTATTTACTTTTTATCATTTTACGTAGCAGGTGTTCGTTTTTAACATTAGTCATATTGAATGGATATTATTTTACTTGAATATTCGTTCTTAACAACTTTTAATGCAGATCTGATGATGACAGTATTCTGTTGAAACTAGTAATCATTTCAATAAACAGAAGATTCCAGACGGACCGATTAAGACAATTAAAAAAAATTTATTAATTTTTTTTTATAGCTAAAATTTGGCGGTAGTTACAATAAAACCAAAACTAAAAATTACAATTTGATCAAAATGGTTTGTAACAATTTATAATAATAATTATTATTATTTATAATTATAATTATATTTAACTATTTTTTTAAATATAATTTATAAGAACCCTAATAAAATGTATTGGTAGTTAAATCACAAGTTCGTTAAAACAAAAAAAAGAACAAATCATCACTAATAGATGAACAAAAAAATCTTTCATTGAGATAGTATAAAAGGCTTTATTTCTCAAAATCGGCGTTACAGATATTGTTCAAATTACAGTTCAGGATTTTTTTTTAAGAAAGAAAATGAAACCTTACCTTCGTCGTGAATAACTCAATTTTAATCCAAATACGATTAGTAAGGTTATAAAAATAGTATATATTTTATGTATATATATTGTTTTACCAATCTATACCAACTGTAAAGAGCTGCACTTGTATCACATCGATTACCTAATGAACAACCCAGCACCAGTGCATGTAACAACTGAGGATGATGACTTGGTAATTGAAACGTCATCTTGAATTTGGGAACATGTCACTATGGCTCTGGACCTATAAATAGTTTAATGTGATATTTAATCAATTTGTCTTATGACAGCGAACAGCTGATCAGAAGTGCAGCTATGTTGAGCAGACCACACTAGAAGAAAATTATTCCGACCATCCAGGGAACCAGTCGTGTTGTAATGTGCAGTCTTCTTTTAAATTTTGTTTTTACATTTAATTTCAAAATTAATGGCAAGTTAATTAATTTGGATGATATAGTTCAGGGTTTTCCGGAGGCTCAATCCCCAAGTTGGAAGCGAAGATTTAATATTTAAAACGTGACGTGGTTGAGAATGGGTTACACCCAAGGTGAACTTTTGTAAAGTAATATTAACTAATCTCTTCAAAGCTGGGTACCCAAAGGTGAATGGGCAGAATTGTGTTTTGCAATGGGTGATTGTTTTTTGGATCTCAAAATGGGCTTGGGCCAAGGTATAGTTTATCCAAATTGTAGAGACTAAACTAGGTCTAAATGTAACGTTACACATTGGCTGCATATGTTATCAATTTTATTGCACAATTAAAGTGGATTTGGTTGAAAATTGTGTTTATTTGGCCTTCTATAAACACTTTTTTCTACAAGAAATGAACACAACAAAAACTCAGTACTGTAGTAAAGAATTTCCTTTTAAAGCAGTATTAGAAACAATTTCGTGGATGATGGCGACATATATGTAATTTTATACAAGTTTTTATTTTTATTGGTAAATGAAAAATTTATTATTTGCATCGTTTACTAATAACAAATGTTCATCCAGAACACAGAGTCTATTATCATGGTCTCGGGTCTAAGTACTGCCTCTATATGGCTTCAATATCAATATTTCCAATTTGGAAGCTACTTAGCAATACAGGTTACAAGGTTTGTGGTTTTCATTTATTAAGCTTACAAACATTTTCCCCCGAGCAAATATCGAAATATCTTTAAACACCCCTCCCGCCTTAAAACTTCAAAACATATTCCATTGAATAAGCCATCCTATCTAATACTTAAAGGAATTGAAGACAAATTAGGTATCATAATTGGATAAAGATGACTGCATGCCTTGGCTTAGCTCGGTTCTGTGGTCATAAAAATGAACAACATTTCTTGATTGCTGGCTGCATCGAACCTAAATGACCGTAATGACTGCAGATGTGGTCCTGGCGTGTGACTTCATGCGTCGCTAGAGGGGATGCAGGTATTGCGGTTGTGGAGGACAGGGTCTATCTTTGGTCTGCACTTGTTCTAGATTGCAATGAACTTTTGGCATGGTCCAGGTTGGTATTTGATTAATAGCCTTCGACCGAATATAATTTGTAACGATGAAATTCAGATTGCATTGCTACGTTTACGTGATGGTTTTATAATAAGTAAACGTTGTAAAAACATTGAACTAACTTTTGCGTACAGCCATCTAAAAAACCAAACACTAACCAGAAATAATAATTGTGATTATCATTCCAAAAATGTATATACATGACGATTCAAAACTACACAGCAATATTTCGGGAGATGATTCAAAAGTTTAAAAAATATATAAATAATAATCGAGTTATCAAAAAAAACAACTAAAAATGTATTTTTGACTAATTTTATACGATTACCAAGATAAACCAATATGTTATGGAAATATAATTATTAATAATAATACTCAGAAATATACACAAAATTAAAATATTTCCCATAACTGTTTCAAAATGACGATTTAATAGGCTACTAATTTTAAAATTTTACATTAGCTGGTAAAATTGCACATTAAATAGAAATTTGAAATATATTTGGAGTAAATTAATTCATTGTTATTATGTTATTTTGAAACCGCCAAGTGAAACCATTTCATTTTTGTTATCTTTCTGGGAAGTGGATTAGTATTAACAATTATATAATAATTCCATAATATCTTGGTTTACGTTAATCCTGGATGTTGTAGGCTGTTGACAATTACCAAGAAATTATGTTTTTTTTTTTTAGTTTTTCGTTGATAATACGTTTATACTTTAACCCACAGAAAACATTTGTTTCTTATTTTTACTCTAAAATGAGATCCCGAAATATTGTTGTGCAATTTTCATTTTCCTTGAATGTACTACGTATTTTGTGAATATGAAAACAGTATAATTTATTGTAGGCTATTACTGAGTTAACCCATATATTTCTTATGGGGGATAATTGGAATAAACGGGTATTTTACAAACTTTTTTTATTTTGAAATTTAAACTAGTATTTATAATATTTTTGTAATTTAGATATCTTGTCCAACCTAAAGAGTAACTAGTCACCTTTTGGTGTAAAACCTTTCTATCGTCATCGTATTTTTAAAAAATACGAAAAGAGCATAATAAAGAACCCTTAGATTACTTTATAATTGGTCAGGAAAAACTTGAGAGAAAAGACGAAAGAAAGGGATTTAACCCAGGACTTCATGAAAAATGTGTAAATTCAACTAGGAACCCTTGAGATTGCCAAATCCATACTCACTAAACTTAACGCCCTGATGGTCCTCTTTCGTACTTTTAATTTTATTCTTTCACATTCTCAGTATGTTTTTGCTCCAGTATGGTTGATCGATATAACTACACAAAATTGATTAGTTATTCAACAATTTTTGGCTTTTCTACTTATCAGTTAACCAAATAACGTTTAGTTATAACGTTTAGTTAGAATAATGCTAAAATTAGGTTTGAATTTTATACTATTTACATTTTCAATTTCGTTACCATGGTTTCAAAACATACCTTGGGTACGTAAAATAAAGAATAATATAACAAAGGATAAAGAATGATTATTATTTGTAAAAATAATAACAAAAATAAATTAGAAAAATTTAATTATAGAAATGTTCATTATGAAACTTGGATTTGGGAAAATTTCTTGAATCAAGACTTTTGTGTTGTTTTAATTTGGTGATTGATGATTTTAACGTGTTCCTTATTTCGAGCGTATTATAATTAACATATCAACCTAAAGTAACAAATGAAAGCATTAAATAGGAACCTTGATCAAACAAATACTATGAAATGTAGCGTATATTGGATAATAATAATAAAAGAAATTGTATAGTGTAATCCTGCTTTCACTGCTTACTGAACATATCTATTGATTTCGATTATTCTCTTACTTTGTCATAGTTTATTAGTGTGTGTACACATCTATGTTTGGGAGAAAAACTAAACATTCTAACTTTCAAAGAAAAACATGTTTTCTATCTAACTTGTAATAATAAATAGTAACCTAATATTACCTTTTTCCCCTGTCCTTGTTTTTACTGAAGTGTTTCTTCTACTTAGTGACATCATCAGGACGCATTATTGGTATTTTTCCTTCTAAATCTTACGTCTTCATTCCTAAAACAAAAGAAAAATTTTATAACTTTTGACAGACTCTAATTATTAATATCAAATAATGTCATGAGACATTAGCTGTATTTTTAAAAATCGTTTTGGATGAAATCAGTGACATCATATTTCGTTTTAAATTTTGTTGTGGTAAGTTGTTTCCGATTTTTTGTTGCTTTAAAATCGTGTTTTATTGTTTTAAATAATTTAATGAAAGACGAATCTTTTCCGTAAGGAAAAAACATCTGCTCAGATGTTGGGGGGGGGGGGATGTGTTGGGCAAAATTGCTCAATTTATATTTTAAAACATTTCTTATCAAAATGTCTGTTTGGCTACTTTTGGTATGTACTTTACTTGCATCGAATCTAGTTAATTAATTATAATGTAACAGCAGATATTTTTTGTTGAAACTCCATATTAAACAGTTACCCTATGATGCCGCAAGGCGAAACAATTGAGCCTCATTTATATTATTAAAATATTTTGAAACTTTAAGCTTTATTGCTTTATTTTATCCTAGTGAATTAATTTCAGCTACATATTATTAACCAAATGAGAACCAGTTTAAAATTATCTGAATAATAATAAATAAGACATCCAACAAGACCACTAAATTATCACCTTCAACAATATACAGAGTGTCCCAAAAGTCCCGGACCGGTTGAAAACCAAAATAGATACAAAAAAGATATTTTATAGGTGTATTTTGGTGATAAAAACTACTTTTTGGCAAATGAGACATTTTTACATGTTCCCCAGAAATGGGGGTTTGGGGGGGACACTCAATAATCTTAAATGGAACCCCATCGATTGACCCCTTATGTTAAAGGGTTTATTTAGTAAAATACAACTGTACAAAGTAGAGGTCGATATCTTGCTCCTATCTAAACTGACTGCCGTTTTAATATTTTATTACTGCTTCGAGGTTCGTAAGAGCCTAGACACTGGCACGAGCAAAGCGAGTAAAAACGTTTTGATATATGAAAATGTAAGAGGCTCCTAGGGCCTAGCTGACGTCAAGAAAGTAAATTCTTAAAACCTGTTTAAAAACTGTCCCTACTGGATAAGACCTCTTCTCTACCAATACAATTAAACATTTCTTACAAGGCCCAAGAAACAAATTGACATTTAGAGGATCTACTTCTACGGTGGGACGGGTAAGTACTATGATGGCGTCTATCAATTGTTTTTTTTTATGTTGATAGTTAATTTTAATTTTTGTTTGTAAATATTTAGTGTTTGATGAGATAAAAAATGCTCATATAAATGTTGAATGGATGTGGAGAAATAATCGCCAAAAACTATCTTGTTTGTATCTGTTACAGACCCAATTCAACGGTTATAAAAACGGACTACGCACCTTCTGATTGCCCTGGACCATATGTTGGATTGGGCGGACACAACATGTCGCTGCTGCCTGAATTGATTGCAGCATATTCGGTTGCATGTTTGGACGCATAACAAAAGTTTCTTTGTATTGTACTTCTATTCTTTACTATATAATGGGTGGGAAAATAAAAACTAGAGAAATATAGTGGATTTCTTAATCATATGTGTATTTGTGGTTTCGAATAATATTTATAATTTACCTCTTCTGGTTTCCTTTTCCTTCATTCCATTCTCACATGGGCCATTTTAAATTAAGATTGGGAACGAATCGTGGCGTCGTTAAAATATAAACAAACAGAGATAAGAGTTCAACACATAATGTAATATGAGTTGTGAGTCAAAAACTCTATGACGTGTTTGTGTTGTTACGTTTGCATAAAGGTTCTCCGAGTCCTCAAAAAAACTTAAAATAAACGTCACGTCGTCTGTTCTGTGTTTTCGGCCCAAACGTGTGGACCAATGCTAATATAATTTGGTTTTTGGGTAGATTTTTAATTGTCAGGTTTCTTTTTTGTTGTTTGACATTTATTCATGAACTGTAATATTATTTTACTTGCCATTTTGCACAAGATTTTGGATGAATAATTTTCACATGTCAATAAAACGTAAACGAAATTGGTGGAGTTGTTATTGAAAAATTATGTATTTTATAACATCCCTACAGCTGAGTTTTGGAGTATTTTAACCGCGCTATTTTTGAAAAGCTACCAATACATTTTATTTGTGTCCTTGGGGCTACAATTGAGCAAATTGATGAAAATCCTTAGAGCTAATTTTTTTGCGAAAATAGTAATTTTGTGCTTTTTTCTTATGAAAAAGTACATCAAAATTTGAGGTATCAAAAAAATTTAATGTCTCAAAATATGTTTATATAATAAATTTTATTAAAATCTGTCTACACTTTGAGCACTGTATAACACACACTAGAAAGACGTACAGACATTATTTCAAAATCTACTTTTTACGACTCAAGAGACCTCCAAACTGATATATCCACAAAAAATTCGACTTCGCTTTTCAGACCAATCACATAAACTTTGTTTATATTAGGGCCTACGTAAAATTTATAATGTTATAATAGAATAATAAACACACAACTTGTGAAACAAATCAACAACAACAGCTCTAGTTAACTAGAATATTAAACAAATTTAGTAAAATTGCACTAGGATCTTTGAATATGTATTTAAAAAGAATTCCCAGATCATACGATAATTTGTGATTTTATTTGATATGTGGGTTGAAGGGTTGTAGTGTTGTGGGTTGAGGTTCAGAATGCGCTAGTGTAGAAGGAGTAGAAGCAATACGACATGTCGTCCTTGGAGTTAATAGATAGCAGCACTAAAGCCTCTAATTTCTGACCTTCAAAGCATACTATGGATATGGGTAATTTATTTAACATGTATATCTATGCTAAGATAAAAAAGATTTTTTTATAAAAACAAAACTATTTTCAAAACTGTGACTTTCAGTAATACCTTCTTATTGAATAAACTTATTTTTAAATGCTTGAAGATTTACATTTATTATTACCAAGGTCAAGGTCGAAATCCACAAACGAATAGACTTAAAAATAAACTTTACCCTCCTATAAACTGTAGGCTATGTAGAGTATTTTTTTATTCATCTGGATATCTTGATTAGTAATAGTGATCTTTGCAACTACGACAAGTTTTTCTTCATTTGAATTATCATATAAACTGGTTATATTTTTTAAATTTTATTAAGATGACTGCCTCGACTCAACATCCACAAGAAAATACATATTGTATTGCTAATGTTTACCTTTACAATATGACTAGAGACATTGATGAGTCTAAAAGCTACGTCAATTATTGTGTGAATATAGAGGATGTTTAGAAAATGTCGTGCCAAACTTCAATATGGGTAAAAATAAAGAAAAGGTGTATGTAAACATATATCCGAAAAAGCCTCGTTTTCTTTTGACGGCCATTTTGGAAAAATAATTATAGCATTTGAAATTATTAACAATTCGTATAGAAATTTGAAATAGGCCTACATATTTTGTATGTTACATTTTTATAAGTATATCAAGAATAAAAACTTTATCTCATAAATTGTCAAAATGGTGACTGTTTGAATTTCCAAATATTGAATATCTCTAAAACTATTAATTTTATATAAAATAGAAATGGCCACCATTTTGAAAGTGTATAAGATAAATTTTTGATTCATGACATACTGGTAAACCGCTGCATAAAAAAAAAAAAAAAAAAAAATTACATCAAATTTCGACTAAAAATCTTAATAAATTCAAAAACAACAATTTTTTTTAACAACACAGAATGGGCGACACATGGATAAAGAAACGTTCCCGGACATATGTTTATAGGATTTTTTTTTTTACCCATATACTACTACTGTACTACTTAAGATTTTGCACGACTTTTTCTGAAAACTCAATATACATTTTGAGATTTTATAATCCATAAAAGTGGCTTTTGGGATCCTTTCTGCCGATCTGCTGTCGTAGTTTCACTGTTTTTCAGTCCAAATATGTTGCCGATTTTGAACAATTTGGAATTTGGGGATATTTTTGCCAAATCTCTGGATATTTATTTCTTTGTTCAATAACTCAATATTTGGGGCAATAATAAATTTTACTCAAGTGTACCATCACGGGCCCAATTAAAAACGGTTGGTCGCCATCTTCAAACCAGTTCCTACAAACATATGTCCGGAATTACCTACTTTCCCCGATATCCGCCATTTTCCCCCACAAAATATTGTAAATCTCCAGAGTGGTTTCATAGATTGAATTGAAACTTCATGGTACCTAATAAAGTAAAGAACTATTTTGAAAAAAATAACCACTCTAATACAAAATTGCGGCTGCTTATATATTTAAAAACTCAAAAAAGGAGAGTTTTTTTCATAAAAAATGTCTAATGTTATTTGTAGCTCTTTTAATTTCCTATGGAATATTCTAATTGTTAAAACATACGAACCTAGAATTACAGTAAAACTTCGAGCATTAGTTTGAAGGACATCAAATTAAATGTCTATGCATTATTATCATAGATTGTATACAAGGTTTCAATTCAATCAGTCAAACCGTTCTGGAAATAAAACATGTTTTATAAATAAAAAAAATAATAATAAATTTTTTTAAAAGACAGATATCTGGGAAACTAGGCAATTTCCTGTATGTTTATAGGAAATTTCCGTAGTTGTGATGTAGGAAACAATCTTTTGAATTTAGGAAACAGAATTTTGCAACACCCTGTATCAAAATATCATTAAGTAATGTTGACAATTTTTAATTTACGTTTTCTACAAATGGTAGTTTCTATGATTATAAACAATACCCTGCCTGTTAACATCAGAGAGTTATTTAATAATGATAGATTGTTGATATTATTATTTTGGTTTAATCGAACATTCGGCATCATTTTGTAAAAAAAAAACACGACGTTTCGAGAGTATAAATTAAATCACGTTATCAAGTGATAAACGTAAAACATAAAAAAAAAAAGTGAAAAAGAGAGCTTTAGGTGAAAAAAGCCCTGAGGTTATAGTTCAAGTACCAGACATGTATTGGCTACTAGACTATGTTTTTGTTTTTCACTTTTTTGTGTTCTAAGTTAATCACTTGATAACGGAAGTCGATCTAACCTTTGAAACATAGTATATTAATTATAATTCACTCAAATAATAAACAACAGTTGTCTTCATATTTCTATAAGAAAGTAGTTAGATTATAGACACTGCATGAATCGGACACCCCCAACCGAATCAATTTATAAAATATCTGTAAACTCAAAAATAGTTTAACACTTCAGTTAATAATTAAAGTTAAGTTTGCTGTTGAATAAAAAAAAAAAAGACTACACCCAACTGTATATATCACTTTTGTCCTGATCTCAAAATGTTGAACTAATTTCATTTCATAAAAAATTGAACTAACATTTCATAAACCGTACTTTTAAACAATTTTGTTAAAACTTTCAATCTGCCGGAGTAAATTTTGCTTAACCTATACGAAATATATATTTCATATGAATAGAAATAATTTTAATCAATATCTCCCAAGAAAATCCGCTCCTACTGTTATTGATAAACAACAGAAAAACTATTACAAGTACTATAATTTAAATCGGATTAATAGTTTATATCGGTTTAATATAAATCGGATTAAAAATTGGTAAAGTGTGAAGATTAATTTTGCAAGTAATACTATATTGGAGCTGTAAATTAAAATAAACTAAAACAACCATTGATCACCGTTACTAAACAATTTGAATACAGCTTCACTTATGACATTTTCAAAAAACCTTCTAACACTTTCCAATCTTGATTTTTTTTCAACTTTCCATTTTAATATTTAATTCTTTATTACTGTTGTATAAGAAATCCGGTAGCTATGAAACTGTGACTAGAATATGAGCCTCAGGTTAAAAAAACAAATTTGTTATTCGAAAATATATTTTTACGTAAAATCGAAAGTTTCCAAGAAATTATTAGTTGTTTATGACACTACTGTTTATAAACTGGTTATAAGAATACAAACAGTGTCATAAATTATCTTTTGATTGGGACATTCGTGTTGAGGAAACCTTACGATTATCACATGTCAAAATCCATTTCAAACGAAATGTTTTAAGATTTAATTACAAGATGAATTAATTATTTTTGTTTAGGATGATTTGTTATTGAATGTAACTTTTTTTTACAAAGTACTCTACCACGTCTATAAACAAATATAACAATTAGTTACAATCACCAAAAAAATAACAAACAATGGAATAAGTATATTGTCCCTTTATTGACAAACACTAGAAATAAAATTTATAATTTTACTGTAAGTAATATTCTGTTTTCACTTTAAATACAAATCTAGTTCTTTATTATCTACACAATAACGCTGTTTATTCAATAAATTGTTCCTAAATTGCTGCAAGATTTTTATCTATTTAATATATAAAGTCGCAAGATAATACATTTCGTATGACATTAGTCGTTTCCAGGTAAGTATTTTAAGAATTTTAACATAATTTTAAAATAATGTCGAGGTATGAGATTTATCAAAAAGTAATTTCCTTAATTTTCTAATTCAATACGCCAAATGTTCCAACAATAGTTTAGGTTTGAAAGTAAAACCATAGTAACAAAAATTATTACAAGTTTCCAGTTAAAGATTTAACATGTCGATACTGTGCTCTTCGATTTCTGTCCTTGAGATGTTCTCCTCGACCAGTAAGAGTTCGATTCTTCTATGCAGTCTTCCTGCGGCCGTCAATTAAAATATCCAAGCTCCCACAAAATTGTCACACATTAACAATAAGCCATATAAACCTTTAAATTTTTCGAGATATAATCAATAACTCAAAAATAAAGTAAGCACTATAAGTTATGCACAGTTAATTAAGTCGTTAGCTTTTGTAGGATAAAAATACAGTCCCAACTATCACATATTAACGATAATCCATATAAACTGTTTAGTTTTGTAACAATCAATCAAGACACGAAATGAATACTACAAATAAAGTAACCACTATATTGGCCTAAAAATAATTTAAAACAGCTGTTATAATGTCTCAAACAAACAAAAATGGTATTTGATAATTATTTATAGCAGCTGTTTCAAATTATTTTATATTTACTAGTAACAGGCATGTTATTTCAATGATAAATTTATTACAAAATTAGTGTTTCCGAGGAAAATAAATAATTTTCGCCAAATATACAGATAACGCTTTTTAATTTGACACCTCAATCTTTCCTATAGTAAACAAATACACTACTGACGCTAAAATACCTTTGCGAATTGAATATAACATACCAAAACCTTTTTTTTATTTAACTTTGTTTAGTAACAAAGCATTCAACTATCTTGCCGCATTACATTTCAATGTAACCATAATGTAATGAAATTGTTAACAAAAACAATTAATTGCTTCCCTCCAGTTTCGAAGTATAGTATAATTTGGGAACAAAAACAACCATTTAATAAAAGGACATATACAATCATTGTACTAACATTAACATTACATACCACGTTAACATTTACTGCTCCAAAATATCTCTCTTCGGAACAACATGGCACCTAATTTTTTTTAAATAAATTAGTGAAAATAAAGTTTATTTCAAATATTACTCCTATCCTGTCCTGGATGTTCCTGCCTTAAGATATAGTATTGGGGTTTAACCATGGTCACAAATACTTACATTCTTTTACCACCTCAAATACACTTCACTTCATACGGGGGTAGTTTTTTTAAAAAAACCGTTTTGTTACAAATCACAGAAAACTTTATTTGTAATTAAAATTTCACCTGAAATTACAAAGCTAAATATTTCTTTATGATATTCATGAGCTATTAAAGTGCATAAACGGTTATTACTTTTAAAAATGACCCTCGTACGTTCCCTTCGTGTTCTCCTCCCAACATATCTATAAAAAATACTGTTTCCCTAAATTTAAACGAATTTACAATAAATATCGGTTATTCAATCTCACAATATTGGAGTAATGTAAATGTATAAAGTTATGTCAAACTCGACGCTCTAATATTAAATATATAAAAAGTTCCTAGAAAATCGATATGTAATCAAAATATACATAATGTGTCATTAACCTTTATTTAATTTTCACTTTCCTTTCATTATTGCGTAGAACAATTACCCACACGAAACTAAACAGTTTTTAGTCAATCAGATTTTCAGTTCTTGTGACAATGCATCACAAAAATGTCAGATGGACAAATAGACTTCTTAAATGACCTATATCAATATATATCAGCTGAGTAACGCTGTATAGAAATTTAAACATTGTCACGATATTTTCTTTCCCATATAATTAAAAAGCAAAAAACTTTAAAACCAACTTTAAATATCCATTTTATTAATTTAAAAGCCGTCAAAATAATAATCTGTCCAAGAACATTACATAAACTTTCTCACAAGCCCATCTACAAAACATACAAAATGTCTATCAAACGCAGTAGGTTTCTTTATTACTAAGCCCCCCCCCCACCCATGTATTTCTTACAAAAGTTAAGTTGGTATAGAAAGAGCCCCCCCCCCCCATTTACTTTTATGTTTTGTTTTTATGTATTTTATTTTCAATTTATTTAAATTAAACTTGCTTCACTTCTCCCAAAAACGTGTTCAGTACGTAAAACACATTTGATTGGAATTGGGTTTTTAATTTCGGATCAAACTTCATTATCGGTTTTTTATTCTTGTATCGTAATTTTCTTTTATTTGGAATTTATTACATTGAGTCATTAATTCACCAAAATGTTCATGAAATCGATAAAGCCTATTTTGAAAAAATGGGTCTTTTAATACAGCTCTATTGATCATTTTAGGTTTGTTTATAAATAACACAAACTTGCGTTTTTGCGAAAACAGTTTCTTTGGATTCAAAGAGGCTACATTTTAGTACAATTCTATAAAAATTATATGACGTTTGTTGATGTCAAGTACCTTCAAGATTGAGTTATTAAGAAATGAAAATATATGTGGCTAAAATATCTTCACAACGAAGAATGATTGAATGGCTCAACTTGTTAGTTCATTGTAGCACTGAATAGACCACAGACGCCGCAGACCAGATAATTTTAAAACAAAACTGTTGTATGATTCAGTAGACCTCAAAATGGATATACCAACGAAAACTTGTCATTGATTTTTTTTTTTTACACATACATAATTTTATAATGAAAGTTAAATCAAACGACAGTGTTGTTCTTTTCCTTATGATTCAGCTAGCTACGGTACTTCGTACATATAAGTGGCTAAATACTTTGGTTATATAAGCTTCTAAGTACTTTGTATTTATGAGTGGCTAAATACATTCTTTATATAAGCTGCTAAGTACTTTTATATATATATATATATATATATATATATATATATGGTTAAGTACAATGTATATGTGAATAGCTAAGTACTTTATATATACAAGCCACTAAATACTTTATAAATATAAGTGGCTAAGTACTTTGTATATACAAGCTGCTAAGTACTTTGTACATATAAGCAGCTAAGTACTTTGTATTTATAAAAAATGAAAACTATCTCAAATCTGAAAATACAAAATCTAATTTAGTAATGGATAAATTAAATAAATCTCTTCTACGACCAATTAAATGCTATTTAGAATAAATCATTGATTTATCATCTCTAAAAAGACAATCAATATAAATAACTAATCGATTCGATCAGTCTGAGTGACAAATTGAATATAAATTATTATATTAGGCAAAACGTTCGCAGGTCTAGACACAGCTTTCCATGGCAACACCACTTGGTGTATCTGATTTGGTCGCCATATGTTGCTTACACCCAACTACCATATGTTGCTATCCACACTTGGTTAGTTCGTGTTGGAGTTTCTGAATGGAAATTAGCGTTATTCTTCTATAATCATTGACGCTTATCTCTATACTTTTACCCTAAACTTATAATAGTAAAAGTTGAAACTTGTGTAGATTCCAGCAGTTGAGGCAAGTCGATATCCTTCATGAAATTTGTCAATGGTCTAATTGTTTAGTAGTGTCATAGACAATGGCTATAATTTATATATTATATAGTGAATAATAGTTGTACTGAAAACATTATTAATTATATCAAAACGATACTGTTTTTACAACAATTCAAGATAAATTTATTATGCTGATTTTACTCAAAGATACGATTATTATAACATCTCTTTTTCTAAAAAAAAATTAGTAATACAAAAAACTATTGTAATTTCAAAAGTTAAATTTTTGGGTGAGATTATTGATCTGCCACTTTTTGTGTTGTACTGACCTTCTGAATCTGATTAGAGTTGTCTTTATTACTATTGCCTGATAAGACATAACTTCAACGATTATGATAAGTTTACTTGTAGGAAATTTCCTCGACTGAAGAACTTCAACGCAAAGCATTGTCTTCAATCAAGGAACATCCTGCAACTAACTGCTAACCCTAGTTTCTTCCAAACACTTTGTATTTATTTTTTGTAACAATACCAAGTTGTAAATTTTGATTCATCCGTCAATGTTGTCCTCTTGTGATATCTTTCTTCCTTTTGTTAATTTCATCCTGTATATGAAATCCTTGTGGTCTATAGGTAAGCAGGATAGCGGCAACAAAAACTAAGATAGAAACATAACGTTTGGTATAGGACTTATAGTGTGTTCAGAAAAATCAAACTGAAATCGTCAAATTATGGACTTTTAAACATTGCTTTGTTCATATCTCAATATGTTAAACAACCTATAAACACATTAAAATAAATACAAATTTGCAGATTTCATTTCTGCATGAAGTGGCCTCACTACGATGACAAAGAGTAGGTCATTGTGAAGAACCTGACCAAGCAAGAAAATGTGACATCCGATAGAGCCGAGAGTCAACGACACGAGCATAGCTAAGTACAGCTTCGAGGCTCGTAGGAGCAAGACATTGACACGAGGGAAGCGAGACACAAAGTACTCACAAAAGTGTAAATAATTGGATATTTTACCGAATCCATCACATTGTAGACTAAATTGAATCAAGTATTGAAATAGTAAATTGTTCAAAAATATAATCTCAAACAGTTTAGTCAACGTAAGTTTTTTTATCGTGGAAAAATCTTACTTAATATATACGGGGGGGGGGGTGTTCCAATTAATATCTAAAGAATTAATAGAGACATCAGTATAACAGAATTTAGTTGTTAATTATTTGAACAGCTGGTTTCAAATAACTACTATTAAGTTAAATCTGAGGGTTTACTTTATATTGTACTGAAAATAATGTCTACCCAGTGTTGGATAGTTCTAAATGTTGGAGCGACGTTCCAAAAATTAAAATAATTTATTTTACATTGTGTTAAAATATAATTTCATAATAATGATTTTCTTGTTGCTTTTAAGGGTGCATTTTTGTGAACACATTTTCGACAGTTATACGGTTAATCAGAGAAATTACTATTTACCACTTCAAGGTACAGAGTGTGTCATAAATAAGAAACCTTAGTTGTTTAAAGGGGAAAAACCTTTCGGTCATCACCACCTTATGAACAAATGAAAAAAAATAAACCCTCGAATACTCTATGACGATTGACGAATATCGTCAGGGTCGGAAGAAAAGAAGAGTTGGTGAAGAGAGACCCGATAGGAACGATTAAAAAGAGGGATCTAATCCAAGATACATGAATAAAAGTGTAGATCCAGCTGGGGTCTTTCGGGATTGCTCACTATACGTGAAAGAAACCAGTGTAATAAATTGATGATTATCAACAAAAATTCTGTGCAACACCCAAGGATTTTAAACTATTTGATTTTGTGATCTTTCAAAAAACTGTGAATGTAGTTTTAATTTCATTCACGAAAAATCAAGAGGCTCACTATTGTGGGTACGAGGTTGGCAATCCCAAGAGAACCTAGCTCGGTCTACATTTGTTCTATCAGATCTCTCTGGACTAACTATTTTCATTTCCAAAACTGACGCTATTATTTAGAGGCTAGGAGTCTTTATTTCATGTTCATTTCTTCTCGATTAATGTGTATGCAATGATGATGGAGAAGTTTATTGTCTTTCAACACAAACAAATAATTCTTTCATTTATAGACAACCAACAATATCTAACAACCAAATAAGAACAAGAGAACAGACTCAAAAGGATGAGAAAAAATATTAATGATAATAAAGATCGATCTCCGATTCAAATTCTGATTATAAACGTTTAATAAACAATTTTGTCTCCAGGTTAAATGTCTCATCAGACTTGCTAGATACGATTTATGAATCATTTTATTTGGGAAACTGCTTCCACAAGTTTTGATATTATCAACATCTGATTATGATTATAAACTAAAGTCCTATCGAATTTCACGATACATCTTAAATGATTGAGTAAATTTAGAAATTTGGCATGTCTCGACAAGTTATAACATTTTACGAGATAGTACGAGCAGCTGATTGCAAACATCAATAAGCTCCCGGCTCGTTAAATTGCACAATAATATACGGGTTACAGGTTTCTATCTTGTACTAAAATATTGTTTTACCATTTAATTAACTGTATTAAAATGTAAAATATCTCAAAGAATGACTTGATTAAGTCATTTATTTGACTTCCCGTTTGAATTTTAAAATTTCACTGTTAAATTAAAATCCATAAAAGATTAACTTTCCTAAAAACATCCGGTAAAAACTGGCTTCGCCCAGATTGATCCGACGTATTTTTATTCTGAAAGCTACCTGATACAGCAAACAAATTAATTGGATATGTTTTCACTTTCCTTAACACATAATCGAATGTTGTTAAATATATTTTATTGGATAATAAATTGTATTACAACAGAGGACAGATTGGAAATTTATGATAGGCTAATAGTGTATTGATTTGTTTATAGCTCGACTAAGAGAGGTATCACATAAGATTGAAAAGTTTTTATGTAAGCAATTAAAAATATTGTACTATATTTCTCACGCGCTCATCTACAAATTAAAATATAATATTTGTCCATTATCTATTAAAAAATTATCTTCTAAATCTACGTGAGGAAAAGTGTAATTTTTGTTCTGTTAATTTAGTTTTATGGCACATTAATTAACCTAGAGAGGTCCTTCGTTATCAATGTGTGTAACCATTTTTTAGAAAAAATCGAATGTAATTAATTTATGTATTACAATAAACTCTAAATTTTCTTTCTTTGTGCTATAAAGACTCAGTGTAAATTTAAATGGTACTTTATGGAAATTTATTTTTAAAGACAACTAACGATGTTCTTTAACGCTTTTGCCAATTATTCACAAACTGTAATTTCCTTTTACTTAATTGCAAATTGGCACACTGCTCTATGACATTAATTTCCAAATTTGACCAAAATTTTAATATAATAGGTAGAACAGATTTTGAGAAATTACGTCTTTTATTCCCTGACTAATATTTTGGTGTTTTACTAATAACAGCTATGGAACCAGTATTTTTTGTATGATTGCGACCAAAACATATTGTACAATTTTTACAGACTAAATTGTGGTAATTGTTTAATAGGACATTTTACGTTATTTGACTATATAATAACGAATACAAGACGTTTCGAGTGTATAAACCAACTCCCTTCATCAAGTAATAAAATAGAAATTATAAAAAGAGCCATATTGACTACTAAAACTAAATAAATAATCTAAGCTAAGAACAAAGACCAATAGCAAGCAGCCTAGTCTTTAAGTTCTACCCAAGTTCTAGCTTTAGGCTTGGGGTTTTTTCTTTGGTTTTAATCTTAGTCTTAGGTTTATCATTTGATATAGGGAGTTGATTTAAACTCTCTAAACGTTGTGTATTACAATATACATAAATTATTGATAATATATTACTAAACCATATCCATAACAACATAAACATTACATCATTATCAAATAACTTATAACCAGAATGTTTCAATAGTTAAAATGGTTAAAACACACACACACACACACACACACACACACACACACACATATATATATATATATATATATATATATATATATATATATATATATATATAATGCCATCAATTTTATAATACCCACTACTTTTTTCCGAGAAAATTATAAGAACAGAATTTTGTTTTTCTATGAACTATTCTGTGTTGGAAAATCCAAGAGGGAGATAAGTAATTGCTATAATTTGTATATAGGATTTCCGTAACATAAAAACATATTTGGAAAATCTAATTTCAGATATTTTACGATAATTTCATAGATCTTCCTGTTCTCTCATTTAATCTTAAACCCATAATTAATAAAATTGTTAAAGAATGAAAAACTCCTTTCAAGGCCTAAAAGCATTGATATCTGAGTACTCATTAAAATCACAGAAGTTCAACCCTATCTCAACTCAATTAAACGGATGCCTTGTTTCCTTCGATAACCTGAAGTGAAAACCATAAATGATGGGTTATCAAGAAGATTATAACAACAGATTTATGTTTCTTCTTTTCCAAGAACTATTTTGTGTGTTGGCGATTCCAAAAGGGAGATATACATATGCTTTTATTTTATATTAAAATTATTTTTAATATAAGATTTCCATAATATAAAAACATATTTGAAAAATCGAATAGAGAAATTTTACGAAAATTTCATAATTCTTCCTCCTGTTTTCTTGTTTAATCTTATTTCACGTAATAATAAAATTGCTGAAAAATTAAAAACTGCTTTCAAAGCTTAAAAGCATTGATGCTTGACCACTCATTAAAATCACCCAAGTTCCATCCCTATCTCAACTAATGAAGCAGAAGCTTTGTTCTTTTCCATAACCTGAAATGAAAAAAAGATAAATGATAGCTAATTGGGTTAATTTAATGGCGAAATTAAACAACAGTGGCGCCTTCTGGGAAGCAGATGTTAAACTAATGTGGCACGGACTCACCCCCGAAATGTCAAAGAATGATAAATATCTCAATAATATACTCTTGTGAACCTTTGTTGAGTTTCTTAAGGTAAGGTACCTTGCTGAGCTAAGTTCATTGTCACTATGTGTAAGGTGAAAATAAGAAAGTCTTTGAGTTAAAAAGAAACAACCCTATACAATGAATAATAGACTAGGCGTACAATGTCACTCCTCTTTGCTTTTTCTTCCCTTAGAAAGGGTTTTAAAGTTGTCCCAAACAGTAAAAAAAGTTAAGGCGCGATACAGTATAAACATATACGTAGGATTGCTTAGATCGTTCAATAATTATACTATAATAATATACTTCTATTGGTAAACGGATATTACTAGATGAATACCTATTCATCAAAACACAGATTGTGTTTGGATCAGAGAAAATGTGAGATGCTAGAGGTGAATTACTCAAATATTTAACTTTTGTAACACTGCAAAATAATTTTCAGTTATAATTACGTTGATTTAAATAAAAAAAGGTTGTATAGTTTTCTTAATCCCGTGAAGAGTTATACATTTTCATTCTTTATGACACATTTACAGACGAAAAAGATTTTGTATTTTGAGAAATATTTTGTAGGTTGAAAATTATATTCGAAAGATATTGTATGGGTATATGATATATTTAGTTGCGTTATATAATCATTCTGTACATACGTGTTTTTTTTTAATTTGATTTCCGATTGTCAATGACATTTTGAGTTTCTTAAGATAGCTGTATTTGTATTTCTTTGTAAACTATGAATAGACTCCATTATTATTATTAATGTAAGTTTTATTCCTCACAATAATAACTGAACAATCTTCATTTTAGAAAGATTATTAATCAACTTTATTTTCAGGTTGTAACAATAAGAGCTCTATATTTAAGTTTTGTTATTTTATTATTATTATTTCCAGGTAATATTTATACGAAAAAGTTTATAAAGAGTGATTCAGAAATACACGCCAACCTCTTGAGAAATGATTCTATAGCAAACACAGATCCAAAAACGCTTTGTCAGCTAATGAAAGATTTGGTCCGAATTCTGATACACAGGTACAATGCGGCCATATTGGATTTCACGAGAGATAAATTTTGATGCAAATTTGGTGGTCCTATAAGTTTTGTGACCTGAAACCAATTATAAAAGTAAGTCCAAGTTTTTTTTAAAAAATGTGTAAAACTCCCATAAAATGAAGTCTAAAAACACAATTTAATTCTAAGTTAATTGATGCTAATAAAGCCAATAAAAAACTAATACGATCCACATAGGAACGTTTTTAAAATATGTAGCCTTATTTGATTCTTATGGAGTAATATAAAAAAGTTAGAGATACAGTACTAATAATTATCGGAATGAAAAAATATGTTTGCTTCGAATATATTCCTTACACTCGGATTATTTTTTTTTTCCCGCTTTATTCACGTCATTTAACTTTGATTTTTTAAATATAAATTTAATAAAACTATTGATCAGTTAATTGCCAATTTAACAAAATATTTTGTATGTTAAATATTAAAAATTGTGTCCTCGACTACATATTTTACGGTTTTACAATAACCTTCTCAAGAACTACGTGACATGTTTTTACAAGTTTTCATCAAAAAGAGGTATAGGACCACCGAATTTGTCCCGTAATTTACGGTTGGTAAAATTCAATATGGCGACATATTACTTGTGGTACAGAAATCCGGGCGAAATCTTTTGCTAGCGTAACTCACTAACAAAGTTTTTATGAACCTATGTTACTATAAACAAACCTAAATATAGAATTATTTTCCGAAATATTGCTGTACAGTTAGAAATTTCCGTATCCCCTGAATATTGTACAATGGAAAAACAGTTGCATTAACTTTCTCATACCCCCATCCACAAAACCAAACAGCAACAATCAGGTTCTTCGACACCTTTCCAAAAATGTCTCTATACTACTCACAAGGGAGATAGAAAACTTTAACTGAGTTTATATCCAAGTTTTTAGAGAGATTTGTTTCTTGTAAAGAGTTCTTCTCTAATATTAAAAAATATATTTTGATATAGTTGAAATATTGAAATACGTCTTAAATTTGTTATAAGTATTTGATTAAAATCGAATTTTTGCTGTTAGCTGTCAAAGATCATTTTGTTTTCCGCCAATTATTCCTGCACCATAATTATCTTTTACTTGGAATGTAACACAGTTTAGTTAATTTTTCTTCACATTTCACTAACATTTTAATGAAATCTATTAGGATTATGTTTAGAAGGACGACTTTTAGATATATTTCCGATCATTCCTGTACAGAAATTTTTGAGAAGATAGCAGTACTTTATTTAGTGCACAGTAAAAAATCCATTCAAAATTTTTAGAGAAGATTTTTATAAAATTTTCAAATTCATTTTTGTCTTACGGCAACTACACAACAAACTTTGAGATTTGGAAAAAATAAATTTTAAAACTCGTTACGAATTTTTGAATATACTACATTTAAAAATTTCCACTGAATTTTGATTCATTTACAAAATTTATATTATTATATATTCTAATCGCTGAGATTAATATCGCATCCTATCGGACACATAAGCTATTCCTATTTACCGACAGATTTCAGGTTAGCGAACTTGTCTAATGAGCCTACATAACAAATTTCAATATGAAAGGTTTAATATACGAAAACTAGAGCGTAGCATAATACTTAATGAATATATTTTGTCCATTAATGCCATAAATAACATCTTAATAAACCTAAGTCTCAACTAACCAACTCTCTTTGATGTTTGACCTACTTTCTCAGATTGGATTTATTTGATTCGTTTCTTTATCAAAAAGAGCAGGTAATAAATCGTACGATGTTGATGAAATTTATATTTTTATTTGCTTTGCTGAGGTAATTATGACATAAAAGTCGAGTTCTGGGTTTAAATCAATTTCGTGTCATTAAAACAGCTGTCCTAAAGGCGTGGGATGCGGGGGGGTTAGTTAAACGTAAACTAGCTTTGTTTGGAACGTTTGATAAAGAATATTTTGTGGGTTTTTGTACATAGAAAATATTTTATTATAAATATTTCGCAATATTTAAAATGTTTCCTGAAAGGAAATATTTATGACGGTTTAAAAAAATGTAGTAGATTTTTCCATTCAGATATTAATTTTATAATTTTCTTGAGTCCGATTTTCATTTGCCCTGTCACTTTACGTAAGCAGTGTTTAAGATAGCAACATACAATTTGGTGTTAGTGTGCTCATATAGAAATCTATTGAAATTCAAAATAATCGTATAGAAAATTTCAAAATGTTGTTAATTTTAAACAGTTTTTTGTTCATATCTCGTGTGATCTACACAATAAATTAGATAACAATTTGTCGATTACTATTCTGCTTATAACTCCACCTCTCTACGATTACAAATAGCCAAGTTCTTGCCGAAAATGTATTTAAAGTCTCACCTCCAAAGAAAATATGATCTTCATATAGTTACAAGATGCGGTAGGACAGACAAGCGTAGCGAGTGGAATCTCCTTTACATAATATGTACACCTTCGATACCAGTCAAGACCAAGACACTGATCCGAGCGAAATTTGTGGAGACTTTTTAATATATTTAAACTTTTTTTCTGAACGTTAGGACTCAGCCAACGTTCAGAAAGTAATGATATACACAATTACTAGGTTCAGAAGGTAATGATATTCAGAATTACAAGGTTCAGAAAATAATGATATACAGAATTGCAAGGTTAAAAAAATAATGACATACAGAATTACAACGTTCAGAAAGTAATGATATACACAATTACTAGGTTCAGAAGGTAATGATATACAAAATTACAAGGTTCAGAAAATAATGATATACAGAATTGCAAGGTTCAAAAAATAATGATATACCCAATTACTAGGTTCTCAAAGTAATTATTTACAGAATTACAAGGTTCAATTTTATTATTATACATTTTTCGGACATTTGCCATCATTTGTATGTTAAAAATCAAAACACGACGTTTCGGGAATAAGAATCAATTACCGTTATCAAGTGACTAAAAACTAAAAAAAAACATGAAACTAGAAATGAAACATGAAACGTCGTGTTTTGATTTTTAACACACAAATGATGGCAAATGTCCGAAAACTGTATAATAATAAAATTGAACTTCCATCATTAACAAATGACTTCAAACAGAGAATACAAGGTTCAGAAAGTAATGATATACAGAATTACAAGGTTCGGAAAGTAATTATTTACATAATTACAAGGTTCAGAAAGTAATTATTTACAGAATTACAGGGTTCAGAAAGTAATTATTTACAGAATTACAAGGTTCAGAAAGTTATTATTTACAGAATTACAAGGTTCAGAAAGTAATTATTTACAGAATTACAAGGTTCGGAAAGTAATGATATACAGAAATACAAGGTTCAGAAGGTAATGATATACAGAATTACAAGGTTCAGAAAGTAATTATTTACAGAATTACAAGGTTCAGAAAGTAATGATATACAGAATTACAAGGTTCAGAAAGTAATTATTTACAGAATTACAAGGTTCAGAAAGTAATGATATACAGAAATACAAGGTTCAGAAGGTAATGATATACAGAATTACAAGGTTCAGAAAGTAATTATTTACAGAATTACAAGGTTCGGAAAGTAATGATATACAGAAATACAAGGTTCAGAAGGTAATGATATACAGAATTACAAGGTTCAGAAAGTAATTATTTACAGAATTACAAGGTTCGGAAAGTAATGATATACAGAAATACAAGGTTCAGAAGGTAATGATATACAGAATTACAAGGTTCAGAAAGTAATTATTTACAGAATTACAAGGTTCGGAAAGTAATGATATACAGAAATACAAGGTTCAGAAGGTAATGATATACAGAATTACAAGGTTCAGAAAGTAATTATTTACAGAATTACAAGGTTCGGAAAGTAATGATATACAGAAATACAAGGTTCAGAAAGTAATGATATACAGAATTACAAGGTTCGAAAGTAATTATTTACAGAATTACAAGGTTCGGAAAGTAATGATATACAGAAATACAAGGTTCAAAAGGTAATGATATACAGAATTACAATGTTCAGAAAGTAATTATTTACAGTAATACAAGGTTCAGAAAGTAATGATATACAGAATTACAAGGTTCAGAAAGTAATTATTTACAGAAGTACAAGGTTCGGAAAGTAATGATATACAGAAATACAAGGTTCAGAAGGTAATGATATACAGAATTACAAGGTTCAGAAAGTAATTATTTACAGAATTACAAGGTTCAGAAAGTAATTATTTACAGAATTACAAGGTTCAGAAACTAATGATATACACAATTACAAAGTTCAAAAAGTAATGATATACACAATTACATGGTTCGGAAAATCCGTGAGTCTTAAAGAAACTCTAGCAAGAATTCTTAATCTATTATGATGGCGCCGATGAACTTGTTTATTTCTTAGAGAGGTTCATCGACTGTACAATGTTCTACAACTGAACTAAATATATCAATTTATAAAAACATTTAGTACGAGGCCATATTATAGCCTCATCGTTAATATTTGATAATTTGGAATAATAACACTATTAAAAGTAGTTGTATAAAAATTCAATTAGCTCTAATTATTATGTTATTTATTTCATAAATTTAAATTCAGTTAAAAAAAAAAATCAGATAATTGCTGGTTTATTTAGAATGAATAAGACATTGTACTTATTAAAGTTATATGTTCCTATTTGAAGGAAATGACCTTGAAATGACGCTAAAGACGTCCACCAAACCAAAAATAAAGTTTCTTTTTAGCCTTTAGAAACCAAACAACCTTTTTTTTTCAGAAAATACTTGCTTCAGTAATTTTCTTATGCCGATTTATGTCTCACCCTGTATATAAAAACAAACTATTTCAAATGATTAACGGGTTTTCAGTCAGTATCCTTAAAATTGCTCCCTCCGTCTATAAAAATCTAATTAAAACACTGAATACGAACAGTTTAAATTGTAAAGTAACTCATTGTAGAATTAATTTATAATTTCACGCTTCACTGTCTAGTTTCGCTTCGAATCACGCGCAGACGTTATACAAGTAGTAAATAGGTGTATAGCCTACTACAATACGCAGCTGTTTTGCAACCTTTCAGTTTTCAACTTCGATAGTTTTAACAGGACTTTTGTTCTTATAAATGTTTATGCTTTATAATATACTAGTATTTATGCCAAGTTTTTGGCAAACAAAACTACAATATGTCTGTTAGAATATGTAAAAAGGAAATTTTTCATGTAGAATGTATAATAACTAATAAATTTATAAATTCAAACAAAACAAACTCTAAATAAAAAATTTTAAATAATCAATAAATTTAGCTGACTGCCAGTTGAACATTCGCATCCAACGATAGCAGGTTAAATATAAACTCATAAGTTTAACTTAAGGAATTTGATTCTTTAATAATATCAGCTGATTAATATTTAAACATTTACATGCAACAACAGCGGATTAAAAGTATCCTCATAAGTTTAACATAGGGAATTTGCTTGTTTATTAATATAAGCTGATTAATAGTTGTTAAACATTCACATAAAACAACAGCGGATTAAAGTATCCTCATAAGTTTAACATAGGGAATTTGCTTGTTTATTTAATACAAGCTGATTGACAGTTGAACATTCATGTGCAACAACAGCTGATTAAAAGTATCCTCAAAAACATAGGTAAATTGTTTGTTTATTAATATAAGCTGATTAACAGTTGAACATTCATGTGCAACTACAGCTGATTAAAAGTATCCTCAAAAACATAGGTAAATTGATTGTTTATTAATATAAGCTGATTAACAGTTGTTAAACATTCACATAAAACAACAGCGGATTAAAGTATCCTCATAAGTTTAAAATAGGGAATTCGCTTGTTTATTTAATACAAGCTGATTGACAGTTGAACATTCATGTGCAACAACAGCTGATTAAAAGTATCCTCAAAAACATAGGTAAATTGATTGTTTATTAATATAAGCTGATTAATAGTTGTTAAACATTCACATAAAACAACAGCGGATTAAAGTATCCTCATAAGTTTAAAATAGGGAATTCGCTTGTTTATTTAATACAAGCTGATTGACAGTTGAACATTCATGTGCAACAACAGCTGATTAAAAGTATCCTCAAAAACATAGGTAAATTGTTTGTTTATTAATATAAGCTGATTAACAGTTGAACATTCATGTGCAACTACAGCTGATTAAAAGTATCCTCAAAAACATAGGTAAATTGATTGTTTATTAATATAAGCTGATTAACAGTTGAACATTCATGTGCAACTACAGCTGATTAAAAGTATCCTCAAAAACATAGGTAAATTGATTGTTTATTAATATAAGCTGATTAACAGTTGAACATTCATGTGCAACTACAGCTGATTAAAAGTATCCTCAAAAACATAGGTAAATTGATTGTTTATTAATATAAGCTGATTAACAGTTGAACAATCATGTGCAACAACAGCTGATTAAAAGTATCCTCAAAAACATAGGTAAATTGATTGTTTATTAATATAAGCTGATTAACAGTTGAACATTCATGTGCAACTACAGCTGATTAAAAGTATCCTCAAAAACATAGGTAAATTGATTGTTTATTAATATAAGCTGATTAACAGTTGAACATTCATGTGCAACTACAGCTGATTAAAAGTATCCTCATAAGTATAACATGATTATTTGATGATGGGTCATAAGTCGAATGTCTGTACGAAAAAGAAAAACAAAAGTCTATAAATAAAAGTTCACTTGTCTGGATCTTAATATGCATTTTATTACTTAATTTTATAAGTGATAACTTTAGCACATAACAATTTTCTATGCTATGTCTACGATTATTTAATTCTTCATTTAAGATCAATAATTATAATTGTAATTTATAATAAATTGTAAAAATGTACATAATAGTTCCGTTCATTGTAATCATCTTTCAGCAATAAAGATTAAATGGAACAAGAGTAGCTACTGGAAATTCTTGTATTTAATGATTAGTTAATGATATTTGCTCACAATTATAATGAACAGTTCATTACAATTAATACTACAAACTAAAGAGCCAAGACATAGCTGAAGGTTACGACATAAAGTATTCTAAACATGTTAATTATCCAACAATCCACCCGTATAATACCACATCTTGACCAGTTCAAGGCTACCACAACGGTTTTACTGTCTGTGACCATCATCATAGCTTATCTCTTTACATAGGCTATATCATTTTATTTGTAGAAGCTTATCCGACTTTTCTTAAGCTATTTACTTATTACAGGGTTATCGGGAAATATTGGTTACTACTTTAAAGTAACTTTAAACATTAATTCACCATATAAATTATATAAAACTGCATATAAAACATCTTGTTCATACAAAATAGCTGACAATAGATGTCATTCTTGCGGTTGCTATGGTGATATGTGTTGTTTATTTGCTTTTATACTGGTGATAATCTTTTCTACTTTTGTTGGATAATAAACATTTATATGGCTCGGAAATTATGTAAAACTTATAGAAATATATAGGGAAACATTGAGAAAATCGTAATCACTCATTTAAAGTGAATTTTGAAAGTCATTTCAAAACATTATTTCACCCTTCGCTTCATGCTTTCAAATGTTCTGAAATGTGTGTCAACATCAATATTGTTGATGTCTCGAAAATATTTTTGGATGCACACAAATGAACTGTGGTCGGATGATTTGGATGGCCGCGGGTTTTTTTTATCATAATGTGGTCTCCATAGAAACTGGTTACAAAACCCATTGAAGAACCGAACGTCTGGAAAGTTGAAACATTATGACCTTATGTCAACTCAATTTTATTAAGATGTTACCAAGAAAGTCTATTTTACCAAAAGCCTGAAATCATTGGCAGTAACGAAACCTTTTCTCTATATTATTCATATTATATGGCCCCCTTCAGTTATTCATGATATGAACTTTGCACGGCCGTAATTTTAACTTTCTATTTAGCTTTTTGGCATGTCCTAAGAGATTTAGAACCCCTTGATTTAATAGGCAGAGCGATGATTTCTGTGGAGAAGGTAACAAACTATTTCCAACATAATCAACTTCACGCGGGTCTTTTTCTTATTTTTTATACTTTCTTTGAGGTGTTTCCGGTTTCCGGACGGAATATTGTCCGGTTGAGCTTAACCTTCAAAACACAAAACTCAATCCGAAAGACACTTTGGCTAGCTACTATACAGTTCGTAATCCAATAGATTTTGTAATAAAAACACGTTGTTCAAGTGTATAAGTTACACTCCATGCTTGCCAACTAACCACCAATACAAAGGTAAGTAAACTAATAAATAACGCATATCATTATAGTAACCGCACGATGACAAATATTGTCAGCTGTTTTGAATCTTCTAGAATTATGTTTCAATAGATTTTACGCAGTTTTATATCAGTTGTGTGATTATTCAATGTTTGATATAAATTTAAACTGATAAAGCTTTTTCTAGATCAAACTATTGTTTTAACAATCAATTTGCTCAAGTTTGATTCACTTGACAGTTGTTTCGTCTAGATTTAAAGGTATCATCAGAAACTAATATAATTATGATACAAGTTTACAAAGATACTTACGGGAAAATTAGCAGATTTAAACGTTTTATTGCTCATATTAATTATCATCGATTTAAATCCAAACAAAAAAAAGAGTTAAAAACAATTAAATACATCATTTTAGCCATTACCCATTTTAACAGAATGTTAAACAAAATAAAAATAATAAATTATAATAGAAAGAAAAATAAATAATTAATAGAAAGAACAATAAACCTAGGTCAAAAACGACCCATATACAAGTGACTGAAACAGGCGTGACAGCTGTTTTATTCTATAAGTTAAAAGGTAACCCCAGGATTATGCTATTAAAACAGGAGCTATTGCCAAATTCTTTACAACACACGCCATTTTTCCAATAAACAAAACTTCAGATCTAAATGTTCTTACGAGAACTGCTAATTTTTAAGACTTTTTAATTTTGGAGTATTTTTCGAATCTCTAACCGTTAAGACCTATAGACACTTAAAAGTTTCAAAAATTCCAAAGTTTTAATATTTTATCATGTGAAATTTAAATTACAACTAGGGTTATTTTGATTTTTTTACTGTAGGCTGAGTAATAACAGAGTTATCGATAGAAAACGAAAATCATATTTTTTGCTAATTTTCTAGTATATCCTCTGGCTTACACCTACTCTTTATTATTACTAAATGTATTATACTTTGTGAAAGCCAAATTGCATTAATAAGCACTGTTATTAAATTTCTTTCGGGTATAATATCTAATTCACAATGTCTAATACATTCAGTAATTTTAAAATGTTCTAAGCCAGTAGGTTCTAGAAATTGCCAGAAAATTGTGATTTGTGTTTTCCATTGATAACTTTATCACTCAGCCTACAGAACAAATAAAAATAACAGTAGTGTTAGTTAGTAATTTCTAAAAATACCCCTAAATAAAAAACCTAAATTAATGTTTTTTATCCAAAATCGCCATAAGAAATAGGGGTTCCCGTAAGTGAAGTTTCAAGAAAGAAATTGTTGAAGCTGAACTTCATTTTGTTAAATATCTTGCAAAATTAAAGTGCTATAAATAATGTTTCAGACAAAAGTTTCTCTCTTTTTTTAGCGTAGATTTAAAATGTATAAAAATATGTAGATTGCCTAATTAAAAAATTGAACTGACCTTCACTATAAATTTAATGACTTTGAAAACATAACCGACCGAAGAATTAATAATAGCTACTATTATATTTTCTCCTCGATAAATAAGTTATTCCAACAATTTTCGTCGAAACCTGTAATTTTTAAACGTTCACTTATTTCAATTTATTTGACACTCACTAGACGTACATATATCGACCAATTGCGTGAAAGGATCAATTGACATTTTCAAAAGATAGATCTCACTAGATATAATTTTTAAATTATTAATTCAATAATCAATTACTTCAACATAATTTCAACCAAACTGTTGATAACCCTTACCCTGTTAGTTCAGTCAGTGTTACCACAGCATGCTATTAAATATTCGTTATCAAAATTCCCACTTAGTTTCCCCTTCACGCTCGATCCTACACAAGTGCTACACCAAAACAATGGATCTATGAAGATAATAGCTCTAGATAAAGAATAGAATGGTGTAGCAGGTTGAGAATACAAACTAGCCCTATTATTATCCAAGACTACTTTGAATAGAACGATATTAAATGCATTGAAGTGGCTACTTAATGCTACTTTGAGCTGGAAGAACTTGGATATTATGTACACAGGTTGTATTTGAATAGCATCGGACAACTTTGGTTTAATGTTATTTACGCTAAAATAAAGAAAAACGATCCTTTCTTATTTAAAAAAGAGGACCTGGTTTTTCATGTATCTCTCTTTGTTTATGATAACAATGTATGATGGTTGGAAATAGACAGGATATTGTCGATATTGAGCCCAGATTTGTTACATAAAGTTTATGGTATTGTATACAAGAAAACTCTATATTTTGTATAATTTTATAATGGCAGCCATTTACATTTTTTTATAAATTGAAAACCATTAACTTTACGAATAATGTAAGAGACAAAATATTTACAAACACAAATTGTTCTTTAAGTGGAATTTCTTGTTCGTTATTTTATTTATTTCTATATTTGTTTTCACCCATGCTCACAATATCATGTTTTATGTTTCCAAGTGTGTGTGTGTGTGTGTGTGTGTGTGTGTGTTCGTGTTTTTTTAAAATTTTTATACATATAGATATTTAGCAATTCTTTTAAGTTATATTCTGTATATTTATATGTCACATTTATATGTTTGTATATATATATATATATATATATATATATATATATATATATATATATATATATATATTGGTTAAGGGGTTTCAGTATTTTTCCTACGTGTTAATGTAACTATATTATATGTTTATTTTGCTTTTATCTGGGTTTTATTTTTCTTCTGCAAATTATATTTTTCGTGTTTCTATTTGTTTTTATTAATTTTAGTTTCATTCCTTATTCATTTACATATTTCATGTTTCTGTGTTGTATTTATTTTATTTTATTTTTTAAATGATTAACCTTTTTTTCACGTCTTATCCTTTTATATATTTCATATTTCTGTATTGTTTGTTTGTTTGTTTTTTATTTTTTATTTTGTGTCTCATCTACATTAATGTTATTTATAGTTTTTTTTTTTATGTGTTATAATTTGTGTTTTTTCTTATATATTACGTAATTTTGTATGTTAGGTGTTTTTGCCAATTCCGTTGTTAGTTGCATTATTCACTAAATAGGTTAAAATCGTTATTATCATATTGTGATGGCTTTTAAGATGAAGACGTGTTAAAATTGCTCTTGTAGTTCAGTGGCAAGAAAGCTTGTGTAGATGTAACAACTAACGATGGTGACTTAGTTATTGAAACGTCACCTTGAACAAATTAGTTTTTTATTATGGAAATTGTGGTTTCTTTCTTTCGGTAAAAATTTTTTAAAAATAAAGCTGTTCCAAACCTTTTTCGAATTTCGATTGAAAGTAATGGAAACACTTAGTAAAAAAATATATCCATAGCAATAACAATGTAAGCAAAATTATTATTCTATTGCTTCAAATTTTATAAAATCTATAAAATTTACGATAATAACCCCCCAATTTCACTCTGTTTGGTTTTAAATAACCTTCTTTTACACTGCTGCAATATACCTACTAATTACAAAGATTATAGACGCTTTTTTTTTAAATAAGTTATATTTTTATTTTCATTTTATATTAGACCAGTTTTAGGTTAGGTTAGATTATTTTTATATTAGACCGGTTTTAGCAAAGGTTTTATTAGGTTACCTAAATATTATAAAACATTCGTCTTAATTGGGCCCTAATTTTATAACATATTGCCTACATACATAAAATATATCTTTACTATATTCCAGTTGAAAGTTAAACTTAGACATTGGTTATTTTATTTCTCCACAGTGTCGGGTTTTTTTTTTTTTTTACCGTCCGATAACTGAAAAAATGGAATTCAATGACGAATGGTGGTATTTTAATAGCATTTCTGTATGAATAGGCCAAAATTCTAATTTAACATTCTTGTTATGGCTGTATTATTATTTTTTTGGATTGCAGAGATATAGTTCGTCGGTCTGTTAGTGTGATTGTATGTATGTGTATAATATTTAATTATGAGGGCTCCACAAGCGTTTAAGGATATATTAAATGCCGTTCTCTGTGTGTGAATGTTTTCCACAGAGCAAGTAGTTTAAACAAATTAATAACGTTTTTATTAGTATTTAAAAGTAAAATTTATTATTTTAGTAAGTAGAGATTTTGTTATTTTATTTTATTTGGTTTTGTTTCTATTTTTTATTTGTTTGTTTCATTTGTTACTTTGTGGAAAATAAATTGATTTCATTTCATTTTTTAAATTCTCAACAGTTTAAACCATCGTGCAACTTGGTTCAAAGATAAAATTGTTTGATGCAATCTATAGATTGAACTAGCAAACCTATCTTCATCCTTTTGTATTTCTGATAATTGGTTTGGAATTTTATAAAACCTATTCTTTTGATAAAATCACTTTATTTGATTCCTAAAGAAATAGAATTCCTTTTCTAATCTACTTAAAATATATAATTTGTTACTAAATATCTCCTAATTCAATTCCAAACAAAGAGTCATTGTTCATCCTTAATCCAAAACACGCGGGACTTAATTGGTTTTCTATCTGTTGCTCCGAAACGTTGGTACGTCAAGTATTAATTAAGGCGTTACTTTCCGATGGTTAGATAAATAGGTAATTAGAAGGCACGCATTCTAACCACTGATTTGTACTCGGGGTGATTTAATAAGCCGTTGGGGGGAACCATCTGTCACACCCTTAGCTGACACATGCAAAGCTTACGTTTGTGAATACTTGAACTTGACACTGTACTACAGAGTGTTTGTTGATTGGCGTCTCAAATATGAGTAATTGTTAAAACTGTAAATATTAGATTGACAAGTCAATGTGTGAAGTTGGCTATAGGTTATCGTTCCCTCTTTAATTGTGACTCATTTCAGACCAACCGTCATCATTAAGGTATAATAGCAGGATTGTATTACAAGTAAATCTACATATACAATAATATAATGTATACGTATATACAATATACATAGAGAAAGTTATATGATAGGTTATATATTGATATCTAGTTTTTGCGAATATATCCGTTTTGAGGTCCCCTGAGTCCAAGTAAGTAGTTTTTGAAAAGGATATTTGTCTGTCTATTATATGTCCTACAGTTTAAACTAGAGAACCGTTTTGATTCAAATTTGAATTATTTTAGTTACAGTATGTCTCAGGTTCCGTTTTTTAAAATATATAAATAAAAATTAAAGTACAGCTGTCATAAGAGAAAAAACAAATTTACGTTTTTATTAATCGGCTCTAACGATTTTAATCAAACTTTGTCTCTAATATAACGTTGCCATATATTCAAATATTCCGATTTATGAGTTTTCGGTAAAAACCAACAAAACAAAATAGTCATAGGGCTGTTATAAAATACGTCATTTCTCAAAATTGTATTTACCGTTTTCGTTCAGATTTTAGAGATAATCGTGAATATTAATAATCCTAACCTGTGTGCACAATTGTAAGTAATAAATATTATGGTTTACTATAAAAACAAAAATGAACAATGCCCGTCATCATTGCAAGCTCGATTATAAGCAAATATGATTAACACGATTATGGCTAAAGCAAAGCAAAGGTTTAAATATAAATATTGTGTCAAACATAGTAATTAATTTTCACTTTTTGAGTGATAACTATCGAACTGGCATTTTTTCTGAGGAAAAAATGAATTGGTTTTATGATTTATCTTTTGTGGATTGGTGTGGAATAAATATACATAATGTTTTTACATCGTTTATTTTTAGATTTTTTGAAGTCTATTGTTATTGCATATGTTTTTTTAGCGAATATTGGCGGTTTTTTTTAGGTGTAGCATTTAAGATTAAAAGTATGTACATAAACAATCATTACAATGAAGAAGCCGGGGAAAATATTACCTACTCATAAAACTGTACTAGTTTTATTTTAAATTTATTGATGTCAGTTTTATTTGTTTCTTGTATTTGTCCATATTTACTAATAGATTACTTTATCATATATATTACAAAACATCCAGAAAAGTGTGCGATGGGCCAAAAATAAATTTTGTGTGTTTTGTAGATAGATCAGTTTTGAGGCCTTCTTTTTTCATTGATTAAACTTGTTTACGTATCATTCATAATTCAATCCTGGTTTTCTACAATTCTCATGTTGTTTATCCATTAGGTTAATGAAGACGGAAAAGTACAGCACCCACGGAAAAAACATCGCCGACAAACTTTGGTGGTACCTGCAGCGATCTTTTTTTCACTCAGGGATGTATAAACAGTTTTACGAAAATATTCAAAACAATCCTATTTAGTAATCACCACATTTTCTGAATGTATATTTCAGTACCAATATAAGATAAACATAACTTATGAACACCTGCGTTAAATTAAAAACAATTGCTCGACATTCCATAGAACACATTAGATTAATTGCAACCCCGCTATACAATATAAACACGACTAAGGGTTGATATAAGAGGGTAAGTTTCCTGTAACGGTTGTACACACCACACCAGATGGTCTAAACACCCCCAACCTTTAACCCTAAGGCGGAAGTCACGCTCAGTAACCGCTTTAATAGGTTTAGTACGCGCCAAAATTATGCTACAATCACACTAGGTTGTATTTATACAGTTTGTTTCGTGAAAGATGAACTACGTGTTTTTTCCTATTTTTATTATTGACGTAGGGTATAGATAGTAAAATGTGTAATTTATTATGAAATCAAAATGAAAGTACAGTGTGTGTAAGAAGTTCGGCACCTGGTAGATTACGTTTAAGTAATAAAAAGTATGCTTTAAGAAGTATTTATTGATAAAAGGTAAAAATGACCTTCCAGTCACTTGGAAAGTCTACATAAACAGGAACTCAAAACCGTAGATCATCAGGAAGAGGGAGGAGGTCTCAACGAATTTAGGAGTCCATAAACAAAAGAAAGAAAGTATAAATAAATATTGTTAAATATTTCACGAAAATAAGAGAAGTTAGGTAACAAGAGTAGCGAGAGAGAGAGAGAGAGAGAGAGAGAGAGAGAGAGAGAGAGAGAGAGAGAGAGAGAGAGAGAGAGAGAGAGAGAGAGAGAGAGAGAGAGAGGGAGAGAGAGAGAGACAGAGACAGAGAGAGAGAGAGAGAGAGACAGAGAGAGAGAGGGGGGGGGGAGCGAGAGAGTTAATTTTTGTTTTTTGCCAATTATTCTAGAAAGGTAATATTTTTCTAGGGATATTTTGCACAAAGGTTTGGGTCAATAACCTTAAATTTTTTTCAGATATTACAAATTACGTATTTTATAACAACCACATGGTTGTTTTGTTTTTTATCGATAACTCACGAACCGACATTTTCGGAGAGATGGCGACCAATAAGTTTGTTTAGAGGCTACACTTGGGCAAAATCGTTAGATAATTTAGTGTTGTGATAAACAGACATCATTCCAAAAACCACTTTGGGGGCTCAATGAATCTCTAAACGTAAACAGTATATAAGCAAAAACTCGACATCGATTTTTAACCCATTTTATACTAAGTATATTTTTAAATAGACGAATCAAATACAAAATTAAATTAGCTTGGTTTTAGAAAAACAATACATACATTTTTAGCCACCCAACCGTAATTTGATTTATATTAGTAATAATTGAAAACATCTTATTTATCAAACATAACCCGATGTGTGTATCTTGTTCATTTCACCAGGAACATTAACGAGTAAGTTGTTCTCAACCATCAAATGCGAGTGCTCCGAAAGGATGTAGATACAATATTTGTGACGTAACAGCTCTCCTACTCTCGGAGAACATTTGCGGCACTGTGCCTACGAATTGGATACGTTTTGTTCTTAAATTAAAACTTCAATATTACTTGACACTAACAATATCGATTTTCAGTTGAGATTCTCACTTAAAAACGTCAGCCGAAAATGATAGCGGTCAGTAATGCATTCTGGAACAGCTTTTCAAAAATTCTGTCGGAAAAGATCTGTATAATGAGAGCTTTCAAGTAATATTTCCTCCAAACTTGTTGCAATCAACTCGTTAAGCCAGTTTAAAAGAGAAGTATGTGTAGGTGCTACTAATTACATGACAGCAGCAACTGGACTTAGGGAAATGGACACTGTGATTAATTCTATGGTAAAATAACATTGCTAAAGAATTTAAATACGGAAGATTTGTCACTACGGGTCTTTGACACCCGAAAATGGAATTCTTGGCTACCACTTTGCATTTACGTAGGTAATCAAATATCGAACTGTACGAATCCACTTGAATAAAGTATTTGCCGTACATCTATTATTTTGTTTAATGTCTTTAATTTGTTTGTGTTATGAATGAGAGGAGTAGTTAAGCACGCGCGAATGCACGCACGCCATGAGCTGATCTTGAAACCAAGTAATTTGACGGTTCACTATTAGAACTACTGAGAAATAAGCTCCGCCTAAACCAACTGAGCTACTCCATTCATTTTACAAACCTTGCACAAAATATATATTTTTACTTTACTTTCCCCTGAATGTTATCCTGATTTTTATTATAAAGAAAAATAATTACACCCACCTGTAAACATCCTCAACGTTGTTATAAATATATATCCTTAACTATCAGGAGCTTACATTGCCTGCATCTATCTCTCAGTAATGCATAAGAAATCCTGGAAATGACTGATCCGAACACTGCTTTCCTCCTCTTTCACTTCTCTCTCATTATCTCATAGTTTTAGTGCCTTTCTTTTTTCTGTCCATTTTCCGTTGCTACACTATTCTTTCGCTCCCATATGAACCTATATTTTGAAATCGTTCTATAAATTTTCGGATCTTATGTCCGTAGAATTTCAGCTATCTTTTTCAGTCTGCTGTTTCCATGTCTTTCGGTTTTCCGCATATGTTTTTGCTTTATTTCAGTCTATAACATGTTTTCGTTATCTTAAATCGTGGATTCCTCTCAATATTATTCTTTCCAGTTTGGTCAGGTTTGATGTTTCTCTTCCGTACAAGATTAACACAGAGTTTGAAGTTTGTGGACAGGTTTTTGTTGTATAAGTTTTTAGTTACGACAAGGATTTACTTCGTGTTTTTTTTTAAGAAAACAACAAAAAGACTCTGACAAATGGGAGAAGATTTTGAAACGAATTACCGAAACATATAAAAGTAGAAAGTGGTGTAATAAGTTTAAGTCACAAATTACATTTTTCTACTTTGAATACGACTACAATTACTTTAATAAAATCATTGTTTCATATTATGGTTTTTATTGTAAAGGCCTTTCCTTATCAAATTGAACATCATAAAATAAAAATGCAAACAAATAAGTAATGACGAAGATAAATCCTTCTGTAGAGAAGATCATTTTTGACAAATGGCCGCATCATTATCAGATGACAAACCGTCATTCATCATAAATATGTCACTAGGTGCTCCTAGAACACGTTTAAAAACCAGTTAAACATCATAATATGAATAAAACTTGTGTTTTGTATTGTATTGTTTATGTGTTTGTTATAAAGAGTTCTTGATGATGATGACACTGACAGTGAGAAACGTGTCGCAATACATTAATATTATAAAGTGTCAGTTATGTGATAAATGAAATAAATCAAGTTTTTTCTGTCGCTTACTATATAGGTTGAAAACAAACCTCTGCAATAATTATTTCGCCATTTTACAATAATTATTTGAAGATATATTCTCGTGGTTCGATGAGATTCGGCTTACCGAAATTGACAGAAAATTGAAGCAGGAGTCCTCAAGGTTCCGTATTGTCACCCATACTTTACAACATACAAATGGTTGATCTTCCGGAGATTCCAAACACAACGGGTTCTACATGTCATATGCTGATGATACAGTTATATTATCAACATGTGTAACAGTGGAAAGAGTCACTTTCAATATACAGAATTACATTAATAAATCTAGCTCAAAAACTGGAGAATAAAAATAAATCAAAACAAATTACACCATATAACTTTTAAACTTCGTAAATAAAATTTTCCCTCCTTTCTACTATTAAGTAACGTTTCCCTTCCCCAAAACACCAACGTCCGATATTTAGGTTTATATCTTGACAGGCTCATGAAGTCATAAAAATAAAGCGACCAACTTTAAATGTAAAGCTAAAACTTGTCTATCGTCTCATCAATTCAAAATCTTGTGTTAAACGACGGCAGAATTTAACAATCTATAAAAGTTTTATTGAGTCAAATAATATCTATTTATAACTTAGTTCGGCTGAATATAATAATCTACAAAATATTCAGACATTTCAAACAAAATTTTGACATTTAATCACCAAGGTGTTGTTTTACGTTATACAATAATAGACCCAAGATTCCTTTCATAAACGAAATTACCAAATCATATTCAAAATTTCATGTAAAAACTAAAAATCATAATCAACAATTTTTTCATTAATTTGTAACTCCAAGAAGACGACTTCAACAAAGTGGTGCAGAGATGTACTTAACGGAGTTATAATAATTATAATAATTATAGTTATAATAATTATCTCAGAATATATGTCACTATGCAATAATTTAATTTTAACATTGGATTGTTATTTGTTTTTTTTTTGTACTATATCAATTGCACACATTTATATACAATCAAATAAATGTTAAAAGTTTTAAGAAAGAAAAAACTTTTCCTTTCTTTTTGAATGAATCTTTTACACACGATTTATAATTTAATTTATATTAAATTCAAACGGAAATTCTCGGCCATTTAATACTTTGAAACAAACATAACCTAAACCTCCACAGTTACATTGTTGAATGTCGTCCCAGATGCCGAAATCTGAAGTTCAACGACCAACATTTGTATGCAACTTTATTTTCTTGTAGACTTCTGTCTCAGCCTAATTTGCAAGACGAGCAATGGCGGCTGCAACGATTTTATAAATATAACTCTTGATTATAATGTTGGACGGCGTGCGCGATTCAACTCGTGGACGAAGAAATTGAAACATAAATCTTGTCGATAATCCGGCAAATTGATTAGACGACAATCAGTGTTAGAAAGAAGCAGGAGTGCCAACTTCAACCTGTTTGTAGAAAGATAATAAAATGAATGTATTTATTAGAGATGCAACTTAGCGACTGCCAAATGTCTTGACCGACCACTTGTTGAACATCAGTTTATTATGAAACTAAATCGTTCTTTAAAGTGAAGTTTTTTTGAATTTCATTTTCAAACAAGACAACGTACAAGAAATCCGTTACAAATTTAATAGAATATAGCGTAGATATAACGTGTGTGTGACAGCGCTATTAATACGTAATATAGGGTAAGTTTGGTAATCCCAAAATTTCGAAGTCCTATTTTTGTTTGATCTTCATATTTCATAGTCCCAGGAAACTGATAGAGTGATTTCCGACATATCGTCCGACCGTCGTTGTTGTCGTCTCTATGTAACCACGATAGTAGCCACAAAAATTGAGATAAGAACATCTTATGTGATATAGTGTGCTTATATAGAACCATATTGAATATTTTTTAATATTTGCCTGAAATCCTAATCAGATGTTTTTAATAACAGGTCAAAATTAGTGTTGATTGGATTACGTCTTCATTGGTTATTGTCCTTACAAAAAGTGGAAGTTTTTACGATAGAGCCTTCGTTTTCAGTCGAGCATAAAATTCGATTTTTTGACAAAACATTTAGGAGAAATAGCTAATAAAACAATAAATAAAATACTCGCTTCGTGGCTAAAGACGAGATTATCTCTTGTCTTTGTTGTAGATCAGCTTGTATGCTGAAGATTATAACTTTAATTACATAAAACTGTTTTAAATTTGTAGTATAGTAGACAAGAAAAAAATCCAAGTTCTTTTAATTTTCAACAGGTGTATATGAATCTTTTACGTTCTGAATACAACAAATGGATTTTAAATGTTAAATAGTGAACGCTTTTTCATTAAAAAAATTGTTTTTTTAGCCCAAGTTCCTTTCTAAGGTTAGTAGTTTCAATTTTGAATTTTGCGTTAAGCTACTAGGGAGGTTTCACACATCTTTTATGTTTTAAATTTATCAAGTGTTAACGAAAGTTGATTCATACACTCGAAAAGTCGTGTGTTAGTTTTTATATACAAAAATAATGAAAAATGTTAGGTTAAACTGAATTAATAATATTAATAATCCATCATTATCCGAAAACTTTAAAACTATAATACATACCTTTCTTGCGATTCGTCTGTCTAACGGGCTTAATTAATTAAAACTTTCTTTGGAATCTTTCCAACTAGTATTCATCGGTTAGTCTCCTATCAATCTGTTACAAAAAAAAAGTTTAGTTATTTTTTAACAATATATTAAATTAATTCTAGTTATATATAAAGAATAATTACATAGACAAAATGTTGCTTATACATCATTTTTAATGTGAAAAAATTATCAACTAATTTTAATTTCTTAAAAGGAGGAATCATCAAGAATCACAAAAAAATATAAATTTAGACTAGAGATGCAACAAGTTCCTAGTAGCTATTGAACGGTCGTGATCTAAGCTTTAACATGTATGATTAGGTTAAACCCATGCGGCGCCACTTCTTAACCACAAACCACAACAATTAAGAGTTGGTTTAAATATACCCGTATCCATTCCACACACGTTCGTAACAAAGATACAAATAACGTTCTCATAGATTTATATTAAGCCATCTACTCGATTATATGAAAGTATAGAAATTTGGGCTATAATTTAGTAAATTTAACATTGTTTTGTCTCATTTTTCTTGTAATTATGTGTAGAATAAAAATGTATTGTAAATTTTATTTTTAAATATCACGTAAAATAAATTAAAATTTTATAAAGTGATGTCCAATAGGTGACTCATACGGGTAGGTCACCGCACACACTAATCCTCTGCGCTTGTGAGAGTGAAGCGACTCTTCGTTCAGCCACATTCCTAGTTTAGTAATAGTATACCAGAATATTTGTTTAAGATAAAGATTGTTCTCTCTAGTCATCACTACTGCATAGAGATGATTAAATTCCTCAACATTAAAATATTATCAATAATTGTTAAATTTGTTTGGAAAAAAAAATAGTATATTTCATCACTAGGATCAAATGTGAAGCTTTTCGATAAAGCCTCAAGTTTAACGGCCAAGGCAGGAAAATGAGCGAGGATCGAAAAGCTTCTTTTGGTCCAAGTGATGGACTACATTTTTCCTTATACTGCAAATAATAAAAGAAAACAATTTCACTAAAACTAAAATGTTATAACCTATTTGCCTTCAAATCGATGGTAACAACTGTTTTAACGGTTATTTACAATCGAGAGTATCGGTTGTTTTTATAGATGGTTTACAATCGTTAATTAATTCGTATAAACTAAGTGATAGCTGATGACCTCAGCTGATGTTTTTAGGTCCTAAGAACAACTTTATCATCTCAATGCATGTATTGAAAACAGCTGTATACATCTAACGAGTATACATTAAAAGTAAATAGATGTACACTTGACATTAGAGTAGCAGTTGTAGACGGCCATGATCGTAACTTTGATCTCTAGATCACTGGGTTAAACCCAAGGTGTCGCATCGCCTAAACCACAACTTTAACCCATTATTCTTCCCACTATCACGATTCTACGAATTAATTTCATCTGCATATATCGACACACTAGTCTCTCAAGACTGGTTTCTTCATTGACTGTAGAAGGCATACATACACTCGCGTTCAATGACTGTTGTGTAGTTGCAATTGAACCGGTTCCATCGACCTTGTCCCAGTCTGACTCCAGTGTCAGGGTTAGTGTCTAGGAGATTACATGAAGACCTGATGTTAGTGGTTATTGTTTACAAGAAGGAAATAATAATTCCTAGGTAAAAGTAATAACTGTCGTACAAAGTTACGCACTGTTTTATAGGACGAGTTCTTAGCTTTGTTATGTTGCTCTCACGTCGTGTGTGTGCCTTATTCTTACTCTCGTCACATTGCAATTAATCGTCTACAGACTTTCACACGTTCTCCATTCACAAAGAATTTTCTATCCATGTATAGATCTTTATTTACAATCTAACCTAACTTAACCGGATGTTAATTTTATCTTAAAATTATAAATGAAGTGTTCGTTTTCAGTTACTAAAGCTATTTAGATAGGTCTTACCACTGGCAAAACTCATTTAAGTAAGTAACCAAATCGTTTGTTAAATAAACTGTGCAAAAATATTTCCACTCGCCTTTTCTCAATACTAAATAAAACCGAAATAAAAATAATTTTTACCAAAAATGTTCGTTGGTAATTGTTAATTAAAAATTTTAATGAACCCTGGCCGCTGTCTTTAAACAAATATTTAAACAAGCACAGACGTTGCACTTGATTAAAATCGTGGAGTTCATTTCTGTATTTTGTCATTTTACTGAAATATGAACTTAATCGGTAGACCCAATTTTTGAGAAACGAATTTTATAACAGCTCCACGGCTGATTAATTGTTTTTTTTGTAATAACCAGTATTTTTATTTAAAAATGACCAATTCATATATATATATATATATATATATAACTGTAACTATTTTTCCCTTAGTAAGTATACAGAGATATCCTTTGGGTAGTGGTGCAATCTTGACAGGAGGTTTCATTTTACGAATTTGTAAATTTTGAGTGTCCCCCAAAAATGAGTGATTTTTGGGGATACTGAAACTTTTTGTAATGTAAACCCACTTCAAGTAACCCTTCAAAAAACTTAAATAATGTTGAAAACGAGAGATCGCTATCTCTTCTCTATCCAAAATGGATAGAGAAGAGAAACTGGGTAGCCCGTCAAAAATTTTCTGAAGTATTTAAGCTTACGTTAATTGTCTTTAAGTAAAGTTACTTCGTTTTAAATATTTTCTTTTAATAATCGTTTATTCATATGAGGAAATCAGGATATTCGTTAACAGGTGGATTAATTAATCAATTTAAACATAAATCTTAAACGTTTTCATTACTAAATATTTAATTTTAACGCTTTATTAGCTTGTCAATGATTCCTCTTTTTGGCGTGATATATATATATATATATATATATATATATATATATATATATATATATCTGTTTTACATACCATTGGAAAATAAAAAATATTTTAACGATATGTTAAAATTAATGACCTTAAACCTGTGTGCAAAATATCTAGAACAAAAAATATATTGAACCGCAGTCATTTAAAGCTATACTTTAATCTATATACTCTGAAAACGTATTTAAGGTCCAAGCGAAAACAGAATTGGAATTAATTATACATAGATGGAGATGACGATTAATCTTGGTTAGTTTTTCTTACCCAGTATACGAAGTATAAAGTAAGTTTGATAATCTTCATAAATGTCTACCTCTAGAGGTTAATTAAACGTTATTTTCCACATATCGTCATTCCGTGGGCGGTGTCGTTGTCGGCTGTACCTAAACACGATAGTGGCTACAAAAATTAAGATAGAAACATGAAACTTAGTATATGTGACTATATGCTATATTGAAAATACCAAAATGGCGGATATTTAAAGTAATTTTTGTTCATATTTTGTGTGTTATTAACTTAAATTAGATAGGAATTTGTGGATTTCAATTCTGCATGTAATGGTAACAAAGCCACCTCTCTACGATGACAAATAGGGAAGTTATTGTTAAAAATGTATTATCCAACCCTGATTTTCCAAAAACATTATATTCGTATAGTTACGAGATCCAGTAGGGATGGGTTACCGACAAAAGAGTGAATGGAGGCTCCTTCAAATACATACTGCTATGAGACCTGACAAAGCTGAGGATTTTTAATATGTAGGATCTACGACGTCAATGTGTCTACTTAGCTGACGTCAAGAAAGTAGTGATATACCTGTGTAATAACTATTTATTACTCCTTGATCAATTTAACATTTCCTCACAAAGCTCAAGAAACCAACTTTTGTCCATTATATTTAGAGGATTTGCTTATATTACGGTACGATAGGGTTGGGTGACCATCTACTTGTTTTTATTTACAAGAATATTTTTGGTAACGTTTAGCTTTGTTTTATTTTTATTTGGTTTTGGGGATAACGTTTTAAAAATTTGTTGACATTATTTATTATATGTTGCGTGTAATTAATTAATTGTCCATGTGGAATTAATGTATATAAAATAAAAAATTTCCCTCGCTTCAGTACAAGTATATTGATTTCTGCGCAGTTTATTTCACCAAATGATCAGTCTGTCTGTCAGTCCGTCTAAAGTAACGACAAGGGTTAACAGTAGAATAAGAAATCATTGTGTCAAATTGAAAGACAGATGGATTTCGTCTAATAACATAAACGAACGGCTAGCCACTCAGAAAGGAGAACATATGCGGAGACTCGAACAAAACCTAACCCTATTAAATTGCAAAAGTGAATAGTTTAAAATCTAGAACGAGACCGTAACATTACTGTGCCATTTCCTGGCATTTCAGTTGTGTCTGTCTGGCTGGCTGACTTCGCCTATGCCATATGTTGGAGGGCGATTGCAATCTGTTGCTCTACCTGATATAATGGTTTTACAGTAACGTTGGAAATTTGGAACTGAAGACGAACAAAATGGAATAAACTTGCTAGCAATAAGAAGTGCATTGCATAACTTTCTTAAATACCCATCTACAAAATCAAATAATATTTGTCATATTTCTCTAAAAATGTTAGTGATTATAAAGAAAACATAATTTATTACGAAGTTTTCCTCGTTTATTTCGTGTTGGAAATAAATTGCAATGAAGGGTTATCACTTTTGCTGACTTGTGTTTTTTACACTTTGAAAAGTATTTAAATATAACCCAAATTTCCTTCGCTTATGTCACAAACTAATCCTTAAAAAGGTATTTTAGTTTCTCAGCAATTATTAATAAACCATTAATTTTGTTTTACTTGCGATTTTTCTCACTGGTTTAGGCCATTAATATTCATATTAAAATTTGAATTAAATTTGTATAATCAATTTCGATAAATTAGGTAATTCATAAGAGCTGTTATTGGTTTTTTATTATATTCGAACTGGCATTGTCAATGGCAACTAAGTGTCTTTAGCTAGGAAAATTGATTGCATTGGAAGAATTGTAAGGAGATAAATTGGTTTCGTTTGCTTCAAACTATAATAATTATTTTCAAATGACCAGGAATTTAGTGTGTTATAAGTTAGACAAACATTGTATGAACAAAAAACTATTTAAAATGATCGTTATTTTTAATTAGAATTTAAAACTTTAAATGGGTATACACTATAAGTTCATTATACAAAATTTCATGGTTCTATCTTAATTTTTGTGGCCCCTATCGTGGCTGCATAGAGACGACAACGACAACGACGGCGGACGCCATCAAAAATCAGTGTTTCTGTCTCCTGAAGTCATGAAACGTGAACATCCGTCAAAAAAAGACGTCGAACTTTTTGACGATTGCCGAACTTACCCTGGAGGTAAGTTACCACAAGTAAATGTCTGCTACCGGTTATGTCTAATACTGGCTCTTACCGTAGATAGTAAGGAGTGTGTAACATCTATTTACGTTATGTAATACTTGCTATTAAAACAATTACAGGCGCTGTTTATACAAAAAGCGTTACTTAAGTTGTATCATTATTGCATCAGATGCGCCGTGTTGCTGCTATTCACAGTGCAGTGCTTTGTCTCAATTAAATTCATGTAAATTTAACTCATCTTTAGGTGTACGACTCAAATTTGCTACATATTTGTAGTTTTTGTTTAACAACACACTGGAAAATCGCATAATTATCATCGTATGTTGAGTTTCGTTTTCATTGTTAACACTGTCTTGCTCATAAATAAATATTAAAAAGTTAAGGCCATTGATCAAAACATCGATGTTGAGGAGAAATAAACTTTTTAGAGTTACCCTTAAGTACAAATAGTGTTTTAGGGATTTTGTATGTCAAACTGTTTGCTTGTAGTTGACGTCATTTTTGTCGTACGTGGACGTGTTGAAATCAAAAGTAATAGACCGAGTTTAATAGCATTTTTTATTTGGACCTATTTCAGGCTTATCTGAAGAAGGTTTTTCATTATTGGTAACTAAATTTATTGGTACCTAAGACCAAAACAGAAATTGGGACTTTCCTGTGTCTAACGATTTTAATCAAATTTTTGGTCAAATATTAATCTTGTTACCTTACTACCTTAACTGCCTACAACTGCTAAACGTCTATTTTTAGACGGTTAGATTCCTCCTCTAATTTCCAAACTCTTTTTTTAGACGGTTAACCTCCTCTAAATACCAAAGTCTATTTTTAGAGATCCTTCTCAAATTGCCATCTTTTTTTTTTAGACGGATAAACTCCTCTAAATTCCTACGTCTCTTTTTAGACGGTTCAACTCCTTTAATTACAAACGTCTTTTTTTAGACGGTTACCTTCAACTCTAAATGCCAACGTTTATTTTTAGATGATTAAACTTCTTCCCATTATACCAACATCTATTTTTTTAGATGGTTCGACTCCTTCTCTAATTACCAACATCTATTTTTAAACTGTTACACTCCTACTCAAATGCCAACGTTTATTTTTAGACGATTTAACTCCTTCTCAAAATGCCAACGTCTCTTTTTAGCCGGTTATAATCCTTCTCTAAACGTTTATTTTAGACGGTTAAATTCCTTTTATAAATGCCAATGTCTGTTTGTAGACTCTTAAACGCATTCTCTAAATCTCAACTTCTATTTCAGATGATGAATGTATAGACGAATAATCAGGCTTTTATTGAATCATTTACCGACCCCTCAGTTATGGTCCTATTTGGCCTTTTTTGGTAATCAATATTTGCAAAGAGATTCACCTATTTCGATAGGTGATCAAGAATATGATGTACAACTGCTTTACAAAAATGTAGTTTTGTAAGTTGGTAGGCCTGTATTAAATCTGCCATTGTTGTAACTGATTTTTATAACTGTTGTTACATTTGTGATTGTTCTTTCAGTTACTTTTATATATTACTGTTTTTTAATATTTTATTATATTATAAATATAATTACACAAACATTATTTTCCTATCGTAATAGTGATATTAGAAATGTCAAAACAGATAAATATCTTCCTGAATTGTTCCGTATTCTGGATCTGTAGTATTTTTTTTAAATAATGCTTAAAATTGTATTATTTTTTTTTAATAACTGATGAGAGCCATATATTTTTTTATTTAGTATAAAAAATTAAATATTTTGTGTAAAATCTAATTATATTTTGATACGGAAGATGTATTATGTTAATTTAAGATCTTTTTAGTTTTCTATTTGTGGAAATTCGAAACATCAAAATTGTAATTACTACATATATTGTGAAATATTTATGTACTTTTATATATGTAAACTTTGAACTATTACTTGTAATTTGTGAAAATTGTGGTGGAATGTAATTAAAACTTAAATGTCCAATTTACTTGTCAAACTGTAGTGTAAGAGAAATCCAAAAAGAAAACTTGCGTTATCTTATGAGAAACGAATTTATCATCAACAATTAGTCAACTGATAAGATACTGCTAGGAACGGCAGACGAGTGTATTCAATTAATTATGTAAATCCTAACAAAAATATAGATTACTGAATTATTTATAAAAAAACCTATATTTATCAAAACGTATTGAGTTACCTAGCGTTTATATCATCAAAGTGGTGTAACTGCTACTCAAAATCAAAAAATATTTAGTATGTATATAAAAATATTTTGTTTACACACTTTTGTAAATTGAACGAAGCGTTCATTCATTGGTCCAATTGTAAATGGTATAACTTCGGTTGGCATCCTTAGTGCTCGTTTATACGGATTAATTTCGTTTCCTCATTGTTAAGTCCACGCATAATTCTCATGTATTTGCGGTGATAAACACGCCTTCAGTATAAGTTTCTGTTCCTTCTAACTGGAGGCATTGTTACTATTAAAAGTACAATGAGAAATAGTTCAATGAACTCAAGAAACTTCGTGGAAAATGAAACATTACAAAAATCTATTAACAAACTTTATAAAACCTCTTTTTTATTACAGATGTATATAAATTCCTTAATAATAATTAATATGGAGTTAATGGTAAAAATTTTCATCCCTTTTATTTTCCCTCCTTTGTGTAACATCTCTTTTAAATTTGAGCGGGAAAAAATTTAGGCTGAACCCTATCCAATGACACCTCATACGTCAAAATTGATTTAAAATGTAGGGGGAGTTCTAATCACAATAAACCCTTAGCTTTATTAAATAAGTGTACTTGCAAAACAAGAGAAGTGTGCAAAACAAAAAAGTGTGCGAAATAAGAAAAGTGTGCGAAATAAGAAAATAAAAAATTGTAAAACATAACGAACAACGATGACCTTGGTTATTAACAACTTTATACCAAGTAAATTGGTGTTACTATTTTAGTATTATTTTACTTCCCCATATTCAGAAAAGTTATACAATAGTTTACAAAATGGTTGTTGAGTTTTCGCAGAAACGTTTTACAGCCACAGAGTTATTAAATATTGTTTTTGGAATGATAAATGATTTTCGCTTTCTATGTTAGTTTACTGAAGGATATTCTTTCCTCAAATCATAAATTTTTACTCCCTCCAAACCTGCAGACATGAGTCTGATCAAGTTATCATGTTAATATAAACATAAAATTACTACCTGACCTGCGTCTGGAATAAATATCCACAGCAAGCTGTTGCAGAAAACAAAGACTTGTCGAAACATAGAACCACCGCCGAAATGCAATATTTCCTGCCCACACCCATTGTCTCCAGACTAAAACAGATCTAAAACAACACTAACGGTCCAAATTAGTAATAAATTAACGCGTTTAAAGAGGAATTCAACAGCCACTCCTGCGCACGCGCCGTATGTCCGCCTGTTGAGTTGGCAACCCTGTAATTAACACAGTTTACCAACAATACGCGCAGGCGTGAGGATAATAGTTTAATTCCAGTTTTGCATAACCCGTGGGTTTTCCACAAAAAACATTTAATCATTAGGCGCCAAATTAGATATTCTAAAATATACGAATGATTGTTTTCCGAGGGGACATTTTGTTTTGTCGTTAACAATGGAAGTGCATCGCCGTACTGGGAATTGATAAAAGTTTATCCTACGCATGGTGTACTGGATTCTTCCGGGTTAGGTCATGACTTACCGCCCAAACAGGTAGACCCTATTCCGATGATTTACTTTCCTAATTATGTACCGAAACAATTGAAAGATCTGGTGGGTAAGGGGATATTTTTTCTTCTTTTGTAACTAGTGTTTAGAGTGGATGAAAGTATAGAATGGGTATTATTTCACGTGCTACTACCCTTTCTGTTACTATAACCTCTCATCATACCATAAAAAGAAAACATATGGACATGTGTAAAAAATTAAAGTAAACAAAATTGCTATTTATGTTGGGTAATAAATAAGTTACATCATTATTATAAATAAATGTTGAGCTTGACTTGTGAGATAATATTAGATAGAATAAAACTCTAACACAAGTTCGCACGAAAATTACGTTTACTTAATCAAACGCGTTTCAACGACAAAGTAGCCATCCTCAAGTTATAGTTTAGTTATTGTACCTCATGTATCAGTGTTAGTAAGCTGAAAACCATCATCATCGCCTTGTACATAAGGGAAAAAAGATAAAATAATGAACCCAAGCCGTCGAATACTCTGATAGCGTCAGGGTCGGTATCCTGACAAGGTCGGTATCCTCACAGGGTCGGTCAAGAGTTGGTCAAGTGAGAACTGAGCTAAGTTTCTCAGGATTATCATGCTCGTACTCGCTATTGTAAGCCCCTGACGGTTACATCTGAAAAGTGTGAGAGTTGCGAAACCTTTGAAAAACTTATTTTATCGATGCAAAACGTACACAGATATACAATTTATACGCAGATGATACAGTAATGGTGATCACGTCAAAGGAATATTGGAAGTGACAATAAACAAACGTTGATGAGATGAGTAGAACACGCAGATGGGAAAATCTAACAATAGGAAATTACATATTTGAAAATGTCTAAGCACTTTAGTATTTAAAATCAAAAATAATCAGTGACTATAAAATCAAGTACGATATAAAAAGACGCGAAGCTGTTCGATAGCTGTTGTTATATCAATCAACAATTCATCGAAGAAAACTAAAGGTCCAAATATACATAACCCTGATAAGAATGGTTGCCATCTACGATTGTTAGGTGTAAACATTAATAACAAAGTGTGAAGAGTGTCTCCGGATTTTAAATTGTCCAAGATCTATTACGAAATAGGTAGCTGTTATTGAGAGATACATAGACATACTTGGCTAGTACATGTCTATCAAATAGGCAGCGACAAAAAAAAAGCTACGAAACCGATGGAAGAAGTGAAATAATAACATGGAAACTTATTGGTGGAAAAAAATGAAGAAGGTAAGAAACAAAGTAAATGGAAGACGCTGAGGATTTAAAGCAATACACGTCAGATACGTGATGTCAGAGCTAAAAGGAGAAAATTAATCAAGAAGGCCAAAATTCACAACAGGTTATAAGGCTGGACTATATGAAGATAAAAAATTACGTTGCTTATTATGCAGAAGTCTAATATTTGACCTGTGTATTCATTCCACGTTTGTTTAATATACTTTTAATATATATTGTTTTAATGCAATTTCTTTAACTGTGCAAAATGGGTTACCTTGTTGGACAATTTTATTTTGATGTTTTACTTATTATATATTATTATTTAAATATTGTATATATAAAGAATAGTAATAATATAAAAGATTTTTTTTAGGTTGTCAATGCAATTCACTTTTAGAGAAACACAGAGTTAAATAAAGTTGTTGTTTTTTTTTTTTTTATGTAAATTAGTTTTTTCAAAACTTGTAATGATGTCCCTTAATCATATTAGCAACGAAATATAAAGAAGAAGAACGAGTAACAAAGATATTTTACAAGCTGTGTAGATCTACCTAAAGTAACTCGGTTGGAGGGCTGTCGTTGGAGAGGTAAAACCTCTCCCGGAAATTTAGAGCCGGATGATGATAAATCTAACCCTTTAAAATCCATAACGTATTGGTCTCAAAGATAATTGTTTATCGTCTTTTATTGGTGAAATTATACAATGAATCTATGGCGTTGGTATGGTAGTTTGTACTGAAAATTGTGGTAACCCCATTTTTTTCTGATTTATATAAATTGTAAATATAAAAGACTTTACTTTAAAATAACTAACCAAATAGAAATTTAAAAACTTACAATTCGCCATTAATTCGTATCACAAGAATTGTTGTGTTTGACATCTTTAATTTATGTCCGTTAGACTAATGAAGAAGGGGGAGTAGATAACACATACACACGGAAAAATACATCAACCGGGCTCGAACCTGTGTAACCTTGAAGGTTTACTAGTCCGTACTGCGGCGAGATAAGCATTTACTACCAATCTAAGTCACAACCTTTCCCAAGCGAACACTGACCAGCATTATTGATCAACGTTATTTCGTAATTTGCTAATTACTAGCTAACTGAAATATTATTTTTCATTTTATTTGATTAAGTTTAGTTGCTAATCTTCAATATTTTACTATTTTATAGAAATCACCTGAATTAATCAAGTCCCGCAGAATACAATAATGTGGATTGAATAGGTGTAGTTTCGTGGATTCAGGTTCAGAATGCGCTAGTGTATGAGGAGTAAAAGCATGCAATACGGCATACTGTGACAGAAGTGAGCCTATATGGCAGAACTAGTTTTTCTAATTTCTGAGCTTCAGACCATACTATGGAGATGTGCAATCTATTTAGTATGCAAAATCAGTGGTTGTGCAAACTCTTATAATAGCGTCCTTGGTTAATTTCATTTATTATTTTTCTGATTTACGTATTTTAAGGGCAACAATTCCTGTTGTTATTTTTTGTTTACTGAACATGAGTTTATGAATTATTTTGATATTGTTCTTCCGTTTTGGAGCTGTTAATTACTAGTATTTAAAGAACTTTTTGTACAATGCCATAAAAGAATTCCGCATACGTAGCCAACTAAAGAATTCGCTCCACAACATAATGGATAAAGGATTTAAAATTCTTTTTTCCAAATTAAATATCATCATCTGTCATAAATCAAAACTCATTCATGTAGAAAGAAGTTTATTAAGTTCTACCAAAATGTTTACTCTGTCCGATATAAGTACAGTATAGCGAAAAGGAGATCGCTATACTCTTTCAGTCCAAAAAACTCGTTTGGGGAATGAAGGATATCTCTCGTTCTTTACACTGAGGTATGGCTCAAATGGTACAGGACCGACGTCTATCAACTTTATGTCGTGTCATCAGATTTTTTGTTTTAATTTCATTTACTGATTATTCAATTGGAAATACTTGTAAGAACCCATCTTCGTTCCAAAATATACAATCAGCTCTCCTGCAATAAAAAAAATTTAAAGGTCACTTTTAGTTGTTGTTTTAAAAATTGTACTCTTTTGTTTTTTTCTTACTTACATACAATACAAAGTATTTCCTTTAAAACTTAGTGAATTAGGATTGTATCATTATTAATGATGTTACATTTCATAGCCAAATTCAAACTAAAATCTCGGCTTGTAGACTTCACTTATTTATGTCCGGTATATCTCTGTGGAGAAGAGGACCTTAACAAAGCCTCTCGCGAACTCTTTCAGCCAAAAACCGTTTCAATTCCGACCAGTTCACATCTTTCCCTCGCGCTCATCCTCCCTCAGCACCGTACTTCACCTCGTCATCTTTTACCTTCTTCCTTGGCTTTGAGTGTTCCATTCAGAGGATTTTATTGATATCCAGCTGTTACAAAACTTGCCAAATCCAACACCATTTCCTTTTATTATCACCTCTTTCATTAATAATCTTTTTTGCCTGTCTTTAAAGATCTTCACTCCAAATTCAAACAGGCCACCACATCTTCAAGATTCTTTACAGGCTTCCATTTACAAATAATTATATCTTGTTTGTTAAGGCTTTTAATGCCTTACAAGTTTCACATGTTTAGAAAAATACTGAATTAAATACTTTAACTTCTTTGCCGTTTTAAATTTGGTGGACTGCCATATTGGCTTCAGTTGTTCTTTTGACTTTTTATCCTCCTATCTATATCCTCATCTAATCCACCTCTCGACAAAGCCACACTGCCCAAGCATACAAACTTTCCATAGCTACAAAGTTTACAATTACATCCACTTCTCACGTCGGGTAAACAGCCACAACTTTAGTTTTTTGCTATTTAATCTGCGGACCAACATTTTCCAATGCCTCAATCATATCCGACAGCTTTCCTCTAAATGTTCGTGGGACTACGCTGTAAAGGAGACCGACGTCATCCACAAAAATCCATATCCTGCAATATTTAGGAGTGTCGACTTATGTAGCAAAAATGTGTCTTCTCCACTAACATTAAGGTTAAAAGCACAAGAAAGAGGTTAGCAATGCTCATCATTCCTAAAAGCAGAACGGTCATGTGCAACAAGTCTTTTGGTGTAACGGTGCCCAAGTGTCGCTTATGAAACTCGTTACCAGAGTTATCAAGAGAGCCGTGTCAAATATTTTAAATCTCTTAAGCGTTATTTTATGCACCGTCTTACCATGGAGTGATTATTGGTTGAGTTGTGAAGAATTTAATTTCGTCAATTAGGATGTATAGTTAAATGAGCGTCATTCCAAAACATTTCAGTAAAAAAATTATTTTTTATTGGTAGTAATTTTAATTTTGTTTTATTACTAATTTATATTATTGTTAAAAAATGAAAATTACTGGTCCTAACTTTACCCTTAAAATTAGGTCAAATTATTTATTATTTAATTTATTAATAAAATTGCTTCTGACAAATCAGTCCTAATAGACAAACAAACATTCATAAAAAGCTCGAATAAATTTTTAAACAAGTAACAGAAATATCAGATTACTATACAAGAGCAATTAAAAGAGAAAACCAAAAAGTGATAAGAATTAAATAAAATAATTTAGGAACTGATAAACAGTTGTTTGATTTGACATAAAAGGTTATCTAAATTGATTCTTATGAAGTGTGTGGTTTATGGAAATGATTTGGCCAGCTGTACCAAGCCTGAGGGACAGATGTTTATGGCACCTGCGTTAGACTACAGGCATGTTATGCATTGTATTGTAGGCTATATACGCACTTGTACTTCGAGGGTCAGTGCTCGCGTGCTTTTCGGATTTATCCACCCCCCCCCCCTACCCTTCGCTTTATCAACACCCTAACATCATTTCCTGTTCAGTGAAAGTATTTGTGTTGATATGTGCACGCATAAATAGAAGTTCATTGATTTTTAAAAAATAAATATTGGTGTTAACTGTATATGTTCATATTCAAAACATTTCTTCAATAAGAATAAAGAGTTAATCAAAATTGGAATAAATCTGCAGCTGATTCTAGGTTTAAAAACAAAAACAAAATCTTCAAATAAACATATGTCTGAAAATGAAAAGTTTTCGAGATACATTTCGCGCTGGTTTCTGCTCCATGAGTGAAATAAAGCCACACTGTTAATTGGGGCCCAAATTAAGGAACAGCTCGTGGTGTCTATAACGATCAGCCTTCGAACCTAAAATAATATAATTATTTTTGTATCTTATACTATTCAAAAGTTATATTCGTGATGTTATACCTATATAAAACCTACATGAGGAACCAAAATTTTAGTTAAATATTATTACAAAATTTTTTGCAATAATTATCTAGCCTACACATTACAGTATTTAAAATTAAAAACCCCAAACAATAGGTGAAAAACTTCTGCAAGCAACAATTATATAGTATGAATGTATTGTAAATAAAATCGTTAATTTAAGGTTTATACTTTTTTATTATCAATTATAATTAATTATTAAGTTGATATTTGTGTTAACAATACCAATTTTGTTTTGCAAAATGATTTATTAATATAATTAATATATAAATATAAATAATTATAATTTATATTTTATATTTAATAATATGATTGTTTTGCCATTTTGTTTTATAGTAAACAAAAGGATTTATTAAAATCCATTCACTAACATTGATTTCCTCAGATGATCCACTTTTTATTCTTTACGTACTGGACTACATACTAAGTATAAACTGAGCCTCATGAAATGAGTTGCGCGACACTCGAAAATTTAAAAACTAGCAAAAATTTAAAATAAATATTGTGTAATTAAATTCTTATAATTCGTATATTATATTTATACTATTTACTTTCAAAATTATGTAGGCTATATACAAAAAATGTATACTAATATACATATATGTATATTACAAAAAAAACTACAATAAAAAACTACACATTATATAGTCTTCTAATTTAAAGTGCCAAACTATATGTGAAAAACGTCTGCAAGTAACAATTACAAAGTATAGATTGATGGGTGGTAAACGATACCAACACCTCTTGGATTTCGCATGTAAATGACATGTCGAGTCGATGTCTGCGCGGCATAGAAACCGCCTATGTGATATGTGTTTTTACCAATTGTATAACAGTTGTTAATTTTCTCTTGTTGTTTGGCGAGCAACCTATCTTTAAAAAAGTAAGGAAAGACCTTTAGACCACGAATACTCGAATAGTGTTAGGTTCGAAAGAGAATAAACGTTCGTCAAGAAAAACTTGTGTAAAAGAAGAAAGAGACGAATCTAACCTCAAGATTAGTTAGAAAAATGTTTATTCCCTTTTTCAAGTAGCCTTGGGTTAGATACCTCTCATTCATCTTTCCTCACGGGTTGATATGTCAACTCAGCACAAACTTCTCAGTGTCTCTTTAGCCGAGTTTGTTAACCATAAAACTAATTTATTGAGACCATTTCCAAATTGGTTACAATATAAAATTTTGTGCCATAATAAATTTGCGTAAAATTATATTTAATCAAGTTTTATATGATAGATAAAAAATCTAAAGCAAACAAACATTTAGTACCCTTAAAACAAATCAAAATTATACAAAACATTTGCAACAGCTACGATATCCTGAATTTGGCATATAAAAAAGGATTTATTATTTTATGAACTGCAATTTTCATTACGCGTGACCAAGTGCATTATTTTGGGCAATAATGCAAAAATTTAAATTAAAATATAAATGCAAACATTTCAGTAAAAATTATCGAAATCGCTTAGCCGTGTATTGAGATATGCGTATCGATTTTCAGATATTCTCCGTCTAAGATGACGTCGTAATTAGTTTCCCCGTTAACTTTTAACTTTTGAACCGGAATTTTTAGGGAAATGGCGGCAAATACGTTCCGTCGTTATATTAGAGCAAAAAGTTTTGTCAAAAAAATAAAGTAAAAAATTCTTGTTTGATTTTGTATATCTCGTAATTTTATCCATTAGTGTTTATACTATATAAACAAGTAAACCTTGAATTTAGAAGATTTAAACACACATTCTCATTTTAAAATAGAGTTAGACACGGCGTGTACTCCTGAAATTTAGAAGAAAAAAAAATTGTAATAAATAAATTATATAAAAACCTTGCACAAACTTTCACACTCACCCATCTTCAAAAAACAAACGAAAACTAATCGTCAGGAAAAATGTCAGTTTGGTAGTTGTCAATCAAAAAATAAAAATAAACCATGAACGCCCTATTTGAAAAAAAAAATATGTATTTAAATAAGGCCCTAAGCTTGCTTATTTTGTACCACAAACACGTCCTTGACGTAAACAGTATTTCATGAAAACGGAGAAATTAAAGATGGCAGTTAAGGTTCATTGTTGTTTTTGTTATTTATTACTGAACAGTAATTTATTCTCTTGGATTTCTGTACACGTATTTAGGTCATTAATCTACATATTTTACTAAAATTTTAACAAACTCAGTGATGTCAATATTGAAAAATTATTTATTGTAAACAGCCCCGTGCAAATTTTTCTGTTTTTTTAAACAATAATTCGCGAACCGGTTTTTTTTAAAGATGGCAATGAATATATTTTGTTTAAGTCTTTAGAACTTACTCTTCAATAAAATTTGTGATTTTTCTTATAGGTCAAAATAAAAAATTTTAAAAAATTAAAAAAACAATCCCAAAATATCTCCATATATCAAATTTTATTAAAATTGTCCACACTGCAAATGCAAATGACACAGACTGCTTGTAGACAAAGAAACAGACAGATAGTCAAAAACTAAGTTCTTAAGGAACCACAAAACAAATAAGTGCCACATACTACTACACAAACAATACTACATATAGGTGACATAATAAAGGCAATATTGGGTTAATTACATCAAAGTTAGTGAAAGTCTATTTTAATGATATTTTAAAACCCAACAGGATAATTTTGCAAAATATTACCACATAAAAGATAATAGTTTGTATAAGGTTTTGTACTTCATGAGACCTTATTTCTGGTAACAAGATAACAAACGGAGACTGTGAAAAATCGTTCCTTCAACAGAAAATTTATAGTTACCGTATTTTGTCACATTGGTTAGTACTTGTATCCGGGACGACCAACAAACTAGACACATCAATTAAGTGTACATTGTTTAGAGTGGTTTTAGATATAATTGCATGATACTAAACTGTTGCTCAAGGTTGGGTGATCTCAGATTGTCGATTATATCAGATATAATATTCAGAAGATTACTTGTAGCAAGGGCTCTTAGAGGTCACCAAGGTAGGTGGTGTACACGCATACATCGTAAACTGTCTGGATTGAAAGTGATGAGAGAAATCTATGAGAAACTCATCAGATTGACCTTAAGAGTCAACATAACAGTAAGGGGGATGAACCATTTATTTTCGTCAACTTTTGTTTACAAGAAACAATATAATTTAAGCATCAATCTACGTACAGAGTGTTCCATGAATTTATTCCAGTGTTTGACTTATGGAACAGTTGTTTTTAGGCCGAGTTGTTTAAAATTTTGCATGAATAAATGTTCAAGTATTTTGCATAAAATAAATCACAGTTTTGAGGCCATTAGATCATTTATATTAAAAACTGTTATGTTAATTTTTTAAACAACAAGATTTTATGTTTCTTGTGCTGTATTTTTTAGTAGTTTTTAAATTTATATTAAATCTATGTATCCATTAGTTAACCTCTTTTTGTTGTTTTAAGCGTGGCTTTTTCAATAGAACATAAAATAAAGTGCAGTTCGTGGGTTCTTGAAGCAAGAAGACTGTATGGTCAAGCTACTGTATGGTTTCAGATATTGAACCACCATCACACAAATCAATAGCAAAGTGTAAAACGCTCCTACTGGAAACTGGAAGTGTAGTGAAAAAATATAGAGTCAATAATCTCTCGTGGATGTAGGTTGCTTTGCTAAACTGAATTTGATTAGAAAAGTGGTTTTAAACTACTTTTCATAGAATTAATAAAGAACGCGAAATAAAGTTTGACAAGGGTCACACTGTCCACGGTCTTTTTGAAGAAGGCCCAGACATTAGAATGGACATTACTAGATGGACTCTGAATGGCATATTCGAATTGACTTTTAAGTAATAACATTTTATGGAAATGACTTGATAAGTCGACACAATTGCAATTATTATAATATTACCAACCCTCATGTAATTGACGGAAAATACTGAAAACTGAAGACATTACGCTTTGTCAATGAATTAAGTATTATTCTACGACATTTCTGAGAGCATTATAAACGGTGTATTGAATCAAAAAGTAATTCAAATGGAGTCTTCTATCTTCCAGCAAAATTGAACAACTGTGCTATCTTGTGAAACATTTGTGGAACAATGAACTTGCTGATCAATGGATTTGGAAGGGTTGTGAATTTATCGACTGGCCGTCAAGATTTCCACACCGAACAGATAGTGATTTTTTTCGTAGGCTACTTAAAAGAACGAGTTTATTCTCACACCATCAAAACAAATGAAGAGTTAGAGATAATTATTGAAATTTAAATTCTAAAGATCTCGCAACATTTTTTAGGCATTTCTATGAAACTTTTATTCTACAGTGTTGTCAATGGATAGCGGTAGATGGATTGTACTTTAAATATTACTCATTGTTTCTTTTTTGATATTTTACTATTGATTTTTCACAGTATTATTAACTTAAAATTGAATTGAATTAGTAAAATTTCTGATGAAAAACCAATGTAGTTAATACAAATAAGATAGTATTATAGCTCAAAAACTGTGTTTTATTTTAAACAGCCGCTATTTCGTTTTGATGATAGTTATTTACTTTAACTTTCTATATTACTTTAAAGGTATCGAAAACATTCATACAACATCTTAACCAAATCGCATAAAAAACAACTGATTCACAACATCTTCATGGGACACACTATATATATCCACAAATAAACGCCATAAAAACACGTTTTACACAATTTAATAAATAAATACATGACAGGAACATATAATAACAATGGAAAACAAATCAATCTTTCCTGACGGCAACAAACTCTATTAGGTCACTTCTGGAAAACCCCAGGTACTCTTTCACAGAGTACAAAGCTCTTTCTTCATCTATGTGAACTAAGAGATCTCTCAAAAAATTGTTTTTAAAATTTACAGGAAGCTTGTTAAAAAATGTATTCCAGAATAGTATACATCATTCTAAAAATGGGAGTCCGTGTAAGGGATGTTGAATCAATCTTTTACTCATAGAATAATTATAATGGTGTTGATTTCAAAAATACTCTGATTAAATTTTGTTAAATTAAAATTTCATAAATGTAAATACAAGGAAAAAATCTAAATTCGAAGATTTAAAAAAAAAAGTTTCCATGATAATAATTTAGATGAAAAATTAATTTAAAGAATATGTTGTGTTGCGTAATATTTTAATGAACAAGAGTCTATACACACTGTAATCGGCCCCATACGACCAAACAATTCTGCGTGGTTACAAATCTTTACCTATAAAAAGTTTAGTTAAAAATATATTACCCTCATTAACACCCTGGTTAGGTTAGGTAAGGTAGGTTAGGTTAGGTTAGGTTAAGTTGGTTAGGTTAGGTTATCATAAATAATAAAAAAGATATAAACGTGAAATAAAAAAGACCCTAATTGAGACATGAAGTATAAGTGAAAGGAGTCGTAATGACATATCTCCAGTATATAAGCATAGTGAATTTGGTAAGATTCGAGAGGGTACATGTAATGCCCGCTTTAATGTGCAGGTTGAGCAATCATTTACTACGAACAACCTCAATCAAATATTTTAATATCTGAGAAAAAAGATGCAAAATTCCTTAAAATTATAGCATTTAATTCTTTTTTATCGATTTTACTTGGAATTTAACGTTAATTATATTTAAAGGATTAAATAAATCAATAAAATTACAAAATTATTTTAATAATATAAAATAACTATAATTATTTCGCTTTGCAACTTGTCGGTAAGTTGACCGATAATGCCACAAGACGAAACAATTGTATCTCGTTTATATTATTAAAATAATTTTGAAACTTTAGCTTTATTGCTTTATTTAATCCTTTAATATGGAGTTTCAACAAGAAATATCTGCTGTTATATTAAATATGATTAAATTGTCTGCATATTTTTTTTATTTTTTGAAAAAATTATCTGGTATTAAGTAATGCCGATCGCATGGTGTATAATCACATTCACCTGGCTTCCAAAATACTTGCCCAAAGAACTTGCTGAGGAGTACTATTTGGGTCCAGCCTTAGTCTCAGTTCTTCTCTAACAGCATCGGCCTAGGACATTGAACGAGTAAATTTTGTAATCTCTCCTTTTGTTCCCTGTAAACCAAACAGAGATAAAACTTAGCAAGTCCAAAACGGAAAAGATAAGGCTATATTTATGTTTTATATATATAAGGTTTGAAAAGGTGTTATATTTTATTTCCCATGACTTAAGTACCAGATTAAGACAAATCTGATCAATCCTACCATTTCTTATTGAAATGTAAAGATAAGCTCATTTAATAGACAAGATTTAGTTCATAAGCATCTAAACTATAGAAAAGTCAAAATATATTTTCAATATTACCAATTTTTGGTAGTTTTTAAAGAAAACTCTTAGTGGTCATATCCATAAAAAAGGGTGGATAAGAGATCATTACAATACGACCCTAATAGTGTAAGGGTAAAAAGAGAACATGAGTTGGTCAAAATAAAGATGATAACGAAGGGTCTAACACAAGACTACATGAAAAAAAAGGTGTGCGCCCTTCTGGATTGCCTAGCCAGTACTCACTAGTGAGCCCCTGAGAGTTTAATACTATCTGATTATGTTTATATATTAACCGAAAAAATACCATAAATTACAAAAAAAGCAGTATAAGGGAACGAGTAGATTGTAAAAGCCTTTGAACGCACCCGCAACTGGTTGACAGCTACTTTTTTGCTCTCTCGAGGTTCAATCGAACATTCGTTGTTACAAGGTATAATTGACCTAAAAACATTGATTAAAAAGCTTTATAGTGCATCAACACTAACATAACAGCGTTACATTTCAGGAAGGGTAGTAGTTACTGTCAAACGGTTCCCTTCCTCCTCGCTGATGGTATGTTACATCTTCCCCACACTCTACCTGCTAAACCTACTTCATGTCTAAAATTTGGATCTGTAATTTAAGCTAAATTGTTTCAAAATTAATCGTCAAAATGATTTCCCGTTTTCTACGAATCATACGATGAAATTGTCTTACAAATTTTCCGTTTAAATTCATGTAGGCCTAAATGAAATTTAAAATAATGTTTATAAAAATAACATTTTAATTGCTTGTAATCTATTTTCTCGAAACTATAACACAAATCGGTTGTTGCGTTTTATCGCTCTGGTAGGACCCTTGAAGTCTTTTTTTTTCAATTAATAATCATATTCGAAATTTGGTTGGAATTCGATTCAATCATAAACATAGATGTCAAAGCATAACACGTTCGCTCAGCTTTAAATAAACGATGCCTGAACTACAAATCAGACTTAAACATCTCCTCCCATCTAATTATCCATCCCATCACTTGAGACCTTGATGCAATTATAAAACTGGACTAACAATCTTTACACCCCTTCATAAAGGCAGATTAGTTATTGTTAAGTAGTCACCTGTTAATTAAACAGCAAAGTTATTGTTTCGCAAATAAAATTATTTAATTTGTACGTATCCATGGCAACCAGCCAAAGCAAGACAGCTGAGTGCGCGTGCCTCTAGACAGGTAGAAGAGATGTGCGAAGAATTTACTTGAATATGTGATTTTCTTTTGGTTTCTTTCCTTAAATCTTCAGCTGTCTAATTTGTTTAACAAACCCATCTTCTTAAAGATTTTATTAGTTTAGATCACTATTATTAGTTGGTTTTTGTACAAAACAAATTGTTTTGTGACATTTAATATTAATTTAAATGTAAATTATAGTAATTATATGTTGTTCGTCAGCAATTTATATGTTTATAATTCCATTTACTCTTATACTGTTAACCCTATTTATTACCTAGAGAGTTCTGTTCGTTTTAGACTGTTATTCATATCCTTCATGTTACACAAAAATAATAAATATAAGTAAAAAATTATTGAAAAATTAAAATCAAACATAAAAGTAAACTTAAATATATAAATAAAGTACTCTTAAACTCTCACGCACTGGAATTAGACCCATACGGCTATACTTGTGCGTTGGTACAAATCTTTACCTAAAAAATGTTTGGTTAAAAATATATTGCTCTCATTACCCTGGTTAGGTTAACATAAATAATTTTAAATAAAAAAGTAGTAAACGTAGTAAGCATAAAATAAACAAAGACATTTAAAGAACGCTGATGTATACATCTCTCAAATAGCCTGACATAATAAACCTCTCAGCGTCCCTACTACGATTTTTAGACCATTTTAATACAAGTTTTTATAAGTTGATATAGAACAAGAATAGAAATCACTCAAATGTAAAATTAGAATGTAAAATTGAATATGTTTTATTTAGTTTAGAACAGCAACTGAACTCCGTCTAGCGCTCATTACTAACAAATAAAGAACAAGAATTTTTGAAAATTAATACTAGATTTTTCGATTTATCAAAAAGCCTTGGGAACCGTATGCTGATTTAATTTAGGCTTTTTGTACTACAGACCATTACTGAAGAAAAACTCGCACCCTCTTTAACTTTAATATTAATTAAGACAGCTCAACACTGTTTGAGGTAATATTTTTTTTTATTAAAAGATTACTTCTGTGAGAAATTAATTTTTCAAATTTGGATTACACGAGGTAAGAGGGCAGGGAGTAAGTCAAATACTTGAAATGATACATATGGTTACGTAATACAGCATTTAAAAACAAGAGAAATGACATTAAGAAATACATTTTTCTAACACTGTAACAGAAATGGCGTCTTAATTGTATTAAGACAGCTGAAACTGATAGTGTATTTCTACATCTGAACTTGTGAATCTTCCTCTCCTCAATAAGTCTTAATTTGTGAGTTTAACCTCTTAGTGGATGGATTGACCCAACAGTTTTTAATAGGACCTACCTGATAGTTTATTTTAAATGTCTTCATAAGATATTTCAAATGACATTTATGATGGCCAAATTCGTGATTAAAAAAACCAAAATCATTCATTTAATTGTTCTTTTTTATACTTATTATTATTTTTATGGTAATATAATAATAACAATTCCTATTTTTATGTCAAATAACTCTATGGTGTTGTACAACAACTGCTTTAACCCATGTAAATATTTCTGGTCTTATTCTTCAATTAATTAGGTATCGTAAATTCTGCACTTATACTGGTTTTATGCATTGTTTTATGCACCTATATAAGTAAATGTAGTGGATTTACGTAAGGAAACCGAGCTGACTATTTCATCGTTGGAGCTTAACCCTCGTCCTTTTCGATGATTAGGAAATTGTAAACCACCCTGGAGCTCCGTCCTGTTGAACACCAGAGTTCTATCGCGATTTTATGTTGTCACGATAAAATTGTGAAGAGCTTGAATCATTCAATTGTTTAAAAAAAGTAAAAACAAATTTCAAATTAACATTTATTAAAAATATTTCCTATGAAAGAATTTTTTTTAAATTCTCTCAATATAATCACGTTAACAGCCATCAATTTTAATACCGTGATCCAAAAAAAATTAAATGTTTGATTTGCTTCCTGCCCTCCCACATCCTGAAGTCCAAAATTGAACCTGGGCTTATAGAGAAAGCCTCTCACTACAAAGCTAATACCACATGTTTAGCTGTATTAAAGTTTCTCCATAATACACAAACTGGACGATTTCGCAACCTTGTTATTATTTAGGTTGTAGAATGTCATACCATGGGTCCTTATGGCTTACATACTAAAAAGCCCTAGAGAAACCTCCCAGGATCCTTTGAGGGTCCTTAATCATATAAGCGTATAAGATGCATGTGCCGAGGAATATATCATTTAAAAAATTGTATGAGAACTTATAAAACAATTTTTTGTTATTATTATTTTATTTTTGTATTATTGTTAATGTATTATTCTTTGAAACTACAGGAGATATAAAAGCTTTTCTCAAAAAGAGTCTCTATGCAAGACCATTGTTTCTGTTTGAGACATGTAACTATAAATTCCCTTTCGGAACAAAGAATTTCAAAGGGGAAAAACCTAACCAACTTAATATTTCTATCCGTTTTTAACTTTCTCATATACATGTAGTATAAAAAAAGTTATGTTATGTTAAAAGGTCTCCTGAGTACATGAAAGTGGGTTTTGAATGATGTCTGTTGCATGGCTATACAGATTTTAATTAAATTTGGTGTGAAGGCTAAGGTCGGCATCTCTCACAACATTCCAATTTGTGAGTTATCGGTTAATACCAATAAAATCTGCATAGGGCTTTTATAAAATACATAATTTCTCTTAATAAGTTCTGCGGAATTTGTTCAAATTTTAGTGAAATATAAAGATTAATAATCGAAAATTGCAAATTACAAAGCTCAATTTTAATTAAATACGCTGAGGACATGTTTTGTCACATGTGAAACAAGTTTAGGTCCTATTTAAATATATAAATATGTTTTCAAAGACAGCGTTCAGAGTTCATTTTCACACTTTGATTGGAAAATTCAGAAATGATATTTTTGTTAAAGATTTCTTTTATTTCGTTTTTATTTGGTTTAGGGAATGGGTGATTGGGAAAATTTTGCAATGTATTTCGCTATGAGTTTAAGACTAGCATCTGAATCACCATATGCATAGACCAACCATTTTTTAAATTTAACACATATCGAATCTGAATAAACTGAACTTTTATTTGTTATCCTTATAAACTGTTTCATACCAACTAGGTACTGGAATTAACATTGTAATGTGTACTATATTCTCAAATACATTAATTTTGTTTCTAACAGCTGACAAATCAAATTGGACGTAATTCCGTGGAGTAAAACTTGTCTTACAAGATCCTGTACTGTTTACGTAAGTAGAACAACGACTCATTGCTTACTTAGACTCCCCGAGCAGGTGCCACGACCCGCATCTATTGCACCTCTTCACCTGCTCCCGGCCTTTACTTTTGCATTCCCTTGCTTGTTTTTATTAGTCAAAGTAGTTATTGTACGATAAATTATACCCTAGCTTTAATCACGTGGCGCAATCAATTCGACCTTGGGGTGTGGAGACTGCATTACAACTTGTAAAGGTCTTTAAATAGTCCGCGCTTGCAGTTTTAAATTGCACTTTGTACACACTATTGATTGTAGTATTTCAAGGTCGAAGGGTGCGATCCTACAACGAACAAAAAACACCAAAGGTATTATAGAGTCGGCTGCATTTTAAAAATTACTTTCTGCTCACGTTCTTCTAAAAACAATGACTTGGGAGATCATTATCTTCCTTGTCTGTGTAACTTTGTGTATTCATTAGTAACTGGTTTTATTTCTCAACAAAGTGCACAACTCGTATTAGTTATACGTGATACTTTAAGAATATACTTTTTTTTTAACTTAGTTAAAGTAAAACCTGAGAAAAACATGTCAAAAGAAATCTGTAAATCGGTTTCTTAAACAGGGAGCAAAAGGCATGGGGGAATTCGAGAAATGAACTCATTTCGAATTTCAATGAAGTAATAAAATTTGAAGAAATTCTAGAATATTTTTCTTTTTCTTCAGTGACAAACTTGTTTTGTTGTGGTGTCCAGATTTCAAAATATTGACTATTCAGAATGCGGAAAAAGTTTCTTAACATTGCTTTCATACACTCCTCTTGTAGGCCTTGAACCTGAATTGAGAGTTTCATGGAAAACAGGTTGATGATTACGAAATGCTCCAGAAAGAAGCACTTAAGTGGAGAGAAGAAACAGTTCATCGTAGATAATTAAACCGATATAATGAAGAATAGATGAGTTAAAATACGCGCTAATCTGACAAGTTAAAAAGGTTAGACTGCTCTTGAAACCGGGATATTGTGGAATCATAGGCGTAGGGAATCATAGGAACTGTGCCCCGGTACCAATCTCCATACCCAGCATTTATACCAGTAGACAACAACCGCGGGTATAAAGACGGGTGTATGGGTGGAGCCGGGGCTCAGTCTTCTAGGAACTCCCCAGATAGACTGAGCCCCGGTGCCCAACACTCCAAATCGACGAGCTCCAGGTATATTTGGCCTGGTAGGAGGTACCGGGGTTCAGGAGTTTTGAATATTATTTGAAACAATTTAGTAAAAAAAAAAGAAAAAAGTCTACAGGATTGGAAATATATAAAAATTTTAAGTAACTCTAGATTGTGCCAGGTAGATTTAAAACCTTTAAAACTAATATATCTCTCTCTCTCTCTCTCTCTCTCACACACACACACACTTCAATATAAGTTCCAAGAGTACAAGAAAAGGGTTTACCATGCTCAATACATAACTACACTGAACAGTGGTATTCAACAAATCTTATACCGTGTCAGCTTACTTATACATTTTACTCTCGGAAGAAATAAAGTCTATTTATTGCCTTGACCAGTTTTAAAAGTAGATGAAGACATATTTTTTAACATAAATAGAGATGTGTCCTTAGTTTTAGATGAGATTTGACAATTTATGTTTTATTGGAACGAATGGTTGTACAAATGAGTGTGCGAAATCACGTTTGTCTGAGTTGTTCAGAAAGTTATTTATGTTCTTAATTTATTGTATTTGTTAGGTGACACCAATTTTTTTAAGTTTCGTTAACTGTAATTTTTATTACTTATTTTGACTATATTTATTATTTTACTTACAACAATTGTGTTTTGTATTTTCATTTAAATTAATGGTCTATATTTGGGAAGATTCTTTCTCCCTCTCCTTTTCTATTCGTCCCTGTTTCTTTCTCTGTATGTCTCTTTCTCTCTCACTCCCTATCTATTCCTCTTTCTCTCTTTTAGATGAACTATGTAAGATTGGCAATACAATAAGTTTCATACCTAAGTAATATATTCATGTCAAGAATATTTAATCACAAGCCTGGATGAAATAATTACAACATAAAACCAGTTAGTCTTATCATTCTAATCACTAAAAGAGGTTCATCGGAGAAGTCACTCCAACTTGGCCTTCTTGCATTTCAATGACCTTTCTCTAGTTACATGCTCCTCGTCAAGTAGAGCAGTTTACCTTGCCTCGAGTAAAACACGAGCAACTGATATAGTCATTATTTCACTTGTACAAGAATATTATAACTAAAAAAAGGCTATATCAATTTTAAAGATGATTGTTCATTCACGCCTGGTTAGTTGTCCTATTTTGTAAATGGAACAAATGTGGATAAACAAAAACAATTACTTTTTGTAATTCATATTTTAAAATGTATTTACATAATAAATTACTTATGTCTGCCTCTCTAAGTGTTTCATCTAACAAACCAGTTAACCTATAAACCAAACTTTGAAATATAGAATGAGCTTTTATTAATTTGACAAATGCAATTTTTCTTCTTTAAAATTGAAATAAATTAGAAAATTGTATTTAGATATAAACCTAATCAGACCCTTGTTATCATCTTCAGCAGACTGAAATTAATGATTTTGTACTCTCTACTTTATAAACGCCAGCGTTAAAAATGTTGTTGCAATATATAGCATTTTAATGTTGTAATAAATAAAACAATTCTTACTTCCATAAATGAATTAAATTAACTGTGCCGACCTAGGTTTGGCCAACTACGACATTGCCAAAGGCAGCTTACTCATTTGTCTTCTGCGACAATGCCCTAACTGGCAAACCTAAATCGCCACGGCTAAATAAATTTATTTGTGTAAGTACTTTTCATTTATTTTAAAATAGAATTTAACGGTCGGTAGTATAAATTATTCAAATTTTAGTTTTAAAAGATTTCTTCTAAATTTCTTATGCTTTTTAGAGAACCACAACCCAAAGTTTTTAAAATATCAGTTAATGAATTAGATTTTTAAAATGGATAAATATAATAATTGGGTTTGGTTAAGAAGAAAACTCGAAAAAGTAATCTACTTTTTTTTATACTATTTAAGCAACCTAAGAAGTTTCATAGTTTATAAAACAAATTTCAGTAAATATTCTACAGTAGGGTAATTTACAAAATTCTAATTTCATTTGTACGGTGTTTCAAAGATACAATTAATGGTGAAAATCAATTTTGATTGGGAGGTTTTCATTTGAGTGTAGTCTGCCGAAAAATATCATATTTTAAATTTTACCTGACCATCATCTGGAATTTTAAAAATTTTAAAAACTAATTTTTATTTTTAAAATATTTGCTTTTTTCATTCAGGTGGGATCGAGGGGAGGCGGTATAAATGAAATAGAAGCTGAGAGAAAACAACTATTAATGATGTTTTACAATTTGTTGCATTCTTCAACAAATATATTCTCTACGCTTAGCCTAATAATTTAAGTAGGTAAGAATGTTAATATTAAATTTGTACTTTTTAATGACTTTAAAAGTGTGCAGAATCATTTTGAAACTGAACCATGCAACAATGTATAATTTTATAACTTGTTTATGGAAAAATAAAGATAAACTAATGTAAAACAAGGAAATTTTTCATAAACATCCTATCATTTGTAAAAAATACGAATTTAAAATTATCAATATTAATTACTTATGTTTAACAAACAGAAGAGAAAACACTACTTTAAGATGAAGTAGTTGAACAAATCCCGAGGAATATTCTTCAAAATTTGACTTAGAAAAAGTTTCTAAAATTAAAACTAATATTATCAGAAGTAAGACGTTAAAAACTTGCAGATATTCCAAGCACTACAACTTTCTACTGTTTTATTTCTGAAGCTTTCAACATCTTTAAAAATGTGTAGGCTCTAGCAGAAACTCTATACATGAACTCTACCCAATATTATTGGAATTTTTTTTGAATGGTAATAAAATTCCAAATAGACATTATTTTAGATACAATACAATTTAAAACAAACATAGATTGTATCTATACCTTATCAGACGCCTAAAACTCTTAAGATTTAATCTAACTAAAACTAACACTAACACGTGACGTGACGTGACATGACTGACTTAACTTGACTTGACGTAACTGGACTTGACTTGATTTGACGTGACGTGACGTATCGCTTATAACAGTGTATATACATAACTCATTATTTATTAGGGTTATCGTAAATGTTTTTGGGGGGAGGGGGATTTTATAAAAAACACCATATAATAGGGTTTTGCAACCTTTATAAACTTGTATATACAGTTATTTGTTATTCTAACTTGTTCCAAATACTTCTGACGTCTGCTTTAAGCATTTATATGTAATGGGAAAGGGGTGGTCCAAATTATTTCATAGTATTCATACACTTTTTATTCTTTTGTGTATGAAACTATTTTGTTTAAAACAACTTAAGTTTCAGATTATCTAAGTGTTATTATTTGTTGTTGTTTAATTCAAATATTCTGAATATATTTGAATATTTCTGATATGTATGCTAATTTTATTTTTTACAGAATTTAACTAAACACATTACTAAAGTTTCATATATAGAATTATTTATTTGTATTATTTTTACATATAACCCTTACTCTGATAGTCGATTTTACAGGTTAAAGTCTAGATTACTACCATAAATTCTGTATTATGTTACATTTATTTTTATTTTTTATATTAACTATTTTTCTACATATTTATTTAAATTGTTAACACCATATAACAATTAGAACTTAATGTGTAATTTCTAATACAAACATTATAATTTGAAATGTTTCTAACTGTGACATCAGAACATCATAGCATCATAGCATCATAGCATCATAGCATCATAGCATCACAGCATCAGAGCATCATACCATCATAGCATCATAGCATACTGTAAATAAAATTTAAGAAGTTTAATAAACGAAGTGTAGAGTAGGTATGGTAATCACAAAATATTTCGACCTCCATATCACGTGTCATGACCTCAGAAACCGACAGTGAATTAAGAAATGTCGTTCGTCCCTCATCGTTGCCGCCGTTGTCAAGTACGTAAACACGATAGCGACCACAAATATTAAGATAGGAACATCAAATTTGGTATCATATGGAAATTCCGGAAAATCTAATTGAAAATGTTAAAATGGCGGCATTTTAAAATAGTTTTTTTGTTTTTATCTCGTGTGTTAATCAACTTATAAAAAATTAATTAGACAAAAATTAGCAGTTTTCAATTCTGCAATTATTTGTACCAACCTCACATCTTCAGAATGACACATAACTTAGTTATTGGCAAAAAGATAATGACCTCCCACAGAAAGTGATGTATAGTTACGAGGGTCGCATCACTCACACAAGCGTGGCGAGTGGAGGGCTCCTTCATATATTTATAGCTTTGAGGACCAAAAACTGACAGGAGCAAAGCCTTAGAGGTATTTTCATTTATACACAACGATGAGACCTGTTAATGTCTAACCGACTTCAAGAAAGTAGTGATATACAAAATTACGATGTTCAGAAAACCTGTGGAACAACTGTTTTAAACAAACTTACCCTACTGGATAAAACCAATACAATTTAACATTTCCTAAAAACCCAAGAAACCAAGTCTTGAGCATTACATTTAGAGGATCTCCTTGTATAACAGTGTATAATCTGGGTAAGTACCATGATGGCTGCCCATCAACTTGTTTTTCTAAATACCAACAGGTTTAGAATATTGCACTAGAAGATTTTTCCTTTAAACAGAAAAAGATCCGAAAAAAATTACAATTATCTATCAATTACTACTAAAGTAATATAAATTCGTATTTAACATTATTCTTATGAAATTGAAATGAAATATTTTTTACATCTTAAAATAATATTTCAGAAATAAAATAATTGAAACTAAACTAATTTCACGACAGGGCGTAAAACTTCATTACTACAAAAATAACTTACGAGGTCATAAACGGTCTTTATTAAATCAAACCAGTTAAGTTAATAAAATGGAAACGTTAAAACCCAAAACAACATTACAACACAAAAACCCGTGTTCAACAAGAACATAAATTTACGAAAACCATTTCGAATGAAGACCATAAACAACGATTCATTTTCCACAACCAATACTGTTCCCTTCCTATATTTATATCCCGCCTGAAAGCGTTACTACAGAATTTATTGATGCAAAAGTGTTGTACAACCAAATTTACTACCCTCCCCCCTTCATGTCTTCATTATAGCGCATTCCGAGATGTACTAACACGGCCTATAAACACTGTCTACAATGACAGGCCACAACGCATCCGTTGTAATTAATTTGGGCATTTTATTATTGGCAGAGCTGAGTGAACCTAAGGTAGTTGTTAGGGCCACTGCATAATCAGCGTGGGTTTCATTTCGTAACATCACACACTCATCAACAACAAAACTAGTCGTAGCCAAAAAATATCTGTTAGGTACTTGTTAAACGAAAAATTAATCATGACGCCGTTTTTAAAATAATACTTCTTTATTTAAATAAGGTTTTAAACCTGTGTCTTCTCGGTGTAGATCGTATTTGATTAAAATATGTTAAAATTTATTTTTGTTGTTCACAAATTATTATTTTAAAACTTACGATTTTTCAAACAAATTTGGATCATTAATTACAAAAATCGACTAAAATTTTAACTAAATCGTATTTATTTCTTGTTCCTTTAAGGCAAAAACCTTTCGGTCAAAATTACCTCATAAATAAAAGAAGAATAGAACATAAATTAAAGACTCCTAGCTCTCGAATACTCTAATAATGCCAGGACCGAAAAAAGAAAAGGAATTGTGTAAGAAAGACCAATAGAAAGGATGAAAGAAAGAGATCTCAACAAGTTAGAGATAGAGACTGTTAGTATCTCTCAGGTTTAACTGAGGCGCTATGTACCTATCTGATGATGAAATCTATAGAGCAGATTTCGTAAAATTACATAATTAATACACCCTCATGTGCGATATTTTTGGTTTTTTAAATTATAACTCACGACTTGGCATTTTTGTAAAGATGGTGACCAATACGTTTTATTTGTTCCTTTGAGACTATACTTTGATTAAAATCTGTAAATATATCAATTTAATAAACTAATAATTGTGTGGGTTTTTTCTTAAATTTTTAGATATAAAAAAAATGATAAACGAGTCAAGCGAATGTTAACATCACAATTTAGGCATATAGGAACAGTTATTTTTATATAGTCGAAGTCTTTTAAGAGGCTGTTTAAATTGTACAAACAGACAAACACGTACGTGAAATTATTAGGGTCCTTAGTTTTACCTACGGACCCTAATAAAGAGAAATCAGTGAAAATGCAATTAATTCATATTTTAATGGCTATGGAATTGTCTCACATCTAAAAAAAAAAATGCTTTTTGGAATCTTATACGCTACCAATTTCTCTTCGTGTGGTTATATTAAATGGTATTCGTCACATAAAATATATAATTTCGCACAGCAATTTAATATCTAAATAAGTTTTTCCTTAGATTTGTAGATCTCGCATGTTTGAAAGGGGCATGATATCTCACACTAAATTTTGCCAAGCGCCAACATTTTATTAACAAACGCCTTCGTCAAATAAACATACATATTCGTACAGGGTGTTTCCAAACTACTTTCCAAAACATCAGGATATGGTTTCTGGGTTAAAATAAGTAAACATGTTCCTATGAACATTCAACCTAAAATGCTTCGTTCTCCGCCATTATGTTCTTAGAAATTAAATTAAATACCAACTCTGAATTTGGTATGGGCTACATATTTTTTATATGAACTTTTATCGTTCTTTTTGTAAAAAATAGGATTTTATTTTGAATGTTTTCAAAATGACAGCCGTTTATAATTTTTAATGTCGAATAGTATATCAAAAACCAATATCTTTTCAAACAAATTTTAACAGCCGCCATTTTCAAAACATACAAGACAAAGACCTGATTTGTTTTTTATATTGGTAAAAAGAGACATGAAAAAATATGTATACCATATTTGGACTCAATATTTAATTTATTTCTTACAAGAAACACACAAAATGGCATACAGACGGAGAACTAAGCACTTTAGGACAAATGTTCGTAGCAATTTTATTTATTTATTTTGACCCAAGGAATTATTTCCTGAAGTTTTGGAAACACTGTGTAAGAAAGCATACAAATATTTATACGTTTACAGCCTATACTTGCTTCGCTCGTGTCATAAACGTATATCGTATTTGATGAAACCGTTTCATTTTCATAAAAAAAATTTCAAGACAGTAATTATCTTTTGCTCACTGGTTAAACTTTTCATTGTGACACCTGATCAGTTTCACACTTACTCTACGCAATACATCGTTGCTTCATATCTCAGTATATTGCTGAGAATAATTAAATTCTTAATCTTATACGTGACCGGATATCTTCTTTGGTCTTGTTAGTATTTAACACTTAAAATGCTGGATGGTTATACGACTTAGGTTTTTATAGAAGATCCCTCGATTTTCTTATGTTTGTCGACTTAGTCTTCTTCCCTTAGTCTCATTTCCAGATTTTTATATAAATCTTTTACATTCAAAGTGAAATATTACTATTGTAATCAAATTTTAAAATTGTATTTTTAATGATTCTCCTGGTTTTAAACCTTTATAACATTGTTTTTCATTCTGGAATTTGAAGATCCTCAGGAACAGTCACAAACTGCATAAAGGTACATGAAACATATTTCTAATTCTGATTTATAGTTTTTAGATAATGTTAAAGTACCTGGTTGACCGATCATTGCTTTGGACAAATGTAACAAACTTTTAGTTATTTTTTCAACGATTCCAACTTTACATACCATAATCAAATATATATGTATATAAAATATCAAACTTTGTTCTGAGAGGGATGAGAAATCAGGAAATTGTAAATCTAAAATTATATAAATCATTACTGGTATTCCGTCAATTTCAGTATCGAGGTAAAATTAGTAGTATTTATACAAAATGTATAAACGGCAAATTACAATAAATATTTTTTCTCTGTCTTCCTTTTATGTAACGTTTGTTTGTAAAATATAGTTTTCTTTAGCCATGCGTAACTTATCTTGAGAATTAATGCCAAAGGAAAGTTATCATATATCAATGATGTTTAACCTCAAAACCAATTATATAGTCAAAGTTTTTGTTTGTTTTTTTCAAATAAAAACCAAAAGTGTTTACCTTAATTAAGAAAGCTTAGTTAATTTAGTGAATTGCAATTAAACACAAACACTATACGATTGCACACATTTACCAACTTTTAAATTCTATCATGACCTGATCTTGTATGATCTTCTTTGATATTGTTTGTTAACATTTTGTTAATTATATTGTAATCTTCTTCTTTTCAAATGACTTCTTTAAAAATAGTTATACGAAACAGTTATTAATAATTCAACGTTATTTAATAGTATTAAAAAAGTATAAATATAGCAGCGCTCTTTATATTAAGAAATTCTTTGGTTTGCAAACATAGATTAAGGGACGGAACGAACCTAGGTGGAGAGTCTGCCGGGCGAGGGAACTTTGCTAGAGTACACTGATGTATCAAATTCTTCGAGGAAAAGATCTACCACAGAGGTTCAGGAGCACATAATCACATAATCATTGGGACTGTTTTGGACTGAAGGTTAAAATCATTGTATTTATAAATTACCTTGTATCGGTACCTAATTATATAAATACATGTGTATATACATGTTGTGTTGTAGAAGTTAAAGAAATAATTTATCTTCTCTCAGAGATACACATTGTTTTATCTGTTATCCCTTACATTATTACAGCTGATTATTGTGCCAATACTGAACATTTTCCTGTACTATTTTAAATGGAAAAATTCCATTTTTGTACGCCCCATTATTGTCCTTAAACGAATTTCCCCAAAGATTGGACCTTCAATAATGACTTTTTCGTATCCAAAAACATAATATAAAAACGTGATTTTATCAAAATTCGAGAACAATTTTCGAGAATGAAAGTACATAATATTACAAAATATACAAAGTTTATTCGTTTAATAGTTTAGGATAATTCTTAATATATAGATTATTCTAATATTTGTCATCACTATGCAGTGCCATTTTGGTAATAGAACTATAACTCAAATATATGGTAAATAATATTTCAAAAGTTTCCCACTCATCCAAAACCAAGTAAAAACGAACTAAATATCTCAGTTTACTAATCGTCAATAAAAAAGTGAAAATGAAACGTGTAAGCCATTTTTAAAATATGTATAAATTTAAATTAGACCATAAGTTATCTTTGCTATAGTCAAGTCCTCGGCCTAAACCGTATTTGATTAGATTGAGCTTTATGTATTATCTTTATAAGATTAATTTTTTTTTGCCAATTACAATTTAATCGAAATGTTTTTTACTTGCAATTTTTTACACGAGTCATTTTAGCGTCACATTTCATTCAAATTTGATCAAAATCGAAAATGTTGATTTCAAGAAATTATCTGTTTTATAACAGCCTCATGACATTTTTTTTAATCGATAATTTAGGAACCAGAAGAAGTGGCAGCAAGAAATACATTTTGTTTGAGTCCTTAAAGATTACACGTTAAAAAATTGTCTTAAAATCGTTAGAACCGATTTTGGGATAATTGTAATTTTGTATTTTTTAAAACAGCTACCTCCAAATTTTGAGTTATAAAAAAAAGAAATAAAAACCCCGTCACGAAATAATGTATAAAATTAGGTTAGATGGCCAATTTTATTAATATTTGTTTATAGGTTTGGCCTGCAGAATACGACAGACGACAAACAGACAACATTCTAAAAACTACTTTATCGGACCCATTGTGACACATCAGATATATCCGTAAAAACCTCAATAACGTTTTTATATAACTGTAAAATAAATATTGTTCGAGCACATCCCGATATACGAATGCTTTTCTCCATGAAAAATAACAGGATATACACTTTGCTGAGCGTAAAATAATTCACGTTTTGTTTATCGTTAACAAGGCTCAAAGATGAATATGGATTTTCGCTGCCCCAAATTCTGCAGTTGTACAAAATTTATCGTTCTACTGATGTGATATATTGACTAATCGATCAAAATTACGTAGTAAATGAAAGTCTCTTCGTTTTCTACACATAATTCCTAACGAGCGTATTTATCTTCACCAGTAATATGTTGTAGATTGTACAGTGTGTGGCAGTCTCATGAAACCCACGTTGCTATGACGGTACACCTGCAGATAAACCTCTACTTGACATCAGGAAGTCGCGTGCGATCTGATAATTTATCACATAGTACAGAGAACAACCCGTCTAAAGAAAATTTTGATACAATAATAAATGTTAGCCCTACTTGGAGAATCCTTACCATACTGAGTAGGAAAACAGCGTTTAACTGTAGTCCTGGAGTTCGTTTTGTGAAACCAAAACACACAGCGAACATGTTTATCACCAGTGAATGTATCCATTCTTAACTCCAACAGCGGTGGAGATTTTGGTGGCTGAATTTGATACTGTCAAAAGTGAGCCAATCTTGATGTCTTTTTCTTTAAAATTATACCTTAATTCTCTAAATTATCTGAGTAAATGTCAAAATGTTTTTAAAGCTGTTAAAGTTCTTTTTGAAACACTCTGTACAATAGAAATAACATTTCCAAAAGAGTTTCACTTCAATTTGTTTCTTGATCAGTAAACTAGACTTGTTGATGCTAAAGAACAGGAGTATCCACGGAAGGAAGGGTGACATAACCCATTTAATTAACTACTCAAACACATTGGATGGAGTAAATAAAACTAGTATTTGCTAAAATTATACATTTTAAAAGCAAATGATAGTTTTCGAGAAAATGAAAATAGTTCGCAATTTTCCGGCAGCTTAAAATGTGATTAAAAACTCTAGAATTTGCTCAGTTTTTTAACTGTGGTCAGGATTATGCTAGCTATTATTTTTTAGTATTTATTCGGTACTTAACAATGTGCGGAGTTCACGCCAATTCGTTGGCGTAAGATGTACACAGCTTGCACAGTAATCTACACAGTTGTTGCGATTTGATAGTGATAGTTTAGATTTTTTTCTTAGAGTTCTTCTTGTGGCTGCGGGTTATCACGAAGAACACATATGGAAATATTTCTTCGTTTTGTAGGTCATTCACTCAGGCATCGCTTAAGATGTCAACAATCAATAAAACTATACACCACATTAGGGATCGCATAGTTCATAAAACGCACAACCGGATTTATTTTCCAATCACAGCAGACATTAATTAGGCGAAAGTCTTTTTGAGTGAGGACAATTATTGGTTGCGATCATATTGAAATACCAAACCAAGCAAGTTTTGAGACGAATACATTAACCGAAAGGGATCAGCGAGTATGACGTACAAGAGACTTGTAATGTTTTGGAACAAATCACTGAATGACCAGGCATTGTACACGACGGAAGATCGTGGAGGAGAAGCCCAGTAAAAGAACTTGTTTCACTGTAAGATGGTGATGGTGAAGTATGTTTCCTTGGTGATAAACCGTTACACCGTTTACACATGAAAGAGGGATTCAACTCAATATTACATAATAAAGGGTATTTCCCGTTAGGGTCGCTCGGGATTGCCAGACCCGTACTCTCGATAGCAAACCCTTGAGGTTACTTCTCGATCATTTCCTTATAAACTTATAAAAAAGGGAGGAAAAGAACAAAAATATAGACCCCGTACCCTCACATACTCTAATCAGGATGGAAAAGAACTAGAGTTGGTCAGAAGAAATATGAGAATCTAACCACCATTACATAAAAAGGTTGTATATACTGCAAGCATCTCACTGGATTGCCACATTCGTACTAACTATAGTGTGAGGGTACCTCTCGATCATTATCTTATAAACTTATAAAAAAAAAGGGGGAAACCTAAAATATAGACTTATAGCGCTGAAACACATTAATAGCGTCAGGGACGGAAGAGAACAAGAGTTGATCAAGAGAGACCCTGTTACGAAAGATGAAAAAGAGGGATATAACTCAATAATACGTAGAAAAAGGTGTATATCCAGCTAGGGCGTCTCGGGATTTCCACACCAGTACTCACTGAGGTTAACTCTTCGTCATTATCTCAAAGCCTTATGAAAAAAGGAAGAAAGAACAAAAAATAAAAACCCCTACCTCTCTAATATTTTAATATCAGGGTGGAAGAGAAAAAGAGCAGTCATGAGAGAACTCATTGAAAATATGAATGAAAGCATCTAACCCAAGATTGCATGAAATGTGTAGATCCAGATAGATCTCTCGGGATTGTCATCGCCGTATTAACTTAATGGTAAACCGTAAGGGCACCGTAAGGGTAAACCTGCTGGTCATCATCGAATAGCTTATAAAAAAAGGAAAAAAATAATAAAATATAGACCCCTATCCCTCCAATATTCTAATATCGCCAGGGCCAGAAAAGAACAAGAAGGAGAGACTGATAAGACGTATAATAGAGAGAATCTAATCCAATACTACATGAAAAGGTGTAGATTCAGCTAGATATCTCGGGATAGCCATGTCAACACTAACTATGTTTAGGTCCTTCGGTTAGCCCGCTTATATTAATACGTGTTCAATTAACGATCGTGTAATGTATAAAACAAAATTAGTCATTAATTATGTTATAAAATTACATTAATTACAAGTTAAGACTAAGTTTTAATCAAAACCAATTAAATACCGTTAATAACTTCCTATCAAACTGACAGACAACGATCTTACACTGATTTTAAAAACTTCACTGAACACAATGCTCGATACATTTTATCTCTAGCATCTTAAATTAAATTAAGTTCAAAAATCCGATTTAAGTTGATTACAAACAAAACAAGTTTCGATATTAATTAAATGAACAAAACATCCCAACAGGTCGAGTTACGAAAAATTTAACGTCCAGTTTTAAATTCAAGTTGCGGGCATTTTGACAAGCAGGTGATCGCGTCCAGTTTATTATCCCGCACAAGAATTTCGCCGTAAACAACGTAAATAAAAGGTGATTACCAAGAATCTGAAATTGTCATTCGACGTGTGATTTGGTAATAACATTTGGCAAGGCTGTCAGCTGTCGGAAGTGCGGAGAACAGCTGTCGAAGTCGAACGGCAAGTGTCGAATACCTAAACAAATCCAGGAGTCTTCTTAAACTGAAGTGCATTTGGAATTAATATTTATTAGAATGTCTTCAGTTTGCGAGTTGTACTAATGGGACAAGTCAGAAAATTGTGAGCAAGTAGTTAAAAAACAAGTAAAATGCAGATTAAACTGGTTTTAGATGAAGGTAGATTAACTCTAATACGATTAAAATAAAAGGAATCACCATACACGGCTAGATTCCAATGAGTCCTAATTACTTTATGTCAAATATAAAGCGTTACTAATGGTAGTTGACTTACAATTTAGAATACGGTTCAAAACGTCCAACAAAAATAGTTTGGAAAATTTCTAACATTCAGATTCTATCTTATAAACTGCTGCTAATTAAATTTATTTTATTGTTGACACCTGTTTTACCAACGAGGGATTTAATCAGTAAACATGGTGTCATTTAATACTAAAGATAAATTAATATGCATTCTAAAAACAACAATGTTAAAGTGTGTATAGTTAAAAAATATCAACAAGTTAGTGCATTTCCTTCCTTACCTTAGAGAAATGGTACAGTAAAAATAAATAAACTGTTAAACTATTGGAAGTTGCTTTAAAATACTTTCTTTCTAAAAAATCGATTAATGCCTTGTTCTCCGGAAAGTTGTATTTTTAAAGGAGCGACTGAAAGAGTTGAAAAATATTTTATCTCTTAAAATATGTATTATACCAAAATTTATAATAGAATTTTAAACACCATAATTTGTTTTTTACTCGTTTCGATGCGATAAAAAATTAACCGATTTAGGGCCTTTAAAATGTGGCGCTAAAAGTTCCCTCATAAAACACACACGAATTTTACGAGCATTAATTATCAACTCCCGTATGTCTTTTTAAAATTCCGGAATTTTTTTTTTTAATAATTTAATTGCCTTTATTGTTAGCTCTTATTTGTTGCTCTGTAATAAATTTGAACGATTTATGGCTTATTAAAGATAACTCTAAAACTATCCCATAAACTTTACAAGATTTTAAGAAATTTAACTGTTGATAACATGAAACCGTGCTTAGTAACGAAAATTTAAAAAATACTTACATTTTAGAAAATTTAATTTCCTTTGATGTCAGTTTTAATAAATCTATGATGAAAGTTGAACATATTGACTAAAATAAGAAGAATAAGTAAGCGTAAAACCAAATAAAAAAAAATTGATCACTTCATAAATAATAATGTTATTTGCCCCTAATAACAATTTTAGCACTAATTTTAAGCAATTTAGCACTAATTTCGCATTATTATTTAATACGGATGTTCTTGTTATTTTGCATTTTATAAACTTAAAATATCGTCTAAAAGATTGAAAAATCAGTATTTTACAAATTCTGCGTATTTTTTAATTTGTCTGCATTTAAAATTAAAATTATTTGACAATACTACAGTATGATTATTTATCTTAAAAATTACGTAAATTTTGTTGAATTTATATAATTAGTAATTTCTATATTATTTATAGTAATAATAAAAAATTGAGACTTTTGTAAACAATTAATTGTAAAAAAGTAACTGTGTGTTATAAAAAAAGCTACAATATATTTGATATTTGTACGTATATACCAACGGTTAGGTGTTATTTCTGACGGTTTTCAGGTAAGAGTTGAGTTGTATCATTTCCGACGGATTATATCTAACCTAACCTAACCAACACGAGCTCAACAAATAACTCAATCTGAAAGATTCTATATTTATACTATGATGGTATAGACATAGGTTTACTCATTGTATTGTTTCGGGTTATAGTGACAATCTGTTGACAGAGTATCTCTTGTAATAATAGATGAGTCATGCTTTTACTATGTTTGGATTTTGCAACGTTGCCAAATGTATAACGGCATAAAATCGTCGGATATAACCCTGGTCAACCCTTTCGACCTGGAAACCGTCGCAAATAACCCGGCACCATACCAACATCCAAGGGAGTATTTTTTAATTGAAAATGCGTATCGTAAAATATAAGTCCGTAAAAGTCATCGTCAATTTGAGATACAATATCATTAATTAGTTTGGTACTTTAAGCGTAGAAAAACAAATACACATTATCGATACATATATGCATATCAAAAGATATGAGATTGTCACCCCTTAAAACACAAATCTTTGGAGAACTCGGTACTCATCGACTTCTTAAAAACGAAGTATTTTAAAAGAACTTTCCATACTTTGTTTTGACACTTTATTTTTTTTAAAGAAAAGTTTAAAGTTAAGTTTATAATACTAAAAGTAATAGATATTTCTTGTTCTATGTTCTATGTTAGATAGTATGAATGATTCTTTATTAATTGATTTTGAACCATCAAACTGTCCATGACATTTTGACGTTTAATTTAAGAATACGGAAAAACTGTAAGTTTCAAAAAATGTCACTCAGGAGCAGAAGAACAACCGAAAAATGTATCTAGACATTCTTGGGTGTATTGAAAACATTTTTTCATTCATATCGTTTTTGGATTTTAGGGGTTTTTCATATTACAGACCTTTGCTAATTTTGGTATAAGCCTTCATAGTGAAAAATATTACTGTACCGTTTAAAACAATTGCTTTTAATCTTATTTGTTTGTTGTGATAAACAGCTAAAAGGAACTAACTTAGCAAAGTCTGTAAGTTCTAACATAAGGTTCACAAAATGGTGTTTATATTATTAATTTAAAAAGGGTAAAACTTTTTGTTATTAATTAGTTGAATATCAATCCTTATGAAATATACCCTGCTTACATTTCCAAAATTTATAAATTGAGATACTTTTTGTAACATAAAAACCTTGTAATATGTGAACATTTTTAGGTCCCTTATAAAATAGGTAATAGAAAATATCTTACACAGTAATAGGAAAGATATTGTTGGCCAATGTCCTTGAGGTAGAAAATTAGATACGACTTACTTACTTTTTGAAGTTTTTGCAGATTTAAGATTTGGATCGTTATTGAAAAAATTCTAAATAAACGGTACAAAAAATTGCACAAACTTTCTCACACACCCATCCTCAAAATTAATTTTAAAAAAAAAACTCATCAACAAAATTATAATTCGGTAGTTGTAAATTTTAAAAAAAAAATGAAGCATGAACTTTATCTTTGATAAAATATTTATATATTTAAATAAATCTTGCTTCGTTTATCCCTTAAACACACCCTTTGTGTAAGTGTATTTTATTATTTCAATGACAGATGTTAATTGTTTTTGCCAATTATTCCTGAATCGTAATATTTTTTAATAGTAATTCATCACATTTCTTTAAAATTTGAGCTGATTCGATGGAGTTGAAGGGTATTTTATAGCATCTCTTTCTCAGATTTTTTAGCAATAACTCGTGAACCTACATTTTTGGAGAGATGGCAGCCAATACGTTCTCTTTGGGTCCTCTTGATAAAAATCATTTGATCCGATTTTGAGAAAATTGTAAATTTGCATTTTTAATACCACCTACGCTCAACTTTTAAATTATAAACTTAGAGAAAAAAGGGCAGAAAATATTGTTTAACTAAAGGGGTCTCAAAACTGAAATGTCCGCAAAAAACTTGAGATCGATTTTTTGACCCATCATATAACTCTCTCTATATTACCTGTATGTGAAGTGATCATATAGTATACCGTTTAAAAGCTTTGTTAATGTTGATTCCATATTTTATTATTTTGATATTATTATTAGTTCTTGATTGTTTTGAAACACCCTGTGTATTGATTTCTTTATAAAATATAAATAAGTTAATATTTTAATTTGTTGTGAGACAAGGATCAGAGCGTCCGCTCGCCTGTCTGTCAAGTAGCCAGACTGTGTTACGAGCATCACATTTTAATGCAAGTTTTTCACAGCAGAACTGGGAAACCATGCCAAACCATCGCAATGTTGCCAACAAAACGTACAAAAAAGACGATAAATCTTGTCTAGAAGTACAAGGACTTCTTCTCTAGGTCAGAACGTCCTGCGTGCATCATTCTGATCGCATCAGTTATGCAATTTTAATCAGTTTACTTTCAGTTTTTATTTTGTTAAGTTGGCTACCCCACTAATGGATTACTGAAGATACAAGTTGTTGGAATAATAATTACGGACACACCTGTTTATAAATTGCTAGTTAAAAAGTTTAAAATATAATTACTGCCTATATTTTTATACAATCATAACATGGATGTTTTTTATAATCAAATTCTCACCTCGTAAGCTTGTATTTAACTATCTTAATCTAAACATTGAGGGAGATTATTGTGATGATAAAATAAAGTGATGTCGATGAATCTATTTTGGATCGTTCTGTGTTAAAAAAAAAGTGATATTTTCCCCTCCATTTTAAAAAAAAATGCCAGTATCAGTAATAATTTCTCTGAAAGCATGTAATCAAATGTGTTCAAGATTAGTGTTAAGGAATTAATTGATTCATACCTCTATATCTCATACTATGTAATCCTCATAACCAAACTGTTGAGTAGGTGCTACGCAAAGAAAACTACAATGGTTATTTGTTTTTGTTTTCAAAGAAGGCCTTTAAAGAATTTGATGTAATATACCTCTTAAAATGTCAAATACATATGTTTCCATCTCCCCAAAATTTACTTTTCGTAAGTATTTAATGAAAAACTTATAAATCCTACTATAGATTTTCTCAAAATCTGAGCTACTGATTTCGATAATATTTTAGTGAAGTATCCAGAATGATATCTGAAACTAAAGTAGCAGAGACCAATTAAAACAATATTATGGTCGAGACATTAACAAGGTAGTTTTATGGGGGGGGGATATTAATAGGTTTTCCTAAAACCAGAACCCTCCCGAAACTCTAAAGGCCGTTGTGGCCTTTGATTTTTACCACTATTAGACTCCATTACCGTATCTCCCCTCTGTAATTTCTCATCCCTATACTCTACAAGTTTCCTTTCATAATAAGCTCTAACTATTTTGATGAAATATATTCTCTAAATTTATACAAAGCACATTGGTTGCTTTCTCCTTAAAAAAGGTGGTTAGAGAGTAAAATTTAAAATAAAATAAAAATCGTCTACAATAAACGGGGTATTTTTTCAAAATCAAGACTACCAATATCCAATACAGTATGCCAAATAATAATTAAACCAAAATTACGGTTTGGTTGTAATTGTAATAAAAAATTACGTTCATGAGAAAAAAACGCAACATTAGGTACTTTTCTCGGCCGATAATGATTTTACTCAAATCTACGCTACGGATCCAAACCAAACAAATTTCCCGTATACTACCTGAAAATGACTAATCGAAAAGTTTTAGTAACATAACCAAACAAACATCTATGAACCAACACAATGGTTCATTTTTCAAAATCTGACCAACTGATTTCTACACCATTTTGGTGAAATATGAAAATTAATTACCAAAAAATGTATCCTAAATACCAAGTAAAACAAAATTACAGGTGGTTATGAATTAATTGAAAAAAACATAATAATAATAATAATATGATCCTACTTCATTAAAAACTATATTAAAATTACTAGATACGTCAAATTACTTAATTTGGGAGCCATTTCATCTCCGTAGTTAAGGCTCATGGCCTACTCACGACCTCATCCAGAGAACAAACAGTACCTTACTTTTTCCTATTCACTAACCCTACCTGTTCTCTCGTTATAAACCTAACACTTGATAGGAATACTATTTCTAGTAATCGGATTCAAATGAATAAATAATCTAGAAAATCAGTGGTTCAATATCATCAATATTATTGACAACAAAATACTATAAGTGATCAACCTCGAAACAAGTTAACAATGTCAAGGTGTACAGTATAACTTCTACAACACAACGTGTATACATGTATTTTTATATAATTAGGTGCCGATACAACTTAATTTATAAATACAATGATTCTAAATCTTCGGTCCAAAACAGTCCCAATGATTATGTGAGATTATAGTAATTTCTTATAGTTAAACAAATTACACGCGAAGCTTGCTCACCTCCTATTATTGGAGTGATCGTGCTCCTGAACTGTGACCTCTGTGGTAGATCTTTTCCCCGAAGAATTTGATACATCAGTGTACTCTAGCAAAGTTCCCTCGCCCGGCAGTCTCTCCACCTAGGTTCGATCCGTCCCTTAGTCGATTGACCACGTTTCCCCTTTACCCTGAGCTTCTATACAAACAAATCATTCGTGATGGGTTCTATGCTTGCAAACCAAAGAATTTCATAATATTTCATGTTCATCATAATGATTGTTTTCATTCTGGTTCCTATTAAAGGGACTTGGTATATTTCTATTGTCTAGTTTAAATCTAGCATAATCCTAAAACCTAACAGTCAACAAATCAGGTAAAGGCCTTCTTTTTCAATATCTTAACATTACTGTATACCCTACATTACACCCATCTGTACCCTTCACCGAGGCAACAAATTCTCAGCCATTTCCTCTAGTCTACCGCAATGAAGTATTCCCCATAGTCGAAAGATCCATACTGACAGCACAAAGTCTTCACCTTCCATTATTCTCTAGTCCTTATTCTTAGCCCTTCGAGCCATATTCCCCTTCTTTCTTAAGATCTGATCAGGAAGATCATTAACTGTTTACTTTCACCCCTAGACCAGTTGCTAATCATTGTTTTACCTGCTGGTATGGAGACTACCAGTGGAGATTCATAACCTACAATAAGATTAACATACTTATTCATTTTCTTATTGCTTTCAACTCCAAAATGTCCCGTCGTTCAGATTGTACTGACATTCAGTTCAGATCAGTTTTTTGTTTTTTTTTTGTTTTTTTTTGTTTGTTTCTTATGGCGACTTCTCGGATTTTACTCCATCAGTCTTCTGGCGTCCCAATATAGCTTGTGTACATTCTTTGATCTTCTTTGATCCACGTCAAGCTTACAGCATACCATCAGATGGTCCTTATTCATTATAGAGTTTGTGTCGTGGCACAGGGTACATTCATCAGAGGGCAGAATCTTCATTCTGTGCAAATGAGCTGCCAAGCAGTCATGTCCCGTATTTAGGCGGAATTCTGCCACTGCCTCTCTTCTTGGTTTACACCTATTCTTCTCCCAGGTCTTCTCTATATCTTGCCAAATTTTTCCCTCCGAGATGATTTTCGTCCTCTGGTAGAACTCGCTGGTTGTTTCCTTCTTAATCATATTTTTGGCCGTCAGAGTGTTCAGAGGCGCCTTCCTATGTTGGAGCCGTGTTCCTTTCTTTGCCAGTTCACCGCCATCTCGTTCCCCAACACTCCAACATGAGAAGGAACCCATTGGAGGCATATACGTTTCCCCAATCCTTGCAGACACTTGATCATCTTCTGAGCGTCATTTACAGTTTCACTATTTGCTCCTTTGTTGGAAGATATTGCTTGTATTGCCGCTCTTGAGTCAACCATGAACACAACATTCTGGTAGGCGTTAGGTCTATACAGGAGTTGCTGTAAAGCAAATGCTATTGCCTTGGTCTCCCCATCAAAACTGCTTTTGTTTTCTCCCACTGAGATGTAGTGTGAGAAAAGGGATGAATAGACTCCAGCGCCCGCCTCAGCTCTGCTACTCGCGAGCGATCCATCGGTATATACATGGAGCCAACTGTTTATCGGGTATCTCTCTTCTATCGTTGTCAAGGTCAGCTGTCTCAGCATTTCTGGTGGGCACTCCTTTTTCTTGATGTCTTCTATCAGGTGCAGGTTTGTGTCAAATTGCAGATAGTCAAGGGGACTCCTCAGTTCACAGAACGGTTCAATTTTCTGTGTTATATTACAGCGGTCGAGAATGTTCTTTGTTGTTGTCAATGGGTCCCTTTGAGTTTTTAAGGTTTGCTCTTGTATCGTCTTTTTTGCCCAGTTTGCGCGTGGTAAAGCCTGCAGGTTGATGTGTCCGTAGCTTGCTTGCTGCTCTATTTCTGTAGTTATTGGCAGGTTTTGTGTATACAGCTGTAGCGCCATCACGGGAGTTGTTTTGACCGCCCCACACACCAATCTCAGGGCACTATTCTGGGTTTCTTCCAGCTTTTGCAGTTGGGATTTAGGCGCAGTCACTATCACTTCATTACCATATTTGAGGATTGGTTTTATGTAGGTTCTATAGGTGTTATTCAGCGTGTCCTGTGTACTTCCCCATTTAACTCCTGCAAGCCGCTTGAGTATGGCCATTCTTTTATTTGCCTTTGCTGCTGTGTTGGATATGTGGTGCTTCCATGTCAGTTTGTTATCCATATACACTCCCGAGTATTTAGTGTTTTCACTTTTGGGCAGTGGGACTGCGTTGATTTCCAGCTTGAATGTATAGTTATCATGGCGGAGGGAGAAGAACTGGTATGCAGTTTTGTTTGTGTTGATAGCCAGTTCAGATCATTTTATCCTAATTTAATCGTCATTAAAAATATAAGTTACTTTAACAACGTCAAAACCCGTACTACTGATTGAGTTTCAAACAAATCTTAACCTTGCTGTTACCTGAGGAGAGCCTTGACCCAAGATAAGTTTAGAAAAATCACACGAATGAAGCAATTAATACTGTGACGGTGTCACTTGGCTCGGACCAAAAGTTGAAATTGGACTTACTTGAGCAGGGTCCGTTTTACCTTACGGCAGGGAATCGTCGTATTTTTATATGTATACAAATAAATCTAAAAAAAAAAAAAAAACATTAAAAAAAGCTTCGTAGTGCACAACAAAACCACCAATGGAAAGTATTAGTGGAAACATCCTACGGTAAAATAGTTTGGGATGAGTAGAGAAGATAAGGGCATCTGCATATCCTCAGTTTTTTATTGTGAATTTATTCAAAATTGAAATAATATCATTCATTTTAACAAATGGTATATAAATATATAAATATAAATATGATCAAACATTCTCAAACGCATAGAAATCATAAAACATAATACAATTGAAGCTAATTTCCGCTTCAACTACCAGTTCTGGAATTATCGGTTAAGAAGATAAATGGACGCCGTTGTAAACAAAGTATATTTGGATATGTAGAGTGTAAATTTTTGCAAATATTCATCATAAATCTGTATAGCCAATTTGAGAAAATCGAAATTTTCTGTTTTAGTCTTGTGGCAGTGACACAAAGATTCTGAGTAATCGAGAAACACGAAAAAATTAATAAAAGCACCATATCAAAGCGCCAATTAATCAAAAACGTTCAGCGTGTTTGAACCAAAGGTCAGACAGACGCAATTCCCAAAGACACTTTTTTGAATCAAGAGATCTCATATAACATTGATTTTTCTACCAATCACATAACAAAATAAAGACTGTTAAGAAACCAACAAAAAATTTTAATTCTAAAACAGTTTTTTTTTTTTTTATTGTCGTGTATAAACTTTAAAAAAATGATACTAGATTATAGCCGTGTCTATAATATCAGGCACTAATATAAATGACGTCACACAGAGTAGAAACTGAGAGTAATTCCTCGTATTACCTAACACGCATTATTAGCTGTCTGCACTAGAAGTCCTAGAGACAAACAGCTTGCACATGTGCCAAACCACTTGCACAAGTTATGTGGGCTGATAGAGCAGTTATGCAGGTTTCTTCTCTTCACATCCTCTACTAACACAGTTTTATTTTTATCTTTGCAAGTAACTCCAAGCACGTATACCAGATTCCTCTCTAGCCTAGTCTGTGCTTGCTCTTCATCATAAATTGCTCCTTTTAAAACTTGTTAGGCGTGAGCGTTTTAGGATTGGAATAAACGCAAAGTTGTAAATATCTGCAATTTCGAAACGTAAGCATCTTTTATGTAAATAATTTCTTAGAGCTTATTCCGGTTATTTAAAAAAAAAAAAAAAAAAAAAAAAAAAACACTTTTGTAGGCCTACATATTACGTGCCCCATACTTTCACGAATTACTTAAAATTTGTCAGATTAAAGTCTGTAATAAAGATATGAATGTTTTTACAAAACTAGTGTACCTTTTTAAACTATTAGCATTTTTAGAAAAATTAGGTCTTCAGTTCATAATTCGATAAATGATGATAATAGAACTGGGTGGGATTCTTGATTGACACCGAACAAATATTTTGATACTGCAGACCATGATAACATATTGTTGGAAAGACTGTGGACTGCCGATATAATAGGAATCGTATATGATATTTTAAATCGTACATCAAGGATCGAATTCAAAGTGTAAGATTAAATTAGAGCATCAGAAAAGAAAAAGGAATATAATATGGTATCGCAAAAAGATACTATTTGAACTTCTATTAGTTGTAGTGTGTTTTGACGTAAATATTGTCTACAATAGCGTTTTCAATTCAATGATACCGCTTTATATGACAGAAACCGGTACATTGACAGCAGAGAACAAATATATTTAGCATGATCTGATGTACATTACATTACCACCGGACAAATACAATCTAAACACAAATAGGTTTAACAAAAATTCAAGTTTTGTGGAAATACAAGAAACTTGCCGCACATTTACTCCTGAGGCTCTCTTTTAAAAGGTCGCAATGCATTTGTAATTCCTAAGACACTCATAAATACATACTCCTGAGGTGTGAAGTACTGGAGCAAAAGAGAATAAGGATGTTCAGCTTGTTTCTTACTATAGAAAATGTAAAATATCTAGAAAGCAATTTCTGAACCGTACGAAAGAACAAAGCTTGTTGGATTGAAACACTATGTTTTCTAAAGTGCCTGGGTGATATAAAACAGTTTCCTAAATAAGAATTGTAAACTTAATAATAAAAAGGACGTTTTACACTTTGATATATTTTGAGTATCAAGTTTTAAAAAAATAATAATAAATTATTTTGTTTTGTTTAATTTAAGAATAAAATATGTCTTACTTTGTGGAATACAACATATTCTAGTGCTTAAATTTAAAACTTTTATAATTAGATCTATGACTAGATAGAAAGTTCATTCCCTTTGTTTATGTTGCTAGATATCTTCGGCTTATAATTTTTAATTATATTTTAAAAGAAAATTAGTAAAAAGGCAAAATAGTTAAAGTTAAAGTAGTAAAGGAATATATTTTATATTTTGAAAGTATTTTTAGTACATTTCACAAAAGTTTTATGAATAACAGACACTACGTTTGTTCAATTTATAAACTAATAACATAAAAACTTTAAAATAATTCCTGTTTTCTACACAGGCTGACGTTTTATAAAATGAGGAGTAAAATATTCATATTTTATGTTTTATGAGTTTTATTTAAGTTTAATAATATAATATTGTTTTGATAAATTAAGTAATATAGTTTTCATCAATATTTAACAAAAGTGTGGGTTATGTATTAATTTTCTGTCGAGGCACTGCGGAGTTTTGATTTCCTTCAATGAATGATTTACTCTTTTATTAAGTGATTGTAAACCCAAATCTGTGGAAGATTATAGAATTAACAAACTTTCTGTTCACAGTATTTATAATTTATTAATGTTTTACGATTACATCCATCGTGTTGTATTGTGAAACGATAAAAGTAAACATTATTATTATTCTGTGTTAGTTTTGTTTTTTGTTATTTATTTCTATCCAAATCTAAACAATTACGCTCTGAAAAGAAAAGGTGCAGAGCGTTATACGTAGTATAGAGAAAGTTATGTCAAAAGTAAAAAAATCGATTTTGAGTGTTTTGATAATATATTATATCAGTTTGGTCAGCTGAATCCTTAAGAGTGAATTTTGGATTGATGTTTATCAGTCGTTTGTCTGACTGGAGTTCACCGTCTTTTGTATATGTAGTGCTTTTCAGCCTAAACGCGTGGACTGATTTTAATTAAATTTGTTAAACGTGCGTATTTTAAGCATACCTCCATAAATGGTTTTATTAATGATGTCTGTCATATGTGTAGACAGTTTTATTATTATTTTCTTTTTTTAATATAGTAGATCTACATATATAACTTAAAATTTATAAGGAAAAACACACAATTACATTTTTTTTCAAAATCAACTCTAACGATTTTGGTCAAATTTTGGTCAAGTCTAATATCTAAGAAATGAAAAAAAACATTTTCCATCGGGTTGTAATAATATATGTAATTTATCAAAATCGGGTTTACTGACTTCTTTCAAATTTTATTTATGAAATTTACATTAAATGTATAGATTAATGTACAAAACCAGTGTGTAAAATCCCAACTTAAAAATATTACAGTTCACAAACAATTGACATAAAACATAAATGCACCTTGATCGCCGTCATTTAAAACTCGATAAAGCTCGATTTTAATCATATACTATTTAATATAAGAACTTGCAAGGTAGCTTTGGTCGTTATCTAACTATATATATATATATATATATATATATATAGCCTCGTGACGACGACGGAACCGAGATTTTTGTGAGGATAAGTTTGGGTTCGAGTTTATTTGTTTTTGGGGATAAATGGACGAGAAAGTGTGTGTAATGATTTTACAATTTGTATTAATTATATTTCTAATGGTGCAATAAAGACATGTATAAAATACAGTTAACTCAAACGTTTCTATTCAATTTTAAAAAGCCTGGACTACACGTACTTACACAACGTATAATAGTCAATTAAAAAATAATACCAAATTTACGATTCTACCCAATTTTGTTTAAATGTAAAGGTTAAACCAAGAGAAGAAGAAGAAGGGTAAATAAACTCACTTGGCCTTGAATCTAGAAACACACTGCTTGAGGGTGCAACGTTACTTGTTTTGACAGAGTGCCAACTACATAACCATCCATGCCACATGACAACTACACAAAAAACAAGTGCTTCCTCCTATGTATTTATTGAGTCGATCCACAATTTATGATAAACAAATTATACCTTATTTAAAACATGCAAATTAAATTTGTTCAACTTATATATTCTGGTTTATAGGTTTTATTCCTTTTTTTTAACCTTGATCAAATACAAATTCTACCCATTCCTTGATGTAAACAACCTCACATTTAAGCAGGGAATAAATAACAGCTGTACAGAAAATCATGTGCTAATTAACGTAAGTTAGATTTTGTTGTACTAATATGTTTTTTTTATTTTACGAAAAGTGTAAACAACCTGCAAACAGATTTCCCGTAAGGTCGACACTTCAGGGTTCAGTGGGGTTGGTAAAAAGCTGACCCACTAAAAAAAACTACCTTCATTAACCTTCCCATGTGATGATGACTTTCACTATCCAGGCAAGAAGTTACCTTCGGTGGTCTGAGGAATATTCTGCTAACATAAAATTTAAAATTTACAATCATCCATTACTTAAATTTATACTCTTCTTAATTGGTTTTCTTTGACAGTCATAATTTGGTTGAAGAGTAGCCATGGTAAGCTTTCATCTCATTGCTACACCGTCCGAGGCTGAGGATTTTCCCATTTTTAACAAAACTGCTTTCTTCTCTTATTTCTTCCATCGTTTAATCAGGGTTATTGTTGCCCCCACTTTGACTAGCACTCGCTCATATCTTTTTTCCACTCTTGGGAACAAATCGCCTATAATTGCTTCTACCCAACGTTCCTTGTTTAGTTTGAAGATGTTTGTGCGGACCTATAGCTTCTTTGTAGCTGCGCGAACACACCTTAAGCTGTAACTATCCAACTAAAAATCTGAGCGGCACTTCCATCCTGGTTGACCATGTTTTCCAAATAGCAAAACAGACATATTTTCTATCAACATCATCTAGTTTCAATCTAAAGCCAAGATAAGTGTTACGCAATTCTTTAGTCCTTTTGTTACATATTATTGCCTATTTGTTTAGCCTCTATTTACATATCGTTAAAACTCACCATGACAGGAAAGTTTACAAAGTCTAGCTATACAAGTTTGCTCCAATGAACGTCTCTATTTCTACTTGTCGCAATATGCACTGCAACGATCTAGAAGAAGCTATCCATTAAATTAATGCAGTTGAGATGATTTGGATTTGGTACATTGGGTCTAGCGCCAGACTTGATACTTACTGTACGTTTTAATTCAACAGATGTATCCACTATATACTGAATAATGTTCAGTGGAATGTCGAAAGTTTTCATGGTCATTTACATTTTATTCTTGTTAATGAAACTAATGCACTCTTAACGTTGATGAATAAGGATATTTAGAGCAGTTTGATAAATTTGGCGGTTTGATCCATGAACAATGTTTGATGTTTAATATTACGGCTGATAAATCAATATGGCGATGGTAGAGAAGCGCTTTAATACATATATAATTAGGAAAAGGCAGATAGCATATTTTAAAAGAAAACTCGTTAATTAAATTATAAGTGTGGTTTATATTAAAGTGTGAGTGACGTCACTCGTGGACATTTTGAATATAACTTGGGAAGGTTTTTTTGATAACTCAAAATGTATGGTTAACTGTCATATAAAAAACACAAATTTACATATTTTTCAAAATCGCCTCTAACGATCTTAATCCAATTTTGATCAACTATAACCTCTAAAGACACAAATAAAACTAGGTATATTCCTTAATATTCCGCTTATCAAGGTATTACTAAAAACAAAAATCGGCCAAGAGGATTTTATAAAAGAAATAATTTCCCTAAATTTTAGTAAAATGTGAACATTAATAACTCAAACATGTATGGAAAATTCCAAGTAAAAATCAGTACCGTTCAAGAATAATTGGCAAAAACCATTAATGAAGCATAACCACTGTCATTAAAAGCCCTATTTTAATCAAAGGGCTTTGAAGTTTGGTGAAGACAAGTTTATGGTACAAGCGAAGCGAGTTCAAAGTCGCTTCCATAATTTATTTTCACATTTTTATTAACATTTTTTTAAATTAATGTTTAAGCTACGATTAGTTTTGATTCGTTTTTATGTAGTTTTGGGAATGGGTGAGCGATAAAGTATGTGACATGTTTTTGCACAATTTATTTAAGGAATGTCAAATGCCAAGTTGAAAAAATAAACTAAACTAATTGACTAAATAAAGAGGGGTTTGCATGCCAACGGCGTAGTTAGCTGAAAAAAAAAGAAGTTGTAACTGAAGAAGTTTTTTTATTTTTTACTCACGTAAAAACAACCCTCGGGAAAGTTGTAGATAACAAACAAACTTCTTTCGTTTTTCATCCCAAGTTTATTGTACGACAGCTTTGTTGTGCCTCGTTCTTATACTGTCTTACGTAATACTTCGGAGTGAGCTGTTTAACTCTAATCGAATCATCCGAGGGCAAGTGTTGATACTTCAGTTAGTTACTGTTTTGAATGGCCGCCATTTTAAAACAAAGAATACAAATATCGATCGGTTAAGTTACAAATAAGGTAATTCTAAAATTTCGAATAGATTGATATACGGGTTTAACTGTAAATGCTTAACAAACATACAGAAGAGGATTACAAATGTTCGAATTAAGACCCCTTCAATAATCACAGAGGAAAACTATCTTTAAGCAATTAATTAAACAATCTTTCACAATTTCAATATTTCACATAAACCGAACAGCAGTTGTAACGCTCGTACAGAGTGGATAAATCAAGCAACCAGATAATCTTCAGTGTTTACTGAAAACACTCTCAAATCGGTACAAAACTATCAGATTACTTCATTATAATTTGTTTTGTTTTGTTGTCGTTTAAAGGCGAAAACCTCTCGGTGCATGAAAGCAAGGTGATAGCCATCATACAATGTACTACTAGCAGATCCTATTGGTAGATCAATGTGTCTTACCCAGTAGGGTAAATTTGTTTGAAACAGACAGATGCTCTCAACTTCGTAATTGTGTTTATCACTACTTTCTTGACGTCACGGTTGCTAGATGTGTGTGTATCAAGGAGACTCCACGAGCTTAACTCGTATCAATGTCTCGGCCCTAGCCGCGGGCCTCTAAGCTTTACTTATGTAGGGGGGCTTCCACTCGCTACGGTCGTGTCGGTGACTCGGCTACCGTCAGGGTTTGAAATTACTTCTCAATAACTTCGCATATTTGTCATCGTAGTGAAGTGAGATTGGTACCAATACATAAATAATTGGAATCTGGAATTGTTATCTAATTTAGTGTGTTTAATAACACACGAAATATGTACATCAAATGTTTAAAATGGACGCCAATAAACGTATTTTATTAGATTTTTCTGAATTTCATAAGGGTTCTATAAAAGTACACTATAGTTTTATATCTTAATTTTTGGTGCGCTTAATATGACAACGTTAACTTTTCAGTTTCCTGAGACCATGAAACTTGAAGAACAGTAGAAAAACTGAGGTCAAAATTTGTTGCGATTGTCAAACTTGTCCTTCACTTCGTATACTACCAAAGTAATAATAATAAAGACCCTCTAGCCTCTAATTCATCAGGGTTGATCGAGGGAGACCTGATTAGAGAGATGAAAAAGAATACATGGAAAAAGGAATAATTCCAGCTAGGGATTACTTCGGCGGTATTCATTATAAAGTGACCCCCCGAAGGGTATTGTACGGAGAGATTGATTTATTAAAATGAAAAGGCTAACATATATCAAATTTCTTGCACAAACAGATAATGAAGACCAAAATAGAACATGCACCTGCCATTTAGACGGCAAAAAGCAATAAAATATTCTAACAGTTAATATATCAATTGCGAGACGAGTACAAACAATCTTTGCTACTATTTGCGATTACTAGTTTTGCGGAATGAGTTATGAAGGCAATATTATATTTAAAATATGCAAAGGTATTGCCAAGAAAATATAATACTAGTTTTAACTGCGAGCCGCGGGTTAAAGGACTGACTTTTACCAAGAATTGTTGTAAGCTGTTTTAAGTCAGTTACGACCAACAATATATCCTGCGGCTTGTAAAATGTAGGCGGTCGAACAGACTGATGTAGAAACATAAAATGCTTTAAGTAAACAATTGACATTTGGCAAGTCCTGGGCGCCATCATGGTACTCAACCAGCTGCATAAAAGCAGATCCGTAATGAAAGCATACCCTCTGAACCTAATGTTGTTCTCTTGGGCTTTGTTAGAAATGTTAAAGTATTGTAGAACAAAATATTACATTCAACTTACGGACATCCCGATTTACTGACAACCCTAAAATGTTTCGTGTACAACAATAAATGTGTTGGTTTCGATACAAAACTAAACTCAAAATACTTAAAAGTTCTGAACTGTGTATTTTTATATGCTGATTATGATAATAAAATAATAATAGTAAAAAATAAAATAATATTGAGAAGTTACGTATAATTAAAAGTTTTAAACTACCACCATTTTGAAACGGTTAAACGGACTTGTCTTTTTAATAAGTAACGCGTTTAAGAGAACCCATACCAAAATACGCGTAACAATTTTTTTAAATCCTAACAAAATTGCAACCACTAATTATTTATAAAATCATCCCGTAAGTAGAACTGTAATTTTGATTTATGCAGGTCTGAGCAACGTATGAAAATACTTTAAAATGATCATTCATGTGTTTTGTACGCTGATTATGCAACAAATTTGCAACGATTTTGCTAAATGGTAAGTTTAAAAATCATATCCATTTGTCAAAGCTGTACTAATTTTCAGCTCTAAATATGCATAGTTTGTGTTTCTCAAGCCCGAAGATGTAGAGGAAGCATAACTGTGTCCTCACGAAGATGCGCCCGAAAAGGACAACTCACAGAGTTTTTTAACTATTTTGTGGAGTAGTGGCTAGAAAACTCTTCAATGCCAACATCGCTATGAAACTACTAGCAGAAAATAAAAAATAAAACACCGAACAACAAATGCAGTTGAAGCTTTGTACCACCGACTAAATATCAAAATTGGAAGATTCCGTATGAAGATAAAATATTTATTGGCATGCGTTAAATCTTAATTAAGCAGAGAGAATAGGTGTAGACTTTCTTGAGAGCACTTGAATCGATATTTCATTCTTGACTATTAAATCGTTATTTATTTATTATGGAGGTGGAGTTGGTACCAATAAATGCAAAATCAAAATAATCAAATTTATTGTGTTATACGTAGAGATGTAAACAAAAACTATTTAATACGGCTGCCTTTATTTGATTTTTCTGAATTTTCATATAGTTCTATATGAGCGCACTATAGCCCCCCCCCCCATAGCAAACTGTATACCCATCGTACTGACGTACAGACTCTATGCTTCTTATACTGGGTAAGGAAAGACACTCGGTACAGTAAAATCATTTTGATTCTTAAATATGAATGTGACAGTCCATTTTTCGAGGCAGAAACATCTCTAAATATAAGAATTAGTGAACACAAAAAATAAAACTTAGGTTAAAAACCTAATACGAAAATAGCCGAACGTATTTGTACTAATACACATAATTTTTGAACAGACAAATATATACTGAGAATAAAACTTAGTTGTAACTATAGTTGTAAAACAAATAGTTGAAACTAACCAGTAATCTTATCAGTCGAACGAAGTAACGAAATTTTTTACGCTAAGTGAGGTTGAAATTTGTCTGGTTAATTCTCACCAAGGAGTTAACACAATGTCTTACGCAAAACTCATAAAGAAAGATGACAAAAATTTATTCACCCCGAAAAAACGATAAGTAACTTTTTAGTTGTAACATAACAACTTATTTTGTGACTGACTTGTGTATGATGTCAGTTTAAATTTTGTGTTTACTATTTCTTGTGTTACTGCTCCAGTACTTTTTATTTGTGGTTTTCCTAATCAAGTCTGTAAATGAAGGATTTCTTAGTGATAGCTTTCTACATTGTCTTAAGCTGCTAGGCAATATGTTGGTCAGTTTTTCAAATAGACTCTAGTTTGAAACATTTTAAAAATTTCATGTTTTGTATAGAGGTTAAACAGTATTATGCAACTATGCAAGCATGTATTCAAAATTTAGACTCGATATTTAAGACCGCTTCTTAGATATAATAGTTTATAGAAAATACACTAGCAGACAAACGATATGAGACATTAGTTCTTTGTAAATTAGCTGAACCGATGTGCAGAAGCAAATGTTAGACATTTTCAGAGATTATTTTCTTACAATGGCTCAAAATTATTTAACCATTTACTCTCGGAAATTAATCTCTTTTAATTAATTAATAAGAGAATGGATACTGCCCTTGAAGAAAATTCAGAGTTACTTTCAAATAAACCGATTAATTTAAATGAGGGGGCATTGCTGTTGAGCATTTATTCGTCTTTTAATCCTTGGTAACATACCTGGTTCAAACCGGGAAGGTAAACTCAAAATACCCTAGCTAAGGGTTACCTAATTTCATAGAAGTCAACCTCTGGGGCTCAATTTAATGAGTATGGGCGTGGTAATATCGAGGGAAGGTAGCTGAATCTTAGCCTTGGGTTAGATCCCTCTCTTTCATATTTCTTATCAGCTCTCTCTTGACCAACTCTTGTTCCCTTCCGACCATGACGCTATTAGAGTATTCTTGGAGAAGGCGTTTTATTATACACTCGTTTCTTCCTTTTATTTATAAAGCGATTGTTTCCTCCTTTAAACAGGAACAAAATTCATAGAAGTCATCACTTGATAATGTCAATGATGTGGTTTTCTTGAAAATTTTATGTTATGTATTTAGAGCATTAGCTTGCATCTATAGCTTATTAGTAAAATATGATTTGTTTTGTATTTACATATATTTGTATGGGGGGGAGGGTTCATTCAATTTAAGTTATATGTATCCCTTCTGTGAATTACATTTTTATTATTATTATTGTCAAAAATATAGGTTACCATTTTTTTATTCAATCATTTTTGAAATGCAAACGAGATCTGTATTATAATTGTTTTACTCATAAAAATATTACTGGGAAAATCCTCATTTAAAATATTTTATATCTATAACAGTTTCAAAGATAAAACTTTAGGTGACGCTACATTCCATCCTCCATTATTAACTTTTCCAAGATCCACTGTGAATTGGGCTACATAATATACTCCACATGACCTGTTTGGACCAGATACTGGACAAATACAATAACCGACAGCTTTAATACAGTTATATTTTAGAATTATACACTTCTGATTTGTTAAAATTGCTGAGAAAAGTACCAAAATATAACAGTTGTTAAACGTAGCGTACTTTAATAAATATTTACGATCCAATTTAACTTGCTAATTGAGCCAACCGAAAATAAGTTTAAGAATTTCCGTCGGAAGTCTACTTATAATTTTACGATCTGTACAAAACGCAGGGTAGGCTATGCCATTCTGAGGCAATTATCAAAAACTTAACTACACGGAGGAGGGGACTGTGTGACCGTTCAGTCAACTTGCAAACAACTTTATTTCACGTAATTAAGTTATAAAATTGTTGGAAGTCCGGAGCAATGCAATTTAAAAACTGTAATTATGGGTATGTGTACTGGAAGAGAGAAAAAAACCACCCGAAACATGCGGCCGAGACCTTGGTTATTTCTCCCAAGAATCAGGTTATAAAGCGAAAGAAAGTTGTATTAAATATTATCCAAAAGATAGGGTCCACAATGTTTTGTATTTAAAAAAAATAGCATGTTTAACTTCTCAATCATTATCTTGTTAAAATATCCAATGTCTAATTACTCGTACGGAATAAATTAAAAATATTCTGACGATCTAAAAGAAGTTGTCAAATTTATCACTATTACTGCTGCCAAAACAAATGTATTAGGACGACCTTTTCTGGTCGATTCGCAAGGTCGAACACGTACAAAGATCGATTATCTAACACTGATTTAAATTAAGGTGAATAATGAGACCCCTGACAAGTAGTTTATATGCAAACTAGTGCCAAAAAAAACAGAATATATTTAAAGTTGTACTACAACTAAAGTTGATTCATAGAAAAACTATTTTTCTACGTGGAATGACAAAGTAAATTATTATTTTAAAAAGTTAAGATCGTAAGTGGTTTGTGAGCCACTGTTAGATACATCCTACAGTCCAAACGCTATACTGTTTTTAAAAAACCGTATACCGTTTTACACATTTTTAAGAGGATTTTCTTCCATGCCGTTAAATATATATATAACATGAAGTATAATATAGTTGTAGATTTTATTTTGTTTATAAATACTTAAACAAGAAAAATTATAAATTTGTAAGAAGACTGAAAAACTGATTAATATAACCATGGAAATAAATGTAAATATAAGCATTATTTTCAAAATATATACTTTTCACCTCCCTACATATACGTAAATAGACAAATATATGTGATGGGTGAATAAATCTATAACAAATTTCTAAAAAAATTCAATAAATTTATTTGAATTATGTCTGTCTGTCGTAGTTTTCTACAGCCAAAAAAGGAAGACCCATTTAAATTTAATTTTGTATATGGACATATTTTACCCATACATCGGAAAATAAAAGATTTGGGACTAAGAAAAATACAAAATTACAATCAAATCTAAAAGAACCCCAAAGAAAATTGAGTTTCGTAAGTTTTCGGTAAAGTCGACCATAGGGTTGTTATAAAATACTCAATTCGTCAAAACCTTTCAGTGAAATTAATGACTCAAACCTGTATCCAAAATCGCAACTGAAAAATGTATCAATATTATTTCATAGACTAAGTCCATAGCTCATTTTTACTATTTTAATGACAAATTTCCAAAATAATTATATATATTACAACAATTGGTTCATTTTTATTTGGTTTTGGGAATAAGTGGATGGAAAAATGTATGTAATGTTTTAACACCACTTATTATTATTATTATTATTTTAAAGAAGGAAACATAACTTACCAGACGCCTAAAATCTGCAAATAATAACCGTAGAACATTTTCTCATTAAACTAAAGTTAATTTTAATATAAAACAGTTTGCTTTTCGCCCTTTATTTTATACTAATAGTTTATTTTGCTAATTTCACTGATCAAAATTATTTTTTAAATTTTGATTACCAATTTCTTTTTTTAACTTTTTTTTTATTGTATTATCTGTTAGTGAGAGCTTCCGAGTGTGTCGTAGTAAATGCTCAGTGAGCCACATTTTTATTCCATCCTATTGTTTTTTAAAATTTGTATGTAGACTCGGTTTATCAAAAAATTGGACAAGTTTGTTAACCGGAAAAATTGTTTTGTACTTTTGGAAATACCGTTTTTCAAATTTCAAACAATTAAAAAAAATCTATACCTCTAAAACATACAACTTTCTTCTAAAACTTTCTAATAGCTCATTTTATGCTGACTTTAAATCTACATCCAATGATGTCTAAAACTTTATGCCTCAAAATGTTAAGTAACAAGAATTTTAGATGATTTCTAGTCAAAATATTCAAGGTAGATATATTTACTGTTAGTTAAAAATGACAGTTACTCAAAATAAATGGTATTACAGTTTCAAAATGGCGGCTGTACGGTTGCTCCTTCTTTTCTAAGTTCTACATGAATCTATATTAGCTCATTTTATGTATCCTAGTAGACTGTTTATACTAAATTCTATGTTTAGGATGAAATAAACCGGACGAAACCATCATAGTATTTACTCAGCCCATCATACAATGATAAAAAGCAGATCCTCTAAATGTAATGCCCCAAAATTGTAGGTCTTGTAAGGATATATTAAATTATACTGGGGATCAAACTGACTTATTAGTAGGATAAATTTTCTTAATATACTTTGTAATACAGTTTTTTGAATATCGTATGTGTATATTATTACGTTCTTGACGTCAGCTAACTACGTCAATAATAAGTCTACACTCCCTTCGCTCGTCTGAGTGTCTTGGTTTGGTTGGATCTCGTAAATATACGAATAACAGATTTTTTAGGAGATGTGGGTTCGAAATTACATTTTTGTCATTAACTACGCCATTTGTCATTGTAGAGTGGAGCGTACAGTTACATACAGAATTAATTGAAATCTGTAGTTTTATCTTTTTTTTTTCAGTTGTTAAACATGTTTCCTGAACCACATAATTGTTTATTTCACTAATTTCTTGACGCCAGTTAGGCTTTAACGGGCATCATAAATTTGTCTATGTTACACTAGCTTCCCTCGTGTCAGTACTTCGGTCTTAGCAGGCCTCTAAGAGCCTCCACTCGCTACTCTCGTATCTGTGACTCGGCCCTACTGTTTCTCCTAACTATACGAATATCACACTTACTTGGTATGTCAGGCTTTAAAATTAGATTTTTAACAAATAACTTCTATTTGACATCGTAAAAATATTGTAGTAGAATGCAGAATTGAATAACGCACAAGATATGAACAAAAAACTGTTTTTGAATGTCCACCATTTTGACATTTTCAATTCAATTTCTCTAAATTTCAATAGGGCTGGGTACCCTAAAGTCACCTATACCAAATATTTGCTCTGCTATCGTGTTTACGTATAGACGACAACAACGGATAAACGCAATGTCACCGAACTCACCCAATACTTCGTATACTGGGTAAGTAAAATACCCGTCTTATCAACTATGTTTCGAATATTTTACTTAATGAACAGCTTTGAACCATTCAAAAATCTACGTACAATATTATCTGTGTCCAAATTGGTTGTTTATTTTATTTTCTTGAAAAAAACTCCAGCCTTGAAATTTTTGCTAATTTCTATGAAAAGATGATTCTCAATTTCATCCACAATAGTCACAGAATGTAGAGTACTTTGACCCACACCAAGAAGTAGAAATAACACCTCGCCTGTAAGCTTACAGGTGTCTTGAAAGTATCGTGGCAGTCAAATTTACATAAAACCTATTACTTCCACCCACTATGCGCATTGAACATTGTAGTTAGTTAACATGGAAACAAGTTCCATCAACTTATTTTTAATCTCTACGGTATTACTGCTTCTCTTTAACGAGGACAAGCGAGAAGATCTTAATCTTGAGTGAAATGATTAACTCGGTCATGCGAAATAAATACAGTTAGACGTTCTTTTATATCAAATATCAGTCAGATAACAAACGGCGCAAAAATATTCAGTTAATATTTTATAAGAGAGAAAACAAATTGATGGGAGCCATCATGTTACTTACACAGCCGGTTCAACGGATATAACATCCTTTAAGTGTATTACAGAGTCTTACCAAGTAGAATAAATAAACAGGTTTTGTGAACAACATAAAGTGTATATCGCTACTTTTTTGATGTAGGCTAGATATTAAAACTCTCCACTCGCTTCGCTCTCGTCTCGCTGGTAAGCCTTCAAGCATTACATACATCTTGAGCCCCACTTAGCTACCCTTGTGAAGGAAAGTAACACGGCTTTCGTAACTAAACTAATAACTTCTTCGAAGGTCAGAGTTATAGCAAATGGCCTCTCTATTCGGTTTTAACTAACCAAACCATCGATCCGTACATCATCATAGTTACAGCATCCTCAAGTTAGGAATGTGTCTGGGAAGGAGAGGAAAAGAGGGGCCCCACACTTTATTGCGTTTACTTTCAGCGGTACAACCCCAATAAAAAATATATAGACCTCAATTGCTTCTATGTAAACGCATACCCTACTTTCGTTTCTTTTATCGTGGTAAATAAGAATAAAACGTTTACAAAAGTCTGTCCCGAATTTGTAACTTTAGGATTTAATTGTAGCTAAGCAGTAATTTGTGTACCTAGTTTTCTTGGAATGGGTTGTACCGTCGTCAGGCTAGGGAAGCAAGTAGATGGAAGGACACCCCCTTACACTAGACACAATCCTAGTCCGAGGTTACTGTAGTATAATCCGAATGTAAATGTACCTCATCATAGCTGGTCTTAATCCAAAAATTTTCCCACGACCCCTCTCACTGCCATCAACAATTATTGGTTTTTTCCACAGTGCGCCTCAAGTTTGAATTCCAGGTTAACGTATTGTAAGTATCAATTCTTCAAGTTTGGAAATATCTCCTCAAAAAGTTTGATATCAGTTAGGTTTGAAGTGATCATTTTTCTTGTGAATAGAATCAGTGTCATCTTAATTCGATTGACCCTGAGGTTTTCTTTGCGACACCAGCCCTCGACTAGCGGTAGACCTTTTTTTCATGAGAACCACTACTATATTACCAGGTTTTTCTTCAAACCATGACACGAGCTATTTATTGTCGTAATGAGGTGGGGTTTGTCTCATTACGTGCAGAATTGAAATCTGCACATTTTTATCTAATGTAGTGTACGTTGATAACACACGAGATATAAACAAAAACTCTTTAAAATGGCTGCCGTTTTGACATTTGTAACTAGTTTTCTGAATTTCAGTAGGGTTCTATAGTCCTCCTGCACTAAATTTCATTTTCCTATCTTAATTTTTGTAACTGCTATCGTACTTACGTACAGACGACCATATCGACGGATGGACGACATGCCAAAAATCACAGAAACGCGAAGATCTGATACAAAACGAAGGTGGATTTTTTTACTATTAGAAAACTTACTTCGATAATAATTACTAAGTAAAATAATAAAATAAACCAAACCTATAAAATAACCTCTGAATTAAACTAGAGTAAAAATGAAATAAAAAATAAATTACGCTTAATATATTTTTGTAGCTGCTATCTATCACGCCCTATTCGAACGACAACACGACGGACGGACAGCATCCTGAGGCCAAGAAACGTGAAGATCAGTCAAAAACCGAAGGAAGATGTTTTTGGCTTACTTTGGGAAGATTTTTTTTTTTATACTAAGTAAAAAAAAAAATGAACATGACGAACCCTAAACTTCGATTACTCTAATAGCGTCAGGGTCGGAACAGAACAAGAGTTGGTCGAAAGAGACTTTATCAGATGAAAAAAGAAGGACTTCGTGAAGTAATGTGTAGATTCAGCTAGAGTCCCTCGGGATTGTAGTTTATGTGCATCGATGTATACAACATAATATGTAGTGCCGCTGTGATTCCAGTGAATATTAAATACAAATCAGAATGCAAGAAGCCATCCAAAATGAATTTAAATTTCAACTATTTCTCGCTGTGAACAGTGTACAATAGCTGATGTTTTATCTATTGTTATTTCTTGGTGTGTGAATATGTTGTGTTACGTCGAGTGCTAAACAGTAACCAGATTTTATTAACATGGAGAATTTAATAAATATATTAAAAGAACCTAAGAGCGAAGTTTACACTACCTACATAGAACCATTAGTTGTAATTTTTAACCAAAAATATATGCAAGTCAAGATCAGAATCTATAAAAAGATGTCCATTAAAAACAGAAACGCAGCATACAGCCTCATTGAATTATTGCCAAGAAATACAGTTCATTGGTAGTTGAATGCATTGTATTGTATTGTACGAACAAAAACTTGTATCTATACAGAATGTTTGAATGAATGGCCTAATGAATGAAGCAGTTGAATAAATTGAGCCAGACATTATGTCTCCTGTCCAGTTTTTATTTTTGTTTTTGTGTGTTGCTAAATTAAACATTAAAATATCTAATAGCTGATCAGCTGTTAAAATTGCCTTAGGTAATGAAATTGAACAGCTGATGGAGTGAAAAACAAGAGACTAATTGTGGTGTGGTATTTGATCTTCTGCCTTAGGTTATAAGGGGCAAGATGTTGAGGTTTAGTAAATAAAAACAGTAGCTTAATCGTTATACATGTACATGATTATGGTCGCATAATAATTAATTGTTTGATTTTTATAAAATTTGTAACAAGATGATCATGTAACATTTAGGACTCTTGCGAAAAATTAACATGAGAACAATTTGTTTGGTTGTATAAAAAGAGAATAATAGAACTCCTCCCTTCACGGATGACCTTAAATCTATAGGACCCTTAAAACGATTTTAATGAATTTTGTTATAATTCTAGCATATTAATATAAACAATTTAATACAAAGATATCATCTAAATGTAATGTCCAAAAGATGGTTTCTTGGATCTTGTAGGAAACATAAAATTGTATTTCTAGATCAAGGTGTTTTACCCAGTAGGATAAATTAGTTTTAAACAGTTGTTACACAGATTTTCTGAAGCCACGAAATTTTCTATATATCACTACTTTCTTGACTCGGCTACGCCCTATAGTGCCTCGTAAATATGCGTCTATTTTAAAAATTATCCACTCGCTTCTCTCGTGATAGTGCCTCGCCCTTAACGGGCCTCGAAAAGCACATACGAGAAGGAACCTCCACTCGCTACGGTCGTATCTATGACTCGGCCATGCTCGTACTATACGAATATCACATTTTCTTGTAAGATCGGGTTACAAAATTGAATTTTTAATAAATAACTACCCTAGTAGTCATTTAAAAATGTCTACTAGGTACCATTACATGAAGAATAGACATCTGATATTTTTTATCTAATTGTGGAGATTTACGTTTGAGACACAAAATTTATGTTTAAGGTACAAGTTTTACGTTTAAGATACAAAATTTACGTTTATGACACAAGATTTACGTTTACGACACATGATTTACGTTTAAGATACAAGGATTTACGTTTAAAACTCAAAATTTACGTTTACGACACAAGATTTACGTTTAAGATACAAGGATGTACGTTTAAGACACAAGATTTACGTTTTAGAATCAAAATTTACGTTTATGACACAAGATTTACGTTTACGACACAAGTTTTACGTTTAATATACAAAATTTACGTTTATGACACAAGATTTACGTTTAAGATACAAGGATTTACGTTTAAGACACAAGATTTACGTTTAAGAATCAAAATTTACGTTTATGACACAAGATTTACGTTTACGACACAAGTTTTACGTTTAAGATACAAGGATTTACGTTTAAGATACAAGGATTTACGTTTAAGATACAAGGATTTACGTTTAAGACACAAGATTTACGTTTAAGAATCAAAATTTACGTTTATGACACAAGATTTACGTTTACGACACAAGTTTTACGTTTAAGATACAAGGATTTACGTTTAAGACGTATCGATGGATAAGTTCCTTCGATTTAATATACAATTTAAAAATTCCTACAAAACCCAAGAAAACAAGATTTGTGCATTACATTCAGAAGATCTGCTTTTATTATCATGAGCTGGGTGAGTACCATGATGTCACCAGTAGTAGTAAGAATTTTATTATTCATTTCTCTCTGATTTAAAAGAATGAATTTTATTTATTTATACAGTTTTAGCAACCAGGTAGACGACCTAGAGGTCATGCATGCCTTTAATGTGTTAGAAAATTTTGTTTCTACTAAAATTATATTTCTTTATCTAATTTGATTGATTACATTTTGTAAACTTTTTCTGAATATATCTTCAATTATTAAATACATGTCTTTGCATATGGTCAACATCTAAATTTATTGTACAATTATCTAAATTAATAACTTTTACTTTGAAAAGGTGATTGTTTTGTGATTTAAGATTTAATGTATATGCAAAAAAAAAGCTAATTTTTTTTTTTTAAACTCTTCTTTTTCAGGAAAAAGTTTTAAAAACCATCATTAGAGTTATAAGTTGAAACCTTCGAATAGAAATACGGGTTCTACCGATGAAACTAGTATATGGTAAATAAGTAATAAAATAGGTTTATATAGATAAAACTTTACTAAAGTGCACTACAGCGTTCTAACCTCCTCGAGAACCAATTCATTAATATGTATGCAACGCTGGATGTTCGATACTGTTACAGACTTATTTAATTACCCGGCTGTTCAGACCTCCAGAGAAGAAATCCTAAGGTAGACCTACGATAAGCGTTTGGATGTTTCATTTAGCTTCCTTATTTGCTAATAACATATCTATAGTTTTGTAAACAAAAAAATAAATATTAACCGAAAAGTATTTTGAAAATTAGGTATTTTTTAAATCCCTAAAGACAGCACTTTGTTGTTTACCGATAAACACAGACACAAAATATTCATGAAGTGGTGACCAATACGTTTGGTTTGAGTCTTTAAGGGTAATATTTAAGACATGTTTATTCAAAATTGTTAGGGCCAATAATTTTTACAGAGGTCTTCTATAACTTGTGTTTAAGAAACAGTTTAGCGGAAAGCTAGAGTAAGTCCAAGAGAGTCGGTTGCAATGTTTTGAAAACTATTGATTTTAGGAAAGTATTCCATAAATGATAAATCTGAGAATGAGAGCGAGGAGGCCGAACTAAGGAGACCTATTTTGTGTGGATCTCCAAATTTAATTCAGGGGCTATCCACAGAAAAATGAAAAAAAACTATAGTGCTTACGATCCGATATTACAATACTGACACCCGGATATTAAAACCTGAAGATATTCGAAAGGAAGTTCCTGAGACGTATCCTAGGAAAAGTTTATAGAAATAGAGAATGAAGGATACTGTACAACAATGAGATGTACTGTCACTTCAGAGATCCAACGGTAAAAAGGTACACATATCTGAGGTTTCATTAAGCTGCCCATGTCGTGAGGATGAACTACAGATAAAAAAATCTATATGGGAAACATGGAAGATCAAACCCAAGGAAGCGATGATGTTGTTACGGATGCGAGATGTGAAGATGGAGATATCTTACTGTAAATAAAGATAGTTGGAGAGGCAGGATAAAGGATGGCAGGATTCTATTAGGACTGTAGATGTATAGAAGGGAGTGGAATAATATTTTTAAGCATGTTCTTATTTCTTATACTATTCTTACTTATATTTATTATTATTTTAGTTGGGAGGAATGAAACACTGGCCTCCTGTATGTCAGCTACAAGCTTATTATGCTCCCCTGTGTTTCACCTTAAACCGACTTCAATACCTCTGACGAACTCTTGAACTTTGTGTAGGGTGATTTGATCAAAATCTTCGTTTGGTCACTGAGGTGCAGGGTCTTGTAATCAGCTAGTATAAATGCTACGGTTTCGGGATCCTGCCCACGCAAAGTACAAGTAGTCACCTAGAAGTACCTTATGACTCTGCTTTTGGCCATGTCCGGTAATCCTGACAACGACCTGTCTCAGAGATTTCCTGATGAACTGAAGTGTCCTTGTCATTGCAGGGTCTGGTCAAACATTTTCCCAATCATTGGCTAATGTGCTTTTCCCTTAATCACTTTCTCGCCGAACTTCCATTGTTTGACTGCTCCCACAGGCGGCTTCTGGTCTCTCAAGGCAGACAGTGGCTTTACTTAAGTATCTAGGAAATTATATAATGGTTGAAATAATCGATGTCGCGTTTTTGCGCATATCAGTTTTGAGATCTCCTGAGTCCAAAGAATGGTATCTGTGTCTATAGTCTGGCGTTACTCTACAGCCCAAAAGTGAGGACCAAATATAATCAAATTTCAAATGTGGGCGTAATTTAGCCATATCCCGGGTTGTAATTTTCATTCATCAATAACTCAAATTTTGAGGATAGCTGCCGTAAGAAAAAACACAAAATTGCTATCAAAAGGACCCAAATAAAGCGTATTGGTTGTCATCTCTCCTTAAATTAGTTCTAATCTTAGTTAAATAATAAAATCAATGATCAAAAATCGCAAGTAAACTAATAATATGTTTCATACATATTTGTTTTCGCCATTCCGACTACTGATTAATATATCTAATTAATAATATGTTTTTGGAATAATTAGCATAAACAATCAATCTTGATCAACCTCATTAAAACCTCGATTTTATTACAATACGATTTACGGCGAGGACACGTTTTGGCACAAACGAAACAAGTGTAGGTTCTACCTAAATATATTAATATGTTTTCATAGTTGGCAAGCATGGTTCTTGTTCACTTTTTGTCTAAACAACTAACTGACATTTTCGGTGACGATATTTTATTCGGTTTTGGGGATGTGCTAATGAGAAAGTTTGTGCATTATTTTAACATCGATTATTTATTATTATTGTATTTTGTTTTATGATTCTTATTAATCAAATCATGATGATTTTTAATTTAGAATTTTTAATCACAAGTAAAATACTTATTCTGCTTGAAGTGTTTTCATTATAAAATTTCTTTTAACTTACTTTTTTGAAATTGTTTAGGATTAATAATCACTAGGATACGGATACGTTATTGTTATTCTTTTACACACTCTTTGGGTGTTTTTCTCAACTGCGTTAAAACTGTTATCTTTAGAGAAAATTTCATTTTAAGATACTCATAAAATTATCATTAATTTTATTTTGTTTTTGTCGAAACTTAACCCCAGAGTTACGATGGAAAAAGTTTCATATTTAATAGATAATTTTTAATTTAGCTTTTTTATTAACCAATAACATATAAAATGTAAGTCCAAACGACATCAATTTTATAAAATATACGCTTACATTTGTTTTACGTTATTTTTCTGTACGATGAATACGTATTTAAGGTATGTACCTTAAATATGTGCTGTTTTATATTTAATAGTGCTTTGGTCGACAGCTCTGCTGATGCAAACAAATAGTATTAAGGATCTCTATACAATAACATTAATTAAACAAATCGCAAATGCAGAAAATTTATTACAGATTTTATTTTTATATATAAAACTAAATAAATGAAATTTTGATAAAGTGAAGCATAGTATGCGAGTGGTCTACGGTATGTACCAGCCAATCCTAATACTCTGCGCGCCTGTGTGGGGTGGCGCGTGTGTTAGAGTGAGGCAACCCTTCGTTCAGCCGCATTCCCCGTTTGATAATAGCATAAACTAGATACAAATTTGTATATTTCAATTCTTGATTTTAACCCCAATTCTATACGATGACAAATAACAAATTTATTGTAAAAAAAAATTGCTTAATTTCGAATCCTGACCTCCCAATAAAAAAATGATATTATTAGCCGCGTCACCAAGACTAGGTAGGGTTCTTCACTTATGTACAACTTCGAGGTCGGCCAGTGCCGAGACAGGAAACTTTATAATATACACACATCTGAGAACACAGTCAGGGTCTAGTCAACGATAAAATAGGTACTGATTAACTGTGAACGTCTAAAAACCTGAGTAACAAAACGTTTTAATCAACTTGCCCTAATAAATATAAACCCCTTGATTTACCAATACAATTTAATATTTCTTACAAGGTCAAAGAAACCATCCATTGGTGATTACATTACAGAATCTGGTTGTATTGTCATGCTGTTAAGTATGTACTATGTATCACTCATCAACTTGTTTTAAAGTATTCATTCTCGCGAACATTGAATACAAATACTTTAAACTCTTAATGTTTTAACCAGAAAATTAATTCTGCTTATGTTAAATCACATTAAAAATCACTAAAAGGACTTTATTGTAATTGCTCAATGAAATAACTGTAAAAGGAGTAAGTACTTTTATACAAAATACTGTTAAATAAATTGGTAGTTAATCACATTTCTTCCTGTTTTTAATTTATATTCTACAAGTTGAAAAACTTGAAAGAAATATAAAACGTAAATTACTAATTGGCGAAAGAATCGTTGAACCATTAAATTTGATTGTTGATTCTGTAATGTATCAACTTAAATACATGACGTGTACCGACAATTGTGTTCAGTCTATAAACGGAGGGACGTGAGTTGTGCAACAAATGGTATCATTGACAATACCTCCTGGTATGTTTTGATCCGAAAGAAAGACAATGTACTACAACGAGGTTGAATGGTATAATAGACCATCTCCATTCATTGATTCCGTTTTTAGGAAGAAGTATGTTTGAACTGAAAAACAAGTAATGTTTAATTCAATCTTAAAAGGTGTCTGGCTTCAAGATTAGAAAAAAATATAGGTCATCATGGAATTTGCAAAGGTGGTAGACTGTGTGCTGAATAAGGGAATTTTTGTATGATAGTAATTATTTTAGTATGGATCTGGATTTTGTGAACATCATAATAGTTTACCTCTTGCCTGCTTAACATCTACTAATATGAGTACTGAGCATATCACTTACCCAAGTATAGGAGGGAAAGGTTGATAAATATCCATATCTGTTTTTGAATGATATTCAAGTTTAATGGTCTCAGGGAAATCAAATGATTTTCGACACAACGTCCGTCCGTCGTCGTTGTCCTTTGTACGTTAACACGATAGCTCTCACAAAAATTAAGATAGGAACAATTTAGTATAGAGAACTTACATGTGCTCATTAGAACCCTACTAAAATTAAAATTCTGAAAATAGCTGCCATTACGAACAGTTTTTTTGTTCATATCTCGTGTGCTATGTAAGTTATAAACCGCTAAATTAAAAACAAATATAAATATTTCAATTCAACATGTAATGATGCCAACACCACATCGCTTTGATGACAAATAAGGAATTTATTGTCAGAAATAAAATTTTGAAGGCTGACCTACCAAAACAAATGTGATGTTCGTCTAAGTTATAAAGACTGCATCACCGACACGAGCATAATGTGTGGAGGCTCCTTCAAGGTCGACTAAGGCCGAAACACTGACACGAGCGAAGCGAGTGGAGACTGTTTAATATAAAGAGTGATTTTTAAGTATGGAAACAACCTCATATTGTACAACTGAGAGGTACTTGGAGGCAGACACAAATACAGATCTACGTAGTTAAAAAAATTATACTTCTTTCAGGGTTTAAATTTTTGTCCACCTTCTTGGATCCGCCATATTGAATAAAACTTTATTTTTTAAATAGGAAGATAGACATGTGATGCATGATTTTAAAGTAAATTGCTACAAGTAAAACTATGGTGAAAGCCGTTTTTCGATAAATACCTTCGGTTTTATATTATAATCATTCAAATTTGCAATGACGGAAAAATCGCGTTAGTAATAAAACGGGGTAAAATGAGAACCTTTAAAAACTTTTCTATTGAGTTTTTCCTACAGAATACATCCAATAACAATCCGGAAAACAATTTTGAACCACTATGTAATGTAATGGAAACAGCTGATTTAAACTAGGCCTACTTTCATAAACTAATATTACTTGAGGTTAGCGCATTGACAATCTGTAAAGGGGAAGAACTTTCAAAATTTATTGTATTAATAATGTATAATCGAAAACATTTATTTAAATTTTATAATTCAATTTTGTAATACTTAAAGTGAATAATATCAGTTGAGATTTTATTTGTAGATGTGTTCTTAATTATTGGTTATTGTTTAATATTATCATCATTTTACTGTTTAAAGTTCATTATTGGATGTATTCCACAGGAAAAATATAATAAAAAAGTTTCGATCGCATATTTTATCCCGATTTATTGTTAACGCGATTTTTCTTTCATTGCAACTTTGAATGCTTATAACTCAAAAATGGTGATATTTATCGAAAAAGTCCATTCACTGTCGTTTTTGTTGTAAAATTTTATATGAAAATCATGTGTCACATGTCCACTTTCCTATTTTAAAAAAATTAAGTTTGGCGGATAAAAAATGGCGGATATAAATTTCAAAAGTACAAAAAGTGATCAACATTTGTTTTTGCCTTCAACTACCTTTCAATTATACAGTATAAAACAGTTTCCATACTTAAAAATCACCCTGTATACACATCTCCAAGGCTCGTTAGAAAGTAACTATATACACAATTCGAGTTTCTGAAAACGTGTGTAAGAACTGTTTGATACAATCATATCTTACTGGATCCAATATAATTTGATATCATAATGACGCACATTGTTCATAGTTTTTTTGTACACAAATTTAATTTAAAAACAATATTGATTAATAACAAACTTGTTCTTCCCTGCATGTTATTTTATAATTATATTGTTAGACTAATCACTATGTCAACGCTTTAGGCAATTTTTGCATTTTCTTGCCATGTATATTTTTTTCGAGTTTTTAATCTAGTTATAAGCTTACATTTTTTTTGGTTCCAACTTAAAAACAATATTCTTCCTGTTCCCAAAATGCAGTGATTTTTAAATTGACAGCTCAAGAATGCCAACGTTCAACCGCTTGAGACGGACATAACGTTTAAGAAATTAAATAGATAGTTCAGAGACTGCCCAAAAACAATAAATTAAAAAACTTAAAAACAATATTCTTCCTGTTCCCAAAATGTAGTGATTTTTAAATTGGCAGCTCAAGAATGCCAACGTTCAACCGCTTGAGACGGACATAACGTTTAAGAAATTAAATATGTTCAGTTCAGAGACTGCCCAATAACAATAAATTTAAAAACTTAAAACAATATTCTTCCTGTTCCCAAAATGTAGTGATTTTTAAATTGACAGCTCAAGAATGCCAACGTTCAACCGCTTGAGACGGACATAACGTTTAAGAAATTAAATATGTTCAGTTCAGAGACTGCCCAATAACAATAAATTAAAAAACTTAAAACAATATTCTTCCTGTTCCCAAAATGTAGTGATTTTTAAATTGACAGCTCAAGAATGCCAACGTTCAACCGCTTGAGACGGACATAACGTTTAAGAAATTTAATATGTTCAGTTCAGAGACTGCCCAATAACAATAAATTAAAAAACTTAAAACAATATTCTTCCTGTTCCCAAAATGTAGTGATTTTTAAATTGACAGCTCAAGAATGCCAACGTTCAACCGCTTGAGACGGACATAACGTTTAAGAAATTTAATATGTTCAGTTCAGAGACTGCCCAATAACAATAAATTAAAAAACTTAAAACAATATTCTTCCTGTTCCCAAAATGTAGTGATTTTTAAATTGACAGCTCAAGAATGCCAACGTTCAACCGCTTGAGACGGACATAACGTTTAAGAAATTTAATATGTTCAGTTCAGAGACTGCCCAATAACAATAAATTAAAAAACTTAAAACAATATTCTTCCTGTTCCCAAAATGTAGTGATTTTTAAATTGACAGCTCAAGAATGCCAACGTTCAACCGCTTGAGACGGACATAACGTTTAAGAAATTAAATATATAGTTCAGAGACTGCCCAATAACAATCAATTTAAAAACTTAAAAACAATATTCTTCCTGTTCCCAAAATGTAGTGATTTTTAAATTGACAGCTCAAGAATGCCAACGTTCAACCGCTTGAGACGGACATAACGTTTAAGAAATTAAATATATAGTTCAGAGACTGCCCAATAACAATCAATTTAAAAACTTAAAAACAATATTCTTCCTGTTCCCAAAATGTAGTGATTTTTAAATTGACAGCTCAAGAATGCCAACGTTCAACCGCTTGAGACGGACATAACGTTTAAGAAATTAAATATATAGTTCAGAGACTGCCCAATAACAATCAATTTAAAAACTTAAAAACAATATTCTTCCTGTTCCCAAAATGTAGTGATTTTTAAATTGACAGCTCAAGAATGCCAACGTTCAACCGCTTGAGACGGACATAACGTTTAAGAAATTAAATATATAGTTCAGAGACTGCCCAATAACAATCAATTTAAAAACTTAAAAACAATATTCTTCCTGTTCCCAAAATGTAGTGATTTTTAAATTGACAGCTCAAGAATGCCAACGTTCAACCGCTTGAGACGGACATAACGTTTAAGAAATTAAATATATAGTTCAGAGACTGCCCAATAACAATCAATTTAAAAACTTAAAAACAATATTCTTCCTGTTCCCAAAATGTAGTGATTTTTAAATTGACAGCTCAAGAATGCCAACGTTCAACCGCTTGAGACGGACATAACGTTTAAGAAATTAAATATATAGTTCAGAGACTGCCCAATAACAATCAATTTAAAAACTTAAAAACAATATTCTTCCTGTTCCCAAAATGTAGTGATTTTTAAATTGACAGCTCAAGAATGCCAACGTTCAACCGCTTGAGACGGACATAACGTTTAAGAAATTAAATATATAGTTCAGAGACTGCCCAATAACAATCAATTTAAAAACTTAAAAACAATATTCTTCCTGTTCCCAAAATGTAGTGATTTTTAAATTGACAGCTCAAGAATGCCAACGTTCAACCGCTTGAGACGGACATAACGTTTAAGAAATTAAATATATAGTTCAGAGACTGCCCAATAACAATCAATTTAAAAACTTAAAAACAATATTCTTCCTGTTCCCAAAATGTAGTGATTTTTAAATTGACAGCTCAAGAATGCCAACGTTCAACCGCTTGAGACGGACATAACGTTTAAGAAATTAAATATATAGTTCAGAGACTGCCCAATAACAATCAATTTAAAAACTTAAAAACAATATTCTTCCTGTTCCCAAAATGTAGTGATTTTTAAATTGACAGCTCAAGAATGCCAACGTTCAACCGCTTGAGACGGACATAACGTTTAAGAAATTAAATATATAGTTCAGAGACTGCCCAATAACAATCAATTTAAAAACTTAAAAACAATATTCTTCCTGTTCCCAAAATGTAGTGATTTTTAAATTGACAGCTCAAGAATGCCAACGTTCAACCGCTTGAGACGGACATAACGTTTAAGAAATTAAATATATAGTTCAGAGACTGCCCAATAACAATCAATTTAAAAACTTAAAAACAATATTCTTCCTGTTCCCAAAATGTAGTGATTTTTAAATTGACAGCTCAAGAATGCCAACGTTCAACCGCTTGAGACGGACATAACGTTTAAGAAATTAAATATATAGTTCAGAGACTGCCCAATAACAATCAATTTAAAAACTTAAAAACAATATTCTTCCTGTTCCCAAAATGTAGTGATTTTTAAATTGACAGCTCAAGAATGCCAACGTTCAACCGCTTGAGACGGACATAACGTTTAAGAAATTAAATATATAGTTCAGAGACTGCCCAATAACAATCAATTTAAAAACTTAAAAACAATATTCTTCCTGTTCCCAAAATGTAGTGATTTTTAAATTGACAGCTCAAGAATGCCAACGTTCAACCGCTTGAGACGGACATAACGTTTAAGAAATTAAATATATAGTTCAGAGACTGCCCAATAACAATCAATTTAAAAACTTAAAAACAATATTCTTCCTGTTCCCAAAATGTAGTGATTTTTAAATTGACAGCTCAAGAATGCCAACGTTCAACCGCTTGAGACGGACATAACGTTTAAGAAATTAAATATATAGTTCAGAGACTGCCCAATAACAATCAATTTAAAAACTTAAAAACAATATTCTTCCTGTTCCCAAAATGTAGTGATTTTTAAATTGACAGCTCAAGAATGCCAACGTTCAACCGCTTGAGACGGACATAACGTTTAAGAAATTAAATATATAGTTCAGAGACTGCCCAATAACAATCAATTTAAAAACTTAAAAACAATATTCTTCCTGTTCCCAAAATGTAGTGATTTTTAAATTGACAGCTCAAGAATGCCAACGTTCAACCGCTTGAGACGGACATAACGTTTAAGAAATTAAATATATAGTTCAGAGACTGCCCAATAACAATCAATTTAAAAACTTAAAAACAATATTCTTCCTGTTCCCAAAATGTAGTGATTTTTAAATTGACAGCTCAAGAATGCCAACGTTCAACCGCTTGAGACGGACATAACGTTTAAGAAATTAAATAGATAGTTCAGAGACTGCCCAATAACAATAAATTTAAAAACTTAAAAACAATATTCTTCCTGTTCCCAAAATGTAGTGATTTTTAAATTGACAGCTCAAGAATGCCAACGTTCAACCGCTTGAGACGGACATAACGTTTAAGAAATTAAATATATAGTTCAGAGACTGCCCAATAACAATCAATTTAAAAACTTAAAAACAATATTCTTCCTGTTCCCAAAATGTAGTGATTTTTAAATTGACAGCTCAAGAATGCCAACGTTCAACCGCTTGAGACGGACATAACGTTTAAGAAATTAAATAGATAGTTCAGAGACTGCCCAATAACAATCAATTTAAAAACTTAAAAACAATATTCTTCCTGTTCCCAAAATGTAGTGATTTTTAAATTGACAGCTCAAGAATGCCAACGTTCAACCGCTTGAGACGGACATAACGTTTAACAAATTAAATAGATAGTTCAGAGACTGCCCAATAACAATCAATTTAAAAACTTAAAAACAATATTCTTCCTGTTCCCAAAATGTAGTGATTTTTAAATTGACAGCTCAAGAATGCCAACGTTCAACCGCTTGAGACGGACATAACGTTTAAGAAATTAAATAGATAGTTCAGAGACTGCCCAATAACAATAAATTTAAAAACTTAAAAACAATATTCTTCCTGTTCCCAAAATGTAGTGATTTTTAAATTGACAGCTCAAGAATGCCAACGTTCAACCGCTTGAGACGGACATAACGTTTAAGAAATTAAATAGATAGTTCAGAGACTGCCCAATAACAATCAATTTAAAAACTTAAAAACAATATTCTTCCTGTTCCCAAAATGTAGTGATTTTTAAATTGACAGCTCAAGAATGCCAACGTTCAACCGCTTGAGACGGACATAACGTTTAAGAAATTAAATATATAGTTCAGAGACTGCCCAATAACAATAAATTTAAAAACTTAAAAACAATATTCTTCCTGTTCCCAAAATGTAGTGATTTTTAAATTGACAGCTCAAGAATGCCAACGTTCAACCGCTTGAGACGGACATAACGTTTAAGAAATTAAATATATAGTTCAGAGACTGCCCAATAACAATCAATTTAAAAACTTAAAAACAATATTCTTCCTGTTCCCAAAATGTAGTGATTTTTAAATTGACAGCTCAAGAATGCCAACGTTCAACCGCTTGAGACGGACATAACGTTTAAGAAATTAAATATATAGTTCAGAGACTGCCCAATAACAATCAATTTAAAAACTTAAAAACAATATTCTTCCTGTTCCCAAAATGTAGTGATTTTTAAATTGACAGCTCAAGAATGCCAACGTTCAACCGCTTGAGACGGACATAACGTTTAAGAAATTAAATATATAGTTCAGAGACTGCCCAATAACAATCAATTTAAAAACTTAAAAACAATATTCTTCCTGTTCCCAAAATGTAGTGATTTTTAAATTGACAGCTCAAGAATGCCAACGTTCAACCGCTTGAGACGGACATAACGTTTAAGAAATTAAATATATAGTTCAGAGACTGCCCAATAACAATCAATTTAAAAACTTAAAAACAATATTCTTCCTGTTCCCAAAATGTAGTGATTTTTAAATTGACAGCTCAAGAATGCCAACGTTCAACCGCTTGAGACGGACATAACGTTTAAGAAATTAAATATATAGTTCAGAGACTGCCCAATAACAATCAATTTAAAAACTTAAAAACAATATTCTTCCTGTTCCCAAAATGTAGTGATTTTTAAATTGACAGCTCAAGAATGCCAACGTTCAACCGCTTGAGACGGACATAACGTTTAAGAAATTAAATATATAGTTCAGAGACTGCCCAATAACAATCAATTTAAAAACTTAAAAACAATATTCTTCCTGTTCCCAAAATGTAGTGATTTTTAAATTGACAGCTCAAGAATGCCAACGTTCAACCGCTTGAGACGGACATAACGTTTAAGAAATTAAATATATAGTTCAGAGACTGCCCAATAACAATCAATTTAAAAACTTAAAAACAATATTCTTCCTGTTCCCAAAATGTAGTGATTTTTAAATTGACAGCTCAAGAATGCCAACGTTCAACCGCTTGAGACGGACATAACGTTTAAGAAATTAAATATATAGTTCAGAGACTGCCCAATAACAATCAATTTAAAAACTTAAAAACAATATTCTTCCTGTTCCCAAAATGTAGTGATTTTTAAATTGACAGCTCAAGAATGCCAACGTTCAACCGCTTGAGACGGACATAACGTTTAAGAAATTAAATATATAGTTCAGAGACTGCCCAATAACAATCAATTTAAAAACTTAAAAACAATATTCTTCCTGTTCCCAAAATGTAGTGATTTTTAAATTGACAGCTCAAGAATGCCAACGTTCAACCGCTTGAGACGGACATAACGTTTAAGAAATTAAATATATAGTTCAGAGACTGCCCAATAACAATCAATTTAAAAACTTAAAAACAATATTCTTCCTGTTCCCAAAATGTAGTGATTTTTAAATTGACAGCTCAAGAATGCCAACGTTCAACCGCTTGAGACGGACATAACGTTTAAGAAATTAAATATATAGTTCAGAGACTGCCCAATAACAATCAATTTAAAAACTTAAAAACAATATTCTTCCTGTTCCCAAAATGTAGTGATTTTTAAATTGACAGCTCAAGAATGCCAACGTTCAACCGCTTGAGACGGACATAACGTTTAAGAAATTAAATATATAGTTCAGAGACTGCCCAATAACAATCAATTTAAAAACTTAAAAACAATATTCTTCCTGTTCCCAAAATGTAGTGATTTTTAAATTGACAGCTCAAGAATGCCAACGTTCAACCGCTTGAGACGGACATAACGTTTAAGAAATTAAATATATAGTTCAGAGACTGCCCAATAACAATCAATTTAAAAACTTAAAAACAATATTCTTCCTGTTCCCAAAATGTAGTGATTTTTAAATTGACAGCTCAAGAATGCCAACGTTCAACCGCTTGAGACGGACATAACGTTTAAGAAATTAAATATATAGTTCAGAGACTGCCCAATAACAATCAATTTAAAAACTTAAAAACAATATTCTTCCTGTTCCCAAAATGTAGTGATTTTTAAATTGACAGCTCAAGAATGCCAACGTTCAACCGCTTGAGACGGACATAACGTTTAAGAAATTAAATATATAGTTCAGAGACTGCCCAATAACAATAAATTTAAAAACTTAAAACAATATTCTTCCTGTTCCCAAAATGTAGTGATTTTTAAATTGACAGCTCAAGAATGCCAACGTTCAACCGCTTGAGACGGACATAACGTTTAAGAAATTAAATATATAGTTCAGAGACTGCCCAATAACAATCAATTTAAAAACTTAAAACAATATTCTTCCTGTTCCCAAAATGTAGTGATTTTTAAATTGACAGCTCAAGAATGCCAACGTTCAACCGCTTGAGACGGACATAACGTTTAAGAAATTAAATATATAGTTCAGAGACTGCCCAATAACAATAAATTTTAAAACTTAAAACAATATTCTTCCTGTTCCCAAAATGTAGTGATTTTTAAATTGACAGCTCAAGAATGCCAACGTTCAACCGCTTGAGACGGACATAACGTTTAAGAAATTAAATATATAGTTCAGAGACTGCCCAATAACAATCAATTTAAAAACTTAAAAACAATATTCTTCCTGTTCCCAAAATGTAGTGATTTTTAAATTGACAGCTCAAGAATGCCAACGTTCAACCGCTTGAGACGGACATAACGTTTAAGAAATTAAATATATAGTTCAGAGACTGTCCAATAACAATAAATTAAAAAACTTAAAACAATATTCTTCCTGTTCCCAAAATGTAGTGATTTTTAAATTGACAGCTCAAGAATGCCAACGTTCAACCGCTTGAGACGGACATAACGTTTAAGAAATTAAATATATAGTTCAGAGACTGCCCAATAACAATCAATTTAAAAACTTAAAAACAATATTCTTCCTGTTCCCAAAATGTAGTGATTTTTAAATTGACAGCTCAAGAATGCCAACGTTCAACCGCTTGAGACGGACATAACGTTTAAGAAATTAAATATATAGTTCAGAGACTGCCCAATAACAATCAATTTAAAAACTTAAAACCAGCTTCTCATTATTATACCATTGTTAGAAGATAGAGTAAACAGAATATTTGGGATTCAAATTTCTCAACAGGAAACCCATAATTTACAAAAACTACATTTTTGATTAGCGTGGAAGCTGATAAAATCGCACAAAATTGTAATTTATAATTCCCAAAGTTGAAGTGATACATCAGGCCACACACGGAAGAGCGCGTATGTAAATGTTAGAAGCAAAACGGACAGATAGAAGGTCAGGACCACCGAGACAACAAACATTGATTAACACAACGTTTCAATTTTCTTTACTAATGAATTTGTACGGATTTATGGTGTAAGTACGTTTCTTAATTACTGCCAATACTCTCATTGTCTGTCCGACAGTTACGGACATATTGTCGGACAATGCGATGGAAAGGCGGTATGTAAATAAGACAACGGTCAAATTTCGTTAGTTACAGTACAGTTATAAATTTCCAGTTAAACTGGCAGAAATGAGAGTGCATTGTTCCTTTACGAGGCGATGAGATTGGAGAAGTATATTTATTGTCTTTACTTATTGCAGAAATTCGCGTTTGTTTTCTTCTAAAGGGAAAAAGGAACAATCACCCAGCTCTAATATATGTATGCTGTCCTGATAAACGGATATTTTCAGGTAATATAATGAATACGTGTAATATTAATTGATAATTAGCTGGACTGCAATCACATACAAAAATTAATAAACGGGGCACAATCTTTCTAATTCATTCCAAACCGAACAAAATTATTTCACACCACAACTATTAGTTTGGTAGTTGTCAGTCAAAAGAGGAAAGTAAATCACGAACGCTTTATAAAAATATTTAAACTATCTTATGGTCCTAGTTTCACCATAGTTGAGATAGTCTTATAGAGAAATAATTTGCACAGCCCTAATGATGATGCTATGGATATAAACTATGTCCAAATAGAGCAACACACTAATTTTGATCAAAATCAGCCCGTAAATAACAGCGATGTGATAATTGTTTTAAGGGTAAAAACACCCTTGGAGTGGAACATTCATAAAACCCTTTCTTAGTACTCGTTTACAGACCTACCCCAAACCATGATAAAACATTCAAAGCTCTTGCTTCTTGGATCCAGAGATTTCGTAATCAGTCAGTGGGTTTTGACTTTTATATACGAGTATATATAGATAGTGTCTAAACTTGCTTTCTTGCCACCGTAAATCGTATTTAATTAAAATCTAGTTTTAAATGACGCCTGTAAAAAGGTTCTTTTTTCCAGTTATTCCAAAGTCGTAATATTATTTACCCACAGTTTTGGGTAATAAATCGTCACAATTCACTAAAATGTGAACGATTTTGAGAAATTATGTCTTGCATAGCAGCCCCATGGACGAATTGTTTCGATGTTTTATTTACTAGAATGGGAAGGTCCCTTAGGTTCCTTTTCATTAAATATCTCTAAAAAATGAGACGTTGTAGAAAACAACCGATCTCTGAATTCCAACTGTATAGAGTTTAATATAGATGAACCTAGAACCGCTTATAATATTGGGTTTATGTAAACTTCAGACATTAAATATAAACATCCAAGAACAATTATTTGCGAATTTGGCAAGAGCACAGCTTTGTCTGATGAAGTTATTCGCTGGGGAATAAGTTACTCGTGTCCCAAATAGTCAGAAATTATTTAATTTCATAAGGTTTAAGCATCCTTTTTCATTAAACTTTTTTTTTAATCCAATGTTATGCCTATATAATACTGAAACGAAATAAATTAGAGTCAATAAATTATGTTGACTTAATTACTAAATACTTTTTCTTTTCTTTCTAGTGTTGCACAGCTCCTTTTACACACCTGAATACAACAAGTACGGCATGATTGCTTGCATTCGGCAGGAATGCCGCTGGAATATCGAGTTCCAGTCGACGGCCGGGCGGCGATAGCGCCGATTGAGTGTTTTATATTTTTACCAATTCTTTAATATGGGTTGGTAGTCGACTCGACACAATCCTTCTCTTGTATTTTTAGCCTTAACATGACTGGAATGAATTTTTGTTTAATTCATGACTACTACAACATAACTAGGTTGTACACAAAACATAATTTACGTAATGTACAGTCCCAAATGAAACACACTAGCCTACTAAATAATTAGAAAACAAAGTAGAGTTGAATATTATATTCTAATTCATACAAATAAAGATATTATACATACTCTTAATTTGGTGATAAATAAAAAGAGGGTGCCCGTCTATGATTCACTTCATAAGGATAGTAAATGGAAAAACGTTTCCGTGATGAGTGCCTTTTACAAGCTTAGCAATTTATTACGGCTTAAATTATAGAAATCGGAACCTATCAAATAATTAGAAAATATTTTCTGGATTCTGCAGATTACATAAATTAAAAAACAAACAATATTAACTGAAACAATTGACAACCAACTATTCAATACTGTTATAAAATACATATTTATAAAATAATTATTTCAAAATGTCCTCTATATTATTATTATTATTTATTTCTGTTGCTCTTGACAAACATAATTTGCATAGCAAGAGTCACATAAAAAAATTAAAATTAAATTTATAATAATTACAATATTACAAGTAATTCACAAGTATTTTTAAATACAGTTTACATTCCTGCATTAGTCAATCACATATTTACAAACATATAATTACACAATACAATATAACATATAGATATTACATACACACAAATACATATTTAACAAGTAAGGCTATAACTGAGACAAATGCAGGGCAGATACTGGATCAATTCATTCATAAGTCATACCCGACATTAGCAGAATTGGTTTGAGTAAACCAATTGTATATTGGCAATTGTATTCAACTATTTTTTATCTAATTTAATAAAATGACCTTACCTACTCACAAGTTTTAATATGATAGCGTGACAATTTAAATAGCTTATATCTCCAATCAAAATGGAACAATTTAAAGAAAGTTAATTTTCTTTTTACAACTATACAAAACTGTTTCCTTCCTGTATGTGTTATTGCTCTATAAAATTACTTTTTCCTCTACTAAAATTTTAAATTTGTTTCAAAACATACAAGTTTCCAAAATGTTATACTTACTTTATCAAAATTTCTTTCTTAACACATTTATGTAAATTTTATTTTTATTGTAAAATGTTGTACTAGAGGTCTCACCTAATAAATTTTTGGCAAACTCCGTGAGGTTGTTTTACAATGTCGGTGTTAACCCAGCATAATGTGAGTTTAAGTGAGAAACTACTTTAGCTAGCGAATCATTGTAACGAAAAACTAGAATTCCTCTATGTTCTGACCACTCATCGCCCAATGTGAAGCCGTCTACCAAGCCACAACGAACTCTTGCAAGTATTATTTTACGTTTTTACAACATTCGCAAGGTTACAAAAATGATAAGTTCTTACTGCAAAATATTTGTTTAGAATAACGAATTAATGAAAAGGAGACATTTTTAAAACATTAATACTTTTAAGTCAAAAAGATTATCAGAAAATTTAGGAAAGGGTTATAAACGAAAAGGTGTATAAAAGAAAACATAATAAAACTATGTTTTAACGATATCAAATATACGTATTAGAGAAAATTATGTGGTGGGTCAAAAATTGATTTAAGGTTGTTTCGAATATATATGTTTTAAATGCCCCTAAGTCCAAATTTTGTTTTTCGTCTTATGTCTGTCTCTCTGTTTAGAGTCTGTCGTTTTTACTGACCAAACGCGTGCACAGATGTTAATCAAATTTTGTATATAAGCTTTTTTTTATAACTTGTAAATTGGGAATAGTTGTTAAATATATTCTCAAAGGAGCTAACAAAACTTGATGGTCGTCATCTTCCTAAAATTCTCGATTTTTGAAGTTTTTTTTTTAAAAAAAGAAAGAAAGAAAATATCGGCCATGAGGTATTTTATTATGCATGAAGTATTTTTTTTAATTACACAGATTTCGTTTAAATTTTAATCAAATGTGAAAATTAATGACCCAAACTTGTGTATAAAATGGCAAGTAAAAAAATATATTATAGTTCAGGAATAACTTACTAAATATAGTTCATTTTCACTTTTTAACTAACGACTACCAAAAACATTTTGGTGAAGAGTTGTTTGGGTTGGTTTTTATTTTTAGTGGGATAGTTCATGAATGTTTCTGCACCATTTATTTTACTTAATCTCATTTTCTTGCTAATACACACAAAAATAATTATTAACATTTCATAATAGAGAACAAAATAAGGAATCCAATGGTGAAATTAACTAATTAAAAACAAATAATGGCTTTGTAAATGCAGGGATCTGCAAAAATTTAGCAGCGATTTTTAAAAAAAAGATACGTGAATCTACTTTGACAATCTAAAGTTATACATCAGATGATAGAAACTGGTCAATTTGTTCTTTAATGGACACCCTTTATGTTATATCAAAAATCAACAGACGAACAGTAAAACAAAATAATAAAATTAAACAAAGTTTCGTCTGCTCTTTCTTCTCTCCTGATAAATCTCTACGCGTACAGAAACACGTGTTTAAAACCAATGCAATTATTCGTCACTAGTTAGACGTAGTTGAAACCCGAGTTAACTTCGTCTGAATGAAGGGTGTCGGCAACTTCCATCCCATCAATATTCAACTTCAATCGGACGTGATCGGAAACCCGAAGATCCGACAATTAATTGGCCGATTGTTTCCACTTGGAATCGTTATAATTCATCTCCGCATCCAATTAAAACATTTTTCACAAAATTTCCACCGTACTTTCCAAGAAGGTAAATCCACTTCAGTCAGAATTTCAATTTTATTTCTTTGTAATTGCTAAACATTACATATTTGGTCGTAGTTGGGTTATTTTTTTTAAATACCGAGCACGTTTTTCTCCTAAAGGTGTACGTACGACCGAAGCGTGTCTAGATTGCCCTACTGTTTATCCGCGGACGTATAATATATATTGAAGAAATGGAATTTTTACTTTAATGAAAAAAAAACCCAATTAATCCATTTTGGAAAATGAGATCACCACACACGGATGTTGAGTCGCATCAGGTCGATTTCACAGTAGGAATAATGTAAACTTTAAAACAAAAAACTAGTTACACAAGATTTTTACATATGCAGCAAGATAACCTATTCAACGTTTTCATTAACATATAAAAAAAAAAAAAAAAAAAAAAAAAAAATCGAATTAAACTATAAAATATCATTTAAAATATTATTTATACTTTACCAATTTTTTTAACTTGCATAATATATTTTTCTCCCACGAAAAGACATGGAGGTTACCGTTGAAAATTATCCGACTGTCTCAAAAGATGCACGAAGATTACAAGTAGAACAATGCGTTACTGTGTCAGTCAGTATATATCTACTGATACAGGTATCAGACAGGGCGGTCTTCCCTGTTTGACTGAGATGTGCGACAGACAGAAATCGAGGCCTACAATGGGTTCTGAAACATCATCTTGGAACGACTCGATTTTGCTGATAACCTATGGCTACTGTGACAGAGCTTCAAAAATATGGAAGTTAAGCTGAATGACTTAAAGAGGCGAGGAAAGTGGGAGTCGTGATCACCCCAATGCGTAGACTTCTGATCAAGGAGTCCTCTATGTTGGAAGCGCATCCAGAATGTGGATAGTAGAATCAAGAAATCAAAAATCCTTTGCACAATTGCGCCTCATATGGCGATCATCTGCAATCAAGAGGAGAAAAAATTAAGGATTTTTAATACCAATACAAATCCATATTATTAGAAGAACGCCATAGCTGAAAAGTTGCCACTAAAAGTACGTGAAAACTGCAAAAACTGTCTCAAATCTGTACAAAACATCATGAGAGTGTGGTGGCCGAAAGTAATTTTCGATAAAAACCTCTCAAGGATCACAAATAAAGAGTATATAGATCAGCAGATGAAGATAAAAAACGACGCTAGATTGGCCACACATTCAGTCACCCACAGGTAATCGCTGAGATGAAACCACCAATGAGGAACAATAGCATGGCGAAGAACTATTGGATCCTCTCCAAGATAGACTTACATGGAGGACATTTGTGTAATTCCTATGTTTTAAAGGGTTCGTAGTATATGTACCCATATCAATTAGTATAAATATAAACAATAATCGGACCCTTTACGCTTCCAACTAATTGTGCCACCAGATAGTGAGATAAGCCAGTGGTGGGAGTAAAGCTTTCAACAGTTCCAGAGTTTATAGACATTAATGGTAAACCACAATCACAAAGCTAATAGCAAACCACCCAGAAAATATTTAACTTTTCATATCTCCCCCTTGTAGGTAGTGTCTGTGTTTAAAATACTTGTAGCATTATTTATTGTTACTTCATCACCTGTGAATGTATACAACAAAATTCATACACAAAGAAGTAACAATTATTAATTCTACAACTACTCTACAACAGAGATACTGCTCGCAGTAAATATTTTATGGGTGGTTATCGTTGTGAATGTGATTTACTATCTCTAGTATAAGAATTGAATGTATTGAAAGATTCCAGAACGAGGTCTACTATATGCAAAACTAATAACTTCGTAATCAGAATGCAATACCAATTAGAACACTCTAGCTAGATGATAGGTAAACCTCTTAACTTTTTGACAGCTCGGAACCTTTCACACACGAAGTAAAAGCTATTAAGTACCAGACTACTTAATAACTTAATGAAGACATTTAAAACAATTTAATAGAATCTTTTAAAATATATGAGGGAAAACATTTATTCGACGAGTGGGTCACACAGATATTGATGGTATATTGCGAGGTATGATGAGAACGTCACGAGCGAATATATTTTATTTCACAGTGTAAATGGATTATGTGCATCCCTTGCGATATAGTGATATACAGACACAAAAGTGAATAAACCAGTTCAATCTGTGTGGTCACCATTTCACCGAGAGCCTGCTATCACACAATACCAACTTCTAATCTTTTAGTGAGCCAAATTAAACTGGATCGTTAACTTGTATTGGAGCACAAAAGTCTTCAATAATTGCGGCACTCAACTACGTTACGATAAATGAGTGAGTCAAATTTCCAACAAATTGATTTCTTCGTGTTTTGATAAGAGGTGGAAGTTTTATGATAATTATATAGACCAAACTCTGCCAATTAGATGATGAAATCCCGGAAGGTATTTTCACCATCTTTATGTTGTTCATACTTTGCATTTACAAACAAATAATTTTAACTGTAAATAATAAGAGTTGTCAGAAAAGAATCGTAAGGAATAGTAATAATCGTTTAAAAAGAACGAAACATCTGCTAATATTGTAATTATTTATTTCAAACCGATTTAGATCAAACCATTAGCCATGTGTACACTGATTTCATTTTCTACTTTAGGATTTTATCTATCCTTTAAAAAACAAAAAGCTATTGGACATTTGCATTTTCTAAATCAATTTTAATCTATTTACTAATTTTGTCGATAATTTGTTACTATCATCACATAAAATAGTCTCTATGAGGGCAAGAATACAATAAGTTACAGAAGTTAGGACAAGAATCAGTGACGTGAAATGAGCTTTTTAACCAATTTTAGTTTAATAAAATGCAATGTTCTCTCACGATCCATAAAATAAAAATATATAAACATTTAATCAGATCGGTGGTATCTCTTCCGGCGGGAGAAAAAAAAAGTAATTAGGAAACTTTAAGTAGCTATAAACGACAATGGACAATGGTGTATTAGAAAGAACCTGCCGGAATTGTTTAGTTAGCCGGACATAGTGACGGAAGTAAGTTGCCGAAACATATGGAGAGGAAGCAAAGAAACTGATATACCAGCAACCTGGACGAGGTAAAAGAGAGGGACACTAAAAGATGAGGTGGTTGTATCTGTGGAAAGGGACTTGGTCAAAATGGATATCAGAGGATGTAGGGAGAAGACGAAAGACAGAAGAGAATGGACGAGGCTTTTCAAGGGCTGTAGCGCCATGGGGTAAGTTGCAGAGACGTGATCTCAAAGTATTCGAGCAAAAATGCTTTAAGAATTTTTGTTTAAAGGTAATCACAGAGACCTTTGACCGAAAATGCGAACTAGGAGAATGGAAAATATTAAGGAATGATGTAATTGATTAAATTCTCAACAATCAAGATATGTTGAACATGAATTGTAGAAAAAGTTGGTTAATATATTTGGACAGGTTGTCGTAAACAACTATATGTGGGAAACATAGATGGTGTAAGGATGAGATGGAAACCAATAAAGTAATGAGTACATAAGGTGAAAATATGTATAAGAGTAATAGCACTCTAAATTGGAGAGGGACCACCAGCGCAAGTAAAGAGAGTGGAGATGAACTGTGGTGGATCCTAAATCTACGCTCCGGAAGTAAATCGCAGTAAGAGAAATGAATGAAGTCAGTAGACGTAAAACTCAAGATTAACCATAAGTAAATCTGTGCTGGTAAATTAACCCATTAGAAACTTGTTCCAAATTTGTGGGGAAGATGTAGAAGATTCACATAGTTGTACATATCTGAGTAACGTGATAATATGCATGGGCGGAGCTGATATGCAGAGCAGAATAAGGAAGACGAACTGTAACCAGGTAACCTTTCATTAAAAAATATCAAACAAAATAAGGAGGAATAAACTCCCTTTAGATGTGCCAACCCTCAATTTAGTTAATGATAATCTGTTCACTCGTTTGAGTAGTTGTAAACACTATCCAGACAGGTATCATTCTAAAAAAGACTTTTTAGCTCAAAGGACCTGACAACGAGTATTTTATCAAAAAACCAACTATCGATTTGTATACCCATAATATACTACAAAATAGAAAGTAAAATTGCTTTTTAAATAACTCAAACTGTAATATTTGTCAAATTAAAGGGTTACCTAAATAAAAATTTTCACGGTTTTACATTTTAATGCAAATTTTGAAAATCTTCTATTATTACAACTTAAGAGGATTAAATAATTTCATGTAGTTATAACTTTGAAATCTGGCACATATTCTACTGTAACGCTATACTACCAATATTGAAAATAACAAAAATTTGAATGACCAATTGGGAAAATTTTAACGTTTTAGGCAGAAACAAGATATTTCATACTAAATTCAACCTAACTTCAAACAATTTCACAATTATTACATTCAATTCGTTTTTTTCAAATCTACCATTGCTTGCAGAATTAACAATTTTGAAACGAAATTATAGATATTAAGACTTTGAAGTTCTGCACATTAATATATACGCCCAACCTTCTGTAATAAAAAACCAAAAAAAATTAATGACCATTTTGAGAAATTTTACCTTTTAAAGAGAAACCTAATTTTTTTTTTAAATGTACAGAAATTAAGAGTAATCAAACACTATGTAGATGTAAATCAATATAGAGCTTGACTTGTGAGCTAATATTAGATAAAAAAACTCGAACACAAGATCCACAAAAATTACGTTTATTTAATCAAACGCGTTTCAACGACAAAGTCGCTATCCTCAGTGATACATGAGCTACAGTAACAAAAATATAACAGAATATAACAGTTTTAGTTTTGATATTGTAGCTCATGTATCACTGAGGATGGCCAATTTATCGTTGAAAAGCGTTTGATTAAATAAACGTAATTTTTGTGAGATCTTGTGTTCGGGTTTTTTTTTACCTTGTAGATGCTTCATATTTGACACACCTTCATAGAAATAGATAGACATTACATGACAATTTAAAGCAAATCATCTAACTTTCATATACATTCAATTTAAACATAACTTTGAAGAACTTCTACTTTTAACTCTTAGGAAAATAACAATTCACTATACAGATTAAATGATTATAAGACAACCTTACCTTTTAATTATCGATTTTAACTCGTCAAAATAAACGAAACCGGGTGTTTTATGCAGAACAGTAAGAGTGATCAAACATTATCTAAAGTCTGGCCAGTCTCGGAAGGCGTGTATCGGCTTAGTAGACACTTCGCTCTCGCACGCGCAGGGACGGAACGCCAGACAATGGCTGGGTGAGCTACCCGTCGCTCATAGTAATATGCTACTAAGATTGTTTATAAATTTTATAATTATTTTGTTGTGATTATACTACAGCATGTACATGAAATTGCAAGTCCAAACTCCACTATATTACTGCAAAGTAAGGAATATAAATAGCGAGTTACTGGAATATTATGCAGGCCTATACTATATATCGTTTAACGTTGTATCCAAACGAGTTATTGCATCTTCAACAATATTTACATAATACCGAAATAGGTACATCCTCCTCGGTTAGTCACATCCGCACTTTCTACAGTATCCTCAAGGTAGGAATGTGTCTGGGGTGGAGAGGAAAAGAGGGGCCCCCATACTTTGTTTGTTGCGTTTACTTTCAAGCGGTACAACCCCGATAAAAAAAATAAAGACCTCAAATGCTTCTGTGTAAACGCGTACCCTACTTTCGTTTCTTTTATCGGTGTAAATAAGAATAAAACGTTTACAAAAGTTTGTCACGAAGTTGTAACTTTAGGAATTAGATGTAGCTAAGCAGTAATTTGTGTACCTAGTTTTCTTGGAATGTGTTGTACCGTCAAGTCAGGCTAGGGAAGCAAGTAGAAGGGAGGACACGCCCCCTTACACCAGACACAATCCTAGTCTGAGGGTAGTGTATATCTGCTTGTAAATGAGTGACAAATAAACCTCCGCCTTTAAATCTATTTCACAAATCCAAATTCGGCCATTATTAGCTAAATCTCGTAACGGGCCCAACTGTGGTGTTATTTCATTTTGATAGTATTTTTACTAAATAATATTATCTAGGAGGTTTATTATAATACTGTTTTAATACTGAGTGCGCCGGAAAAACGTCACGTTCTACACGAGCAAACCAGGCGATTATAATTTCTCTCTTAAGTTACTTCGAAAAATAGATTAATGGAGGTCCCATTCTTGATGTGAGAAAAGTATTACAACGGATTAAATCAGAATTGAAGCAAGTTATATAAACCAAAGGAAATATCAAACTGGAATGAAGATTCTGATAACATGGTAAGCGGAGATGACAAATGCTTGCCCCAGTTACTGATGAAGGAAGAGAGTCTCGTCGTTCGAACTCCGAGGAGTTGCAGAACCAAGAGGAAGAGGCCAGTAACGGAAGTTGATTCGTTGAAGAACGAGTGACATGTTCTGAACTATTAAAAGCTAAAATAAGTTCCAACTTCAAGAAAAGCATGGGTTTATTTGTGATGCTGGTCTTTACACCTGTAGAAGATTATTTCTGTTAAAATATATTGCATGATTCGGGATTTCGTTATAAAAAACTAAAAGACAGAAACGTTCTTATGGAAAAACCGTCATCTGCCTTACTACGGTGTCGTTTTTTTCAGAAAAAAAAAATGTAGAGGCTTCAAAATTGACACAATTCTTCCAAATAAATTGCCACTGCACGATAATTCAGAGCATAACAATCATTCAATCAATTTCACATGTAACTATGAAAATCTTCCAGTTTTAGTGCTTACAAAAATATAATTGAAACTAACGCAACGTTAATTACAATATGATTTATATACAGCTTTAATAAATTTATTAAGAGTTAAATTTTTTGGCTATGATTAAATCATCACTCAAAATGAATGCGCAGTGGCAGATAGTTGACGTATAATATTTATTTTTATCTTTCTTTCTTAAGGTCTACTATAATTAAGGGATCATAGATGAGGATAATGGAAAATGCCTTTGTTTAGCGCATAGACTAAGACGCGTTTAGTATCTTTTTATCGAAGTATAATTTTACTTGTAGGCTACAAGTTTCCATGGCTCACCATATAATTTATAACTAAGACAAAATATCCCACAGCAAATTATATTATGAAACTTCAATATGTAAGTTGAACAGCTAGTGTGGGGGGATTTGGAACATGCAATATGCTATACCCTTGAAGTTACCGGTAGTGGGCAGTTAGATGGCTGTACTAGAGTTTCTAATTGAATTTCAATTTTGTATGTAAGCTATGTGTAAAGGAGGATTACTTCTTCTGTCTTTTACACAGAAAAACCAACATCGACACGCGAGCTTCAACTTGTGTAATCTTTCACAAATCCGAGCAAGACACGCGTTTTAACCAATTGAGCCACACTCCCTCCAAAATATTTCAGTCGATACTATTACTGCAAATTTCAAGATCTTCACTCTATAGATAAATAATTAAAATACAACTTTTATAATGTTCCTAAAAAAGTCACAATATGTCTCGCCAGGTTAGCCAATAAACTAAACAAGAATACCACTACTAGAAATCTTTTTATAAAGAAACAAATCCATGAATTATATTGAATTAGGTATAGTTATGATAGGGTTGAATGTTTACTCTGATAACATTTGTCATCTGTCATCGAATGCTCGCCACACTTTGGTCGTGTGTGTAGATACGATATGTACACACAGATAAATACTGACAATGTACTTTATTCAAACCTACAATACTCACTTTGTGTACGTCCTGCCCTAACCAAGACTAGATTCAACGTTTCGTAGAATTAATTTTATTAGAATCGAGTCTATTGGAATCGAATTACTTTGAACTTTGCCGTCTCGGCAGGAAAGTAGACTGAAGACTGGATTAACCAAAGTGAACTTGACTAGAATAAAAGTGTGGACAAAGTTTCATACAAGCACTATATCACAGTTTAAGTAAAGAAAAAAATGCTTGTTCCCAAAATATATACAGAGAGAATAAATTAAATTTAAAATTCGGAATATATAAAAACACATTTTCGATTTTTACAGATAGAAAGAAAGGCATTATTTTTGTTTTCCCTGGGAGATATTTTCAAGGTTATTAAAAAAAACTTCATTTTTTTAATGTTAAGCTATTTTTTTTAAATACAGCATCTTATTCAACAATAATAAATAAGCTAATTTCTTCTCAAACAGTTTTTAATTAGTCTTAATTTGTCAAGATTTTGACAAAAGTAACTAGAGATGTTTGGACTTGTAAGAATATCTCTCATGTAAATTTAATAGAAAACGTTCAAAACATAAAAAATGTTTATTTTGCTTTAATTAAACTGAGAATAATTTCAGATTTTTAAAACTATTTTTTTTCTCTCTTTGTTCCACACATTGAATCATATCCAAGAAATTCCATAGCCTACGATAATGTAAAGCTCAATACGTGAATTTGAATAGTTGTAGTTTTGTGGGTTCCGGTTCAGAATGCGCTAGTTTGGGAGGAGTCGCAGCAACCAATATGACATGACATGCTGTCCTTGAAGTTTACAGAAGTGGACCGTTAGATAGCAGCACTATAGTCTATAATTTCTGAGCTTCAAACCATACCATGGAGATGGACATTCCATTAGTAATATGTAATTACAAAAACAAATTTTAAATAACCTGTCAACATGCCAATATGTTAAAAAAATATTATTAATTACACGTAAAAACGCACGAATAGGAATTAAGAATAATAACGTTTCTATTACTAAAATGTTCGGCGAATCGTAGCACGCCACGCCAAATAGGTTTTGTAATGGTAAAAATATACATTCTGTTTGCGATAACGATTACAGTAAGGGCAACGTAGCATCCGATCTACTAGCTGTCCTTAAAACATTGTCTGTATTCCCTTGGCTTAATTATGATTAGTTTGATTGGTAGATATGTTAAGAATCGTAAAAATCACATTTATTCTGGATGAGTCACAGCGTGGGTTAATTAACCGCTGACCAACACTGTAGATAGAGAGTATACAGTGATAGATGTTTTTTTTTTTTTTTAATATCCCCGCCCAGTCAGAGTTCTGTGACCCGGCCATTCAGGCCAGGCGCACACTATTTGGGCTTATTGGTAGGTACAGAATGTTAGGCCTAGACAATTAAAAATTGCGACACGGGAAGGCAGTGATCGAGGAATTAAACAGATTAATTCTCGTACATCGCGTTTTTGTTCAAGTTCGTAAATTTAGTCCTTATATGTAAATCTATCTAGTCATTTAACCAGTAAATGAGTATTCCATACTATTTTTTTCCTTTATTGTCCCACCCGTAAATGGTATATTTATCTCATTTTAACAAAATCCTGAGGTACTTTTTCAATATAAAATTGTTTTTATTGTAAATAGAAGCTGTGGATAGTCAAGAGAAGACAGTATTCATAAAATCGAAATAGTAGTTGAATATGAAACGTTTTGTAGGTCCTTAGATAGGCCGATATTGTACTTCTAAAGGAGCTCCAGTGAAGATCTAAATTGCTTTCCTACACCGGATGATAAATTCACTCCATTTCAACAAAATTCCTTAAAATATTGTGAATTGTTTTACATCCAGCTACTTTTGCTTAAGTGATGACAGTTTCTTTTTTACAATATACAAAAACAACATTAAACATATACATTTATAAGAAGGCCCCACATAACCTAAAACAGTAACATTGTCAATGTTATTGGAACAATATATGATCCTATATTTATCTCAAAACATTCCACAAATTTTTTCACTCAAAACAAACAAAAAACAATAAAAATAAAAATATCAGTTCGGTACTTGTCAATTAAAATGTGAAAATTAATCATGGACAAATATTTATTTATATCAATAACGCCCTAAACTGTACCAGAAACATGTCTTCAGCATAAACCGTATTTGATTAAAATCCACCTTTTAATAACGGCTGCTTTTTGCTAATTATTCCTAAACTTTAATATTTTTTCAGAGATTTTTCACACGAATTTGAGTCATTGTTACTTCACATGTTAATAAAATTTTTACTAAATCGTTATAGCTGACTTTGAGAATATACGTAACAGTCACATTTCCGACTTTTTCTCGATAAATAACGAACCATTATTTTTTGAGAGATTTCTTGATTCTATAGAGGGTACACATGAGCAAACTTTGATTAAAATCGTTATAGCTGACTTTGAGAATATACGTAACAGTCACATTTCCGACTTTTTCCCGATAAATAACGAACCATTATTTCTTGAGAGATTTCTTGATTCTATAGAGGGTACACGTGAGCAAACTTTGATTAAAATCGTTGTAGCTGATTTGGAGAAAATCGTAATCTTGTCTTTTTTGTGGCTTTTTTTTTAATAGATCCACTTGTTAAAACGGCAGACGACAAAACATAATTCTCAAAGATCACTATTTGTGACTCAGAGGACCTCAAAACGTATTTATTATAATACGCAAAAAAATTCTATATCCATTTTTCTCCCATCACATTACTTTGTACGTATAATTTTAAAAAAATTAATGAATGCTTTGTGAACCAATACGTGAAACATCCTACTTTAATTTCGCCAACGTTTTATCAACTGTATGTTTGAGAAGACCTAACGATCTGTTCCATTTTCTCTGTTAGTGGTTTTTTAAATGAAGGAGACATTCCACAAACGCTTTCTGAATACCAAAATACAGTGACCATGTGTTTTCTGGCACTCTAGTTTCTGTATTTCATCCCGTTAGTCTATACAGAATTCCCACACTAACATCTACCTTCGGTGCCAAATCAAGAACAGGATTGACAACCGCAAAAATCTTAAAATCATTGTAAGGAGTGACAGACGATCTAGGTTCCTTAATTTGAGGTTCGTTTTCAACACGCTCACGTCCTTATCAAAATTATGGTTTTAAAATTATAAGATAATGACGACTCCTTCATATTATTTACATTGGTTAATCGGACGTTTCCCATCATCTGATTGTAAATGGTGCAAAAATATTGCACAAACTTTCTCACTTACTCGGTAGTTGTTAATCGAAGAATGAAAACGAACCGCGCTCTTGAAAATTTTCAACCTCTTTAAAAAAATATATCTTATATATAATTCAGCAGAGCTTAAATATCTTAACTAAAGAACCTCTCAGCGTCCCCTCAACCTACAGTGATGGGGATGGTCTTATTGGAAAGCTTAATGTCTTACAGTAGTATATTATATAGAACGTGGCCATGTGACCTAACCAACATTCGCAAGAGCATTTTTGTTAGGTTTTGAAATTGTTTTTGGCAATTATTGTTTATTTCTGGAGTTCCACTGAGCCAATTTTCTTGTGGTTTTGTTTTAAACGAAAGAAGATTTTACCATTATTTACAAAAATTATGAAATGTCAAATTTATTAAATTTTTATATATGGAAAACTTTTTAAAACACACATTCTGGCATCAAGTCACACACAGTCATTATTAAATACATTTGATGTAAAGACCTAATCAGCTGTTTTAAATATGTATTACTATTTGGTTGCTTTGACAACTAAATTTGTATGTAAAATCACAAAATCAAGTGTAAAACATTTTCCAAATTGTTTCACATTTGTCTATGTTAAACTTAACCTATTTTTGTATTGAATTTCTAAAAGTAATGGATCTAATTAGCTGTTTCAAATATACATTACTGTGATAGCTAAATTGTTTTCAAATTGTTTCTCATTGATCTATGGACAAGATTAGGTTCTGTAACAGTGTTTTGAAGTGTTTTTTTGGCGACAACCCTATCAGTGTCTATTTCTGAAGTTCTACCGGACCGATTTTCATGCGGTTTGTTTTAAATTAAAGAACGTTTAAAACAAAAGCCATGAAATCTTTTCCCTATTTTGCATGTGTTAAAAGGTACAACCTTACTATGGTGAACTTTGAAATAATAAAGCTGATACACACGATGCAGAATAACAATTATTTTGATAGCAATCTTTATTTTCAATATTTGTCTACTTAACATGTAATGAAATTTTTGTTTTGGTTTTTGTGTGTAGTGAAATGTGCAGAGGTAACACTTGAAAGGGGTCTACGTCTGTTGCCCTAGTAGTACAGGCGCTAGGTGCAGTTGAGTATGCATGAAAAGAGTCAGAGAATTTGACTTTTGATTTTGGTAATGGGGACCTAGGTGAGTGTAAAAACCCATGTCGTCGCCTCCGAGGGTGGTCGACAACTTGGGGGTGGGGGCGCAAAGTTGCAAAAAACGAAAATCGGCAAACCGCTTATAACTCCCTTGTTATTGAACGTAAGTCAATGATTTTTTTTTAATTTGTAGGCAATAATGTCACCTAAAAGAAATGTTATTAACAATTTTCTTTTATTTTTATTAGTTTTCGAGATAAAAATGATTTTAACAATTATTTGAAAATATTTTCACGTTTTTATGGTAAATAAACAATATTCTTTTCATGCATACTCAACTGCACCTAGCACCTCGCCTATAGGACAATTTGTTTTACTACCGCTTCCGCAAGGGCCACCCTCGGGAGGTTTCTTTACCTAATATTTATATAAAAGACTAAACTGTCTTCGCTTCTACCCTCAGAGTAAAATAACGGCAGTCAAACTTCAATTTTGTTTTTGGTATATATTTCAGATCCATAATATTTTTGTACTATTGATTTTAATACTAATATGTTTTTTTTCCGTCTTTTGAGACAAATTTGACCAAAATCCATTATCAGAAAATCATAATTTTGGTTTTGATCGTATGGCAGTCTCCCTCCCACTCCCCTTACAAAACAAATTCGAAAAATTAAATTTTATCAAAATCGTACAGACGACAAACTACGCGCATCGTTTTTTTTAACCTCTAATATACCTCTAATATACAAGATAACGGACGCCGTCGTCGTACTTACCTAACCCTATCATACAACATAATACAAGCAAATCCTTCAAATGTAAAGCCCATAAGCTGTTTTTTTAGGCCTTGTAGGAAATGTTAAATTGTATTGGTAGATCAAATGGTCTTATCCAGTATTAGTCTACACAAGTTTACTGAACCTCTCCTTTGTATCTCGGCTCTAACACTCCTCGAAGATGTGCATGTATGAAGAATCCTCCACTCGCTACGGTCGTGTTAGTGACTCTACCCTCCCTAATAACTAAACTTACCATATACTTCGTATACTGGGTAGAAAAACCACACTTCAAATTTCAAATCTGTTAATGGTTATGTTGTATTTACATACACACTCTTATTATAGAGTTCGTTTTTCCATTGAAAATTTAATATTCAAAAAAAATAATTTCACACTGTTTTTAGTCAATAATAACTTATGGTTCACCCTGTACCCAACATTCTTGGAGAGAACAAGATTTACTCAACTAAATGCAACTGACATGTGGCACGATTTATAAAAAGTAAATACATGTACTTGTGGACACGTGGCAGTTGTGATAACAGAAGGAAGGAGGGGCGGTGATAAAGGGGAGGAGAGAAAATTGATGTCATTTTGATTGACGTGTAAAGTGGGACTGAAAGGGAGGGAATAGAAATGGCGTTAAACGGTTACGGTCAATGAGGAATTAAATATTACCTTTCATAAACCACACCTCGGATCATGACAGCTGCTGAGGAAATGTAAACTGTAACTTGATTCATAATGCATTACAGTATGTTGATGTAAGAGTACATTCAACCTAAAATTAATTAAATTATTATTTATATTTAATGTCTCTTATATACTTTGCTAGAGAAAGTTATGTCATTTGCCAAAAATTTACCTTCTCGTGGGATTTGTTTTTCACTTTTTAAGGATTGCCAAAATTAAGGGATGGTTGTCATAAGAAAAACACTAAATTGCGATTTTTTTCAAAATCGGCTATAACGATTTTGATTAAATTTTGCTCAAGTGTACCCTGAAAGGACCCAAACAAATGCAATTTGTTATCGGTAAAGTAACAATCTGCCGTGGATTATGATGAAACACGTCATTTCTCAAAATCTTCTACAGATGACGTTCAAATTTAAATGATATTTGAAAATTAATCACCCAGACCCGTGGTCTCAATTGAACGTAAATAATATTACGTTGCAAAATAATTTTCAGAAACAAATGAACTTTGACAGCTGTCATTAAAAGTTTTATTTTAATCAAATAAAGCTCAAGCAAGCAAGTTTAAGCTTAAGACAGGGCCCAAGGTTTTTTTCACTTTTTGATTGTCAGCTACCGAACTGTCATTTTTGGTGATGATTAGTTTCGGTTTAAGAATGGTTAAGTGAGAAAGCTTTTCCACCATTATTTGACGAATTATTTACAAATTTTACCATAAATATTATTTTGTATCTATAGCCGAGCTCATGCAACATTTGTAATTACTCAGGATTAAAGTTATTCATTAAGATTGATTGTTCATATTATTAATATAGTGTGTTCGTACATTTGCCATCATTTGTGTATAGTATACTTTGTTTCGACTGTATAGATCACCTCTCGTTATCAGGTGAAGAGATCTAGATCTTGACAACATGAAAACTGACAATTTAGCCTAGAATCCTAAGACATTGGAAACTAACACTAGAATGCCAAACCTAATAAAAGAACCTAGGGCTAAAAGTAGGACTAATTTGCCAAAAAACTAACACTATTTTACAAACGAAATCAGGAAAAACTACTAGTCAACACAAATTAAATACACATTTAAAAAGTTTCATTTATGTAGCAGTGTTTAAAAAATAAATTGTCGAAACGAACACAATATAATAAGTAATACGATGGTTGAAAGTGTGTCCATAAAACCTGGACCTATTTTGTGTTAATCAATCAATAATAAATATAAAAGACTTTTTTTGTTAGATGCAATAAATTTGTACGTTTACTACTTAAAATTTTTAATGTTTTAAAAACTATAGAACAATTTTTTTTTTTTTACAAGATCGTTGAGTTTCTAACACCTCCCGGTATTTTTTTTTTTTTTTTTTTTTTTTTTTTTTACGTAGAATATGTTTATAGTTTAAGCGTTACAAAGACATAATAGTTTTAAAAGTCGAAATAATTTCCAGACAACACATGCAACGACATTGTTGAATATTTCATTGAACATATTAAAAACCAATGTACCTAGCGATTTGACTGACATCGGTATGACGTCATCGGATGAAGTAATAGCGCCGCCATCTTTAGGTACTAATCGCCGTTCCGACGGGAGGTGTTGTTTAATTCGCCTGAGTGAGTTCTATTAGTATGTAGGGGAATAAATATTATCCTGCAAAGAAGGTTGTAAAATGTAGCAAAATATAGAAAATAAACCTCTTCAAAATGATTGACAACTCATTTGAGAAGATAGAGCAGTTCGTCCGAATTCTAAAAAGTCCTTATCACCATTACCGAACGTCAAGAGTTTTATCGGGAACGCCTCAAAGTTAACGCGACCGATCATCATGAAGCGAGTTCTGCGCCGTTGGAGCCTCAGTCGAGCAGTGGTGGATAATGATTTGGAACAGATTGACGTGTTTACTGATCATCCTGGTGATGATGAAGAAGCTACAGTGTAGTTATCACAAACGTGGTGCGTACACTACGCCACACAGATTTAAAAACATCCATAGCACCTTTATTTACTTGTATTCAATCAAGAAATATTTTATTTACTCTCGTAAGCAGCTTCAAGGACTACTTGAGGTAATTGTTAATCGTTGTTAACTCGACTTGATTTACTGCTTGTAATCTTAATGTAACATTACAACACATCAGCCGTGGAACCGTCTTGATATAGATTACCAGTGCTAAGACACAACTGACATCAACGTTGTACTTTACTGTAAATTGTCGGCCAGAGCTGATGTTCTGTCTTTGTTTTACACACTAAATATCTCATTCAGAAAGACAAGTGTAACTGAAGATAAATGGATTTCTGGCTTTTACAAGGAGATAATTTTATCTGTACCCGTGGAGATTTAGGCTACATTAAATATTGTGACTTTAGATAGAAATGAACTATGCGGTTGTTTAGACGGTTTGTGTAATAAGCGATAACACAGGAATACGTTAAAATTTAAATTACTAACACAAGAAAAAACCCGGGTTTAAACAAGGTCTAAGTCGTCAAGTAACTAATATAACATTATACAAACGTATTTAAAACGCCACCAGTCAACAGAATTAAATATTAACAAAAGGAACTGTATACACTAACTTTAACAGAGGGCATACAGCTGTGTCCCAACGAGGTAGTTATCTAACTTCTTATTCAGAGGCGAAGATCTTTTGTTCATTCAAGAGTTTAGTGAGTGACCTTGTAGTGATTACTTACGGAGAATTAACTGGAAAAACGTTAGTCTTTCATATTAAGAAAGAGGCATTTTATATGCAATTTTTAACCCAATTTGTATTAATAAACCTTAAGCCTTTACTTCTACATTGGTTTGGCTTAAGTTTTTTATATTCACCGTCATTTATTTTTCCTTTATATCATTTATTTTATTCACCGATGTATTAGCTATAACTGTTGCCAAATAAAATTATGATTTTCAGACCAAATATATTCTGCTGTTTACGTTTTATTCAGGTTCAATCGTAGAATCTTCTTATGTTGCTCTTACTAACATCCCGGTTAATTCTCCACAGGGTGTGACTACAAGGTCACGCATTAAATTTTTGAAGGAAGAAACTAAATGTATTCACTGAAAACATAACCCTTTAGGTATAATTACCTCCTTTGTACCCTTTTGCTCAGTTCACCACTCTGGATAAAGTTGGTATTTCCAATTTCTTTGTGTTAGTGTTCGCCCTAATTTAGTTTTACTCCTAGCTTCTTTTCTTAAGATAATAATTTTAGTTTATAACCTAGTCCAAGGCTGCTAGGTTACGTTGGCTGTTTTAGTGATTTATATTCAAGGTTTATTAAATGATAACGAGAATATTCACAGGAAGTCGTGAAATTGCAAGTTTTCATGTGGAAATAGAATTCTACCTACTTTAAAAAAAAAAAGTTTGAATAATTGTTTAAACCAAGGGTGTTACGAGTAGGAAATTGTAAATAAGCACCGTTTTATCACTAGAAGTATGTAATATACCCCATAATGTGTCAATTTCAACCACCTTCTACATAACGAAAATAAATAAGGAAAATTTGGATTTTTACACTATATTACTTTCAAATAACGGTGCAAAAACATTGCACAAACTTTCTCACTCATTTATCCACAAACCCAAATGAAAACTAACCGAAACTAGTCGTCACCAAATTGAAAGTTAGGGCGTTATTTGTAAACGAAAAACTTAAAATGTCCCCATCTTTGAACTATTTAAGTAAAGGCCTAAGCTTGCTTTCCTGTACCGTAGCAATTTTTTTTACTTGAGATTTTACACACAAATTGTGTCATTAACCTTCACTTTTAAGTAAAATTTAAACGAAAGCTGTAAATAAGATTTTGAGAATCTACGTATTGTATAGCCCCGATTTTTGGTTTTATGAATAAGTTACGAAACGGTGTTTTTGGAGAATTGACAAACAATAAGTTTAGTTTGGGCCCTTAGAGACTATACTTCAACAAAATTGTAACTTTGTGTATGTGTTTCTTCTACCACCAAATTTTGATTTATTTAAAGATGAAAAGGCCCGAGTTATGGCTACATTATATCAATATTAAATTTACTAAAATCGGTCCACACGTTTAGATTTTAAAGCGCTGTGTCATATGACAAACGACAAACACAACACAGATGAACAGACAACATACAAAAACTTTCTCTTTTTTTACTTAGGAGACTTTAAAACGGAAAATACATCGATTATTTAACCCATTATGTAACTACCAATACAATGTGAAAAGGTTTTCACAATTACAGATACCGGTCTTAACTCTGATGTGAATAAAGAAATGTTGATTTAACGCGCACAGCTATTCAATTATATTTTTTATCGAACATTTAACAAAAACGTTTAACGCATTATGATAGCAACTTGCACACACGCGTACATTATATTCCAAATTGAAAGCTATGTTTGCTTAAATTATTTGTCCTAGTAGCGTGGCCATAAATTTCCTAGTGGCAGCTGTTGCCTAGATCAAACATTATATTTTTATAATGTTTACCCTAATCGTCTCCCAGCTGATCCTGGCAGCTCGACACTCGGCACTCCCAATGTCACCGAAAGTTGTAAATAATAGTAAAGTAAACGGTTTTAATGCATTGACATGTATTTAAAATGTAGGTCGTAGACGAATTACTAAAGGTGTATGAGCAGTCTCCCACGTGCCTTCATGATGGGCCCATCAAGGTACTTACCCAGCCCCACCGTACAATGTAATACAAAAGATCTTCTACAAAAAATATCCAAAGTTGTTTTCTTGGGCTTTGTAAGAAATGTTAAATTGTGTTAGTAGATTACGTCGCTTCTTTCGCGATTCTGTCTCGGCCCTAGCGGACCTTCGAAGCAAACCTATACTTTGTCAAGTTCAGGTTGGTGGGTGAACCCGGGACTACCTGAGGCCACCCCTACAATCCCTCGCCTCGTCCACCTGAGCTGTCTGCTGCCTAGGCGATGAGTCACCTACTGGCTGTGTTTATACAAAGGTACACTTTCTTAACAGAATAATAATTTAACGTGTTTAAAAGTTTATTTGAAATCTAATACAAAAATTATGAAAAATGGTACCAAACTCGACCTAGGTATTAAAACATTTAATACGAACTTTATTAAGAATTGTTTACATTGTGACTGCGACTTTTTATTTAGACAATTTAGAAGGCAAGTTTTAAACTGTAATGAATATTAAAAGCTTTAATTAGGGACTGTTTGGGTAAAAGTAAATTGACCGTAGAATTGGTTAATTGGTAAATCTTTTTACTGAGATAACGTGTTTAATACAAATTACAATAACATTCAGAGAAAAGGTTATATACACAATATGCTATATACAATGCAATATAACAATACAAATCCTACACAACAATAAAAATACAATACTATACAATAGTTAATTAACTATTAAACCTACGCGGTCTGAAATTGCTTCTGATCGGTTCACTTGCAAGATGTCTTCTTAAAAATGGATTCTTATGCAAGAGATAAAAGTAAGAAATTACTATTAGTTTGTAACTAAATTGACAGACATAAAATTGAAACAAAAACATTTATTGAATTCATCTTTACATGAGAAAAGTTGTCAGCTGCAAAAAATTTAAATTTAGCTAGAAAAACAATTTTATCAACACACAACATAGATCGCGGTCCGAGCAGGAATCTTAGATTCGTTCAACATACTCCCAAATAACTCGTGTTGAATAAATGATTTATTTTTGGAATATTCTATACATTTATGTATTTTGTACACTGTAGTCCTAAAATGTTAAACTTCAACTGTTATAATCTAAAAGATTTTTATACAAAATAAACTAAAGAAATTTATTATCTAAATTGTCAGGGTTATAGGCTAGTGTCCTTGACTCGACCCTGAAACTCGTAACTATATGCATAACAGATATTCTCGGGGTTTCATGATTCAAATTACATTAGTGACACAGTTCGCTATTTATCATCATAGACCGATAGAATTGTCATCGAATACACCGGTTATTCAAAATATCTGGATAACACAGGATATTTTGTTTGGCAATAAACATACAACAATGAAATGCCCCCTTACTCTAACTTTGATACACTGTAATATTTCACTATGTCGCAAGTCGGGAAAATCTTCAATGTAAGCACAGGTCAAGAAATACCTAATTTTAAAGGTCTTTGTTAGTAGAACACATAGAAGACAATACGACAATACTAAGCACGAAGATCAGTGGATATTTTTTATTATCAATTATAAGTTTAGAACTATGAAAGTCATAATACCTAATGTCTGTTGAATTTATTGTAAAGTAAATAATTAACGTAACGAAACTAAAAGAAAAATTATAAATATTAAAAAACTATTTTAATTCTTATTAAACCGTTAATACCCACCTGATTTTGACTAGAGGGAAACAAACTTTGAAGGGCTGCCATTCCGATTGGATCGTTCTTTTGCATTCGAGCTTGCGTCAATGTGTTTTACTAATAAATTCCTTTAAAATAAGGTATTGCTCGGCCTTTGCTTACATTGAACATTTTCCAAATTTCTGCAAACGTCCCTCCGTAGAGAAATATGAAAGTTAAGTGTATTAATATGTTGTTAATTAAAGTAAAAACATAACCCTAAACTATTGTATGTTTATTAGCAAACAAAATATCCTGCGGTACCCAACTTTTTGAACACTCTGTATATATTTGACTTGTTATTATGTTTTATATTTTATGTGTTAATATTAATTTATTTTCCCGTGCTTTTGACTTTATAGCTTGTACCTTGTGACTTGTAACTAGTTTGAATGTTAATATATCTCTTTTGGCTTGCAAAACAATATAAATTTTTCTTTCTCCTCACAGTCCTTCTTTCTTTACTTCTTGTTAATTTCCTGGAATACGACGTATCACCTCTTATTCAGGCATTATCATGTCTCATTTGTTGTTTTGTATACTCGCTTGATTTAATATAATAAAATACATATACACCACATTTACGAAAACATATAAATACAACACCTAACTTTTGACACATGAACGAGGACACACGTGTGCCAAAAATAAAAAATGATTAAATGTTTAAGTTAACTGTTGTATTTATATGTGTTTTATTACATTAAATGAATGCAAGTATTAAAAACAATAAATGAGATATGATAATGCCTGAATAAGAGGCGAAACGACGTAATCCAAGAAGTGAGCAAAGAAGGACTGTGAGGAAAAAACAGAGGTAAAAAATTTATTAACATAACCAGTCCAGCAGGGCAATTAATGATATAAAAAAACAAATTAGTTAAAAAGTCAAATAAATCGAAATAATTTAGGCCTATAGCTAAATTTAACTTCAAGGGCAGTTTTTTAAACGAAAGTAAATGAGTTTGGACGGTATATATTAACCTTATTTTTTAATTTCTAAGAGTTTAAATGAACATACGAACTAACCTATAAACACCTGGAAACAAAATAACAAGTTTATGGGAAAAAATATATAACATGTATCGTATAACTGCTTTAAGCTTATTACGATCATGTGTGCTTTACTAGTAGTAACTAAACTCATTACAAAAAACACATTAATTGAATAAAACCCAATCCAGTCTGCATAAATGTAAATAACCATAAATGTATAACTCACCATAAACCAGTTTCCTGCAAGAAATCCGAGACACAGTCACATTAGAAGATTAGTCTCCAAGTCTGTAATGAAGAAATAGAATAAACAATGTCAAGCCATATTCATAGCTCACAGACAATAGGTTGCAGTATTTATTAATACCTTTAGCTCATAAAACTGACAAGATCGTTCATTCTCTGACCTTATGATAGCATACATTCTTCTCTGACTGTTTAAGAAAGAAAAACTAGTGTGTCTATAGATCGTGTTCTGTTTGTGAATGAACGCTTTAGATGAATGAATCGGTTAGAGGAATTAATGGTATAGACGCGCGCTTGCGCCTGATATGGGCATGCGTGGTCTGGGCCTATTGTTCCAACAAATCTTTGCCCCATTTCAATTCATGTCTTGAAACAATTTTAACGACAAAATCGAAAAGCGTGTCTTCTTAAGTACAATTCAATTCTTTATTGTGGACTTTTTTTAAAATTTTTTTGTTTGTAATGCTTTATTGTTCATTCAATTCTTATGTACTGTATTCATAACAAACGTGGAGACGTGGGTGCTTGCTTGGTTGGAATTTATTTAATGTAGGGTTATTAACTTCAAAAAGGAGTATTTATTTAGTTTATACATTTAATTATTAATATCTGTTACATATCAGTACTTATTTTTCACTTGTCAAAATAAAGTCATACTTTATTTTCACTTTAACTTTCACTTTAGAAGTTTTTCGTAATAGTTTTCAGAATCTATCTCTCTCTCTCTCTCTCTCTCTCTCTCTCTCTCTCTCTCTCTCTCTCTCTCTCTCTCTCTCTCTCTCTCTCTCTCTCTCTCTCTCTCTCTCTCTCTCTCTCTCTCTCTCTCTCTCTCTCTCTCTCTCTCTCTCTCTCTCTCTCTCTCTCTCTCTCTCTCTCTCTCACTGTACATTGTAACTGTACACAAAAAAGAGAATTTTTCTGATATATTCACTTTGAGTCCACAAGCTGGATTTTGGGATGAGTCGTATTACGTTTGCCTGACGTAATGTTAGTCTGTAAAATGTTTTAAAACTCAAACGTGAAGACCGATTTTATTTAAATTGATATGAAGGTATATTTTGACCAAATCTTGGGAGGTTTTTTTTTTTTTTTTTTCATTTTGTGGATAATACAAAAAATTGGGAGTAGCTGCCATTAAAAAAATTAATAAATAAAACATTCTCAAAATTGGCTCTACCGATTTCGTTCAAATTTTATAAAAATATATGTGTGTATAAAATCGCAACTAAAATAATATTACGGTTCATGAATAATTAGCAAAAATAACTTAACAACCGTCATTAAAAGCTCTATTAGGACATGTTAACTCAATTAAGCTTATAGGACATGTTTATAACACAAGCGAAGCAAGTTTACACCCTTCTGATATACTTTTTTATTATTTTTTTTTTTTAATAGATTTGCGTCAATAGTTTATTTTTACTTTTTGATTGACAAATACCGAACTAGCATATTTGGTGTCGAATAGTTTTGGTTGGTTTTAATTTGGTTTTGGGAATAGGTAAGTGACAAAGTGTGTGTAATACGGATACACCATTTATTTTATTTTTTTGTAAAGTTATTTTTAATGTTTACACTAGTAGTTTAGTGAGCAGTATACTTCCTCAGAAGGTTGAATGCATTCAATAAATTGTCGTTGTAAAATTGACCACTTTACTCCCTCCACTTGTGGGCATTGGTGGCCGTTGACTACTTCGATGAAAGCGTTAGTGTTCCGACTACTGTCTATATTTTACTTAATTTACATTGATGTACAGATAAAAGTTTACATAAAAGTTATAACAAATTTCAGAAGAAAACTCAATGTAGTTGTTATGTAATAATTATAGTTTTATTTTTGTAACTCTATTCAATCGAAAAGGTGACATAAATCATAAATGGTGCAAAACCGTTCGAATTACCCGCCCCCAAAAACAAACCAACACCAACTTTCGACAAAATTGTCAATCAAAGTTAATGTCGTTGATAAAATAATATAGCCTATAAGTGCAATTTAAATACGGACTTAAAGTTGCTTTACTTAATCCATAAGTCGTACAATACGGTCTATGTTGATTTTGTTTTTTACCACTTATTTTTGCACCCTAATATTTAGTTACTTGCAATATTGTACACTAGTTTGGATCATTAATCTTTACATTTTAACTAAAATTTGAACGAAATTTGTACAATCGATTTTTAAATTACGTATTTTATGACAACCAATAGCCGATATTTTTGTTTTTACCGATATCTCACGAACACGCATTTAAGCGACAATCATGAACACTCATTTAATCTACAATCACGAACACTCATTTAAGTGACAATCATGAACACTCGTTTAAGCGACAATCAAGAACACGCATTTAAGTGACAAACATGAACACTCATTTAATCTACAATCACGAACACTCATTTAAGTGACAATCATGAACACTCGTTTAAGCGACAATCAAGAACACGCATTTAAGTGACAAACATAAACACTCATTTAATCTACAATCACGAACACTCATTTAAGTGACAATCATGAACACTCGTTTAAGCGACAATCAAGAACACGCATTTAAGCGACAATCATGAACACTCATTTAATCTACATTCACGAACACTCATTTAAGTGACAATCATGAACACTCGTTTAAGCGACAATCAAGAACACGCATTTAAGTGACAAACATGAACACTCATTTAAGCAACAATCGCGAACACTCATATAAGTGACAATCATGAACACTCATTTAAGCGACAATCAAGAACACGCATTTAAGTGACAATCACGAACACTCATTTAAGTGACCATCAAGAACAGTCATTTAAGCGACAATCAAGAACATGCATCTAAGTGACAATCACGAACACTCATTTAAGTGACAATCATGAACACTCATTTAAGCGACAATCAAGAACATGCATCTAAGTGACAATCACGAACACTCATTTAAGTGACAATCATGAACACTCATTTAAGCGACAATCAAGAACACGCATTTAAGTGACAATCACGAACACTCATTTAAGTGACCATCAAGAACACTCGTTTAAGTGACAATCAAGAACACGCATTTAAGTGACAATCACGAACACTCATTTAAGTGACAATCATGAACACTCGTTTAAGCGAAATCAAGAACACGCATTTAAGTGACAATCATGAACACTCATTTAAGCGACAATCACGAACACTCATTTCATGAACACTCATTTAAGCAACAATCAAGAACACGCATTTAAGTGACAATCACGAACACTCATTTAAGTGACAATCAAGAACACGCATTTAAGTGACAATCATGAACACTCATTTAAGCGACAATCACGAACACTCATTTAAGTGACAATCATGAACACTCATTTAAGCTACAATCAAGAACACGCATTTAAGTGACAATCACGAACACCCGTTTAAGTGACAGTCAAGAACACGCATTTAAGTGACAATCACGAACACTCATTTAAGTGACAATCAATAACACGCATTTAAGTGACAATCACGAACACTCATTTAAGTGACAATCAAGAACACGCATTAAAGTGACAATCATGAACACCCATTTAAGTGACAATCACGAATACTCATTTAAGTAACAATCAAGAACACGCATTTAAGTGACAATCATGAACACTCGTTTAAGCGTCAATCAAGAACACGCATTTAAGTGACAATCACGAACACTCATTTAAGCGACAATCAAGAAGACTCAAAGCGACAATCACGAACACGCATTTAAGTGTTAACGACCAAATAGTTTCTGTTTGGATCTTTAATGGCGAAATTTACACTCAAAGTATGCATCCCAACACACTATTGGAACTGCCTAACAACTATACTAAAATACAGACGAAATCAAGAATGGTTTACTTAAAACAAAATATTGCTATACTTAATAATTAGTTAAAGACAATTTACATGTCTAGTTGGTTTTGGTTTAGTATAGAATTCTGTGTGGAGTGTATTTTTTTTTTCTTTCTTTTTTTGAGGTCACATTTATAGGGTCGTATTTTTGAAAGTTTTTCAAGACTTCCTTAAAAGATCCTAAGGAAACACTTAACTGTTTCTTTACACTAAAGCATCCCTTGATCGAAATCATTCTTACCCTTGACATTTCTATCCTTTTACTAAGATATCATTTTAACAGATCACTTTTATGAACTTTTGGTTGTATGGTAATAATCTATGGAAAATTAGCTTTAAAACAGTATAAAAATTATTGCCGTGGGACGATTTGTACTAGGGTAAATGTTGAATTGCAAAAAAAAAGTGATTTCTTGTCACATAATTGCTAAAACCGAGCGACTTAACACTTGTAGGGTTTTAAAGGAACCTAAGTCATAAATATCAATTACGTCATGAATAAGAACCAGAGTTCAATAATCGCTACAGCTGATTGTAAGTTAATCGACAAACAGCTGTCATCTGCCGTTAATAACTCATATGCCGTGTGTTAGTACATTTTCATTTATTTTTTTAGGTTAACCATGAATTTAAAATCACCGAGAGGATGGCAATATTTTATAATCTATAATAAGATATATTAAAATATTTGGTTTACAAAATGAAGCAAGGATTGAGAATAAAAGCACAGACAATGCATGCTGAAGTAAAATGATGTTTGATTGAATACCAATTAGGGATTTTGTTGTCATTGTGTACCATACAACAATAGACTAGTGTTCTAATTTCAGTAATTTATTTTTCCCCAAACATATTTCTGCAATATCTCTAATTCCTGCTATAGTTATATCATAAAACTATAAACAATCCGTTTATTGTATTTCCAAAATTTTAACTAAAATGAACGACAAGACAGAAAAACGGATATTGAAAAATTTTGTTATTTTACATTGGATCTTCGTAATAAAAATAAAATTGTAGTCCCTCAGGTGTATTCTCGGTGCTCGTAATGGCACCTCATTTACATTGATAAGGTAATATTCTAAAATATCGTCTTCATCTACTTCACAATATTTAAAGAAACTATACTTACCGTTCAATAATGAACAATATATTTAAGGGAGGTTTAAGGATAAACTTGACACTAAGAAAGGGTAAATCGCTAGTAAATTCCTAAGCAATTTTCCTTCCCTAATAAAGGAAATAGTAAATTTCACTTCCTGAATAAATGTAATAATAAATTTCATTTCCTTAATAAAGGCAATAGTAAATTTCTCCACGTTAATAAAGGAAATACTAAATATACTATTTATTCCTTAATAAAGCAAATAGTAAATTTCTCTTCCTTAATAAAGCAAATAGTAAATTTCTCTTCCTTAATAAAGCAAATAGTAAATTTCTCTTCCTTAATAAAGCAAATAGTAAATTTCTCTTCCTTAATAAAGCAAATAGTAAATTTCTCTTCCTTAATAAAGCAAATAGTAAATTTCTCTTCCTTAATAAAGCAAATAGTAAATTTCTCTTCCTTAATAAAGCAAATAATAAATTTCTCTTCCTTAATAAAGCAATTAGTAAATTTCTCTTCCTTAATAAAGCAAATAGTAAATTTCTCTTCCTTAATAAAGCAAATAGTAAATTTCTCTTCCTTAATAAAGCAAATAGTAAATTTCTCTTCCTTAATAAAGCAAATAGTAAATTTCTCTTCCTTAATAAAGCAAATAGTAAATTTCTCTTACTTAATACAGAAAATAGTAATCGTACTATTCCTTAATAAAGCAAATAGTAAATTTCTCTTCCTTAATAAAGCAATTAGTAAATTTCTCTTCCTTAATAAAGCAAAGAGTAAATTTCTCTTCCTTAATAAAGGATATAGAAAATTTCTCTTCCTTAATAAAGCTAACGGTAAATTTCTCTTCCTAAATAAAGCAAATAGTAAATTTCTCTTCCTTAATAAAGGTCATAGTAAATTTTTCTTCCTTATAAAAGATATAGTAAGTTTCTCTTCCTTTAATAAAACAAATAGTAAATTTGTCTTCCTAAATAAAGCAAATAGTAAATTTCTCTTCCTTAATAAAGCAAAGAGTAAATTATTTCTCTTCCTTAATAAAGGATATAATAAATTTCTCTTCCTTAATAAAGGATATAATAAATTTCTCTTCCTTAATAAAGCAAACGGTAAATTTCTCTTCCTTAATAAAGGATATAGTAAATTTCTCTTCCTTAATAAAGCTAACGGTAAATTTCTCTTCCTAAATAAAGCAAATAGTAAATTTCTCTTCTTTAATAAAGGTCATAGTAAATTTCTCTTCCTAAATAAAGGGGCAGTAAAAATAATGAAGAGTATAATTATATAATCGTGGACAGAAAAATAAAAAGTTAAAGTAATTAGGAAATGGTAAATACTGTTCAAGAAGCAAATGAGAGAAGTTTTTTTTTCGAGATGTAAGTAGTATAGAAACATTTTTAATGTGCTAACTAATATCACACACCTAGTAACACATACACAAAGTTTGGTAAACGCCAAAAATTCGACCTTTTTATTTTTTATTTCTTTTGACTGACCTTCACGTTTCATAAAGTCAGAAAACAGAAAAGTGATTTTCGACATGTAATCAGTCTTCGTCGTCTGAACGTAAACACGATAGAGGAACATTCAATTTGATATAGGAGACTATAGTATACAAATATAAAAACCTATTGATTTTTTTAACGAATAGGAAATGTCAAAAAGGGTGATATTTTTAACAGTTTTGAGTTTTATATCTCGTGTTCAATACAATGTCTCAAGTTGTAACACACTTAGATCCAAATTTTTGATTTTTTATTCTGCATGTAAGTCTCTACGATAACAAACAGGGTAGTTATTTAATCAGTAATTTTGAACCATGACCTCCCAAGAAAATGTCATGTTCGTATGAAATCAGGGAGGGAGCTTAGCGACTGGAGACTCATCACATATGTACAGCTTCGAGGACTGATATGGAAGAGTCATTGAGACGAGGGAAGCTAGTAGAGACACATATCTACGAGATCTTTTGGATCTAGAAGACGTAAAGAAAGTAGAGATACCCGCAATCGCGAGATTCAGAAAACTTCTGTTTTAAACAAACTTACCCTACTGGAAAAGATACTTTGTTATAGGAATACAATTTAATATTTTCTACAAGGCCCAAACTTCCAACTTTTAAAGTATCTGCTTGTATGATGGGCTGGGTACGGTACCCTGATGGCATCTATTTACTTCGTAAGTATTTGGATTTGAGGATAGGAGCAATATAAGGAAGTTAGTCCAATAACGGGACACATCAAATAACTTATAGATAGCTGTATCTTTACAACAAGTCCCTTTTAAATTCAGCTTAAAGTCAAAGTTTTTAATAGCTTTATTTAATGACCGCTTGTTATATTCAAATAACCAAACCAGATTAAATCTTCACTAGTCCTGAATTGTTTTTCTTCGAAACCGTTGGCACGTAAAGTTTATTTGGGCTCCGCTCATTACCGACTTGCCAAATTGCATGCAATAAGGGGTTAGCTAACTCGCGCACCAGCTGTTTTTTGTTTGGTTATATATATTTTTTGTTGCACATCATAAAACTGGGCATGCGGTGACCTCAAGCACGCTGCAGTACGACTTCTACTTTCCGTATACTCTAATTAACGTCTTAGAGTACGACAGCGGCGGCGGTCTTCTCTTCCAATTTATCAGCTCTCCTTTTCATGACTTTAGTTCGCAACGTGTTAACTTTTACTTTGGACACATTTCATCATTATAATTTAAATATTAAACGAATTTGGTTATTTATTACTGCGAGACAAGTTGCTTTAATGAACGTCCTTTTTAATCTCAGGATGTACGAAACGTGTACATTTTGGGAGAGAAATCAGGTTCAGTTTTGTAAAATTGATAAATCATTTAAATGATCGTTTATCTCCATTCATTAAAGTAAAACAATTGTATTAATGTAGATTAAAAATAAGTTTAAAGAAACGTAATTGGTCCAATATCAAAATTAACTTTAACACTTATTGTCTTATAAAAAAATATAAGATAAAATGAAGGTCCTCAAATACTCTAATAGCGTCAGGGTAGGAAAAGAAGAAGATCTAATGAGAAAGAAGAAAGAGAGGGATCTAACCCAATATTGCATGAAAAAAGTTGTACATCTAGCTAGGTAACCTTGGGATTTCCAAGCCCGTATTCACTAAAGTAAATTCCTGAGAGTATAAGGTCCATTAAAACTACACCAAATTATGTATTTACAAGGTTTTTTACAATTTTATTTAGGTTTTTTAATGATTGCTGTAGACTTAGTTTCCAAAGAATTGACGAAGGTGTTCAGATGAGGAAAACACTCTTAGAGTCTCGCACATAGTGAGAGCGGTTGTAGCGGTTACGTGAGATTTTCGACGGTTTTAAGTACAAGGAATTGACCTGTATCATTTCTGACGGTTTTAGGTCCCCCTAATATATGATCAACATTTAGTCCAGTTTATTATATATCTAACCTAACCTAACCAACTTAACACAAGCTCAACAAATAACTCAATGATTTAAAATCTGAAATATTCTATATTTATACTATGATGGTATAGACATAGGTTTACTCATTGTATTGTTTCGGGTTATAGTGACAAGCTGTTGACAGAGTATCTCTTGTAGTAATAGATGAGTAATGCTTTTACTATGTTTAGATTGTGCAACGTTGCCAAATGTATAACGGCATAAAATCGTCGGATATAATCCTGTCGACCCTTTCTACCTGGAAACGGTAGGAAAATATACTCCAACGCAAATAATTCTTCACAAATAACCTGACACCGGTGTGGTGGATCTGAGGACCTGGAGCGATACCTTTCTCCAAACAGTCTTAGGTTAGATCCCTCTGTTTCATGTTTCCTATCAGGTCTATCTTGGCCAAATCTTGTTCTCTTCCTATCCTGACACTATTATAGTATTTGTGGGCTATGGATCGGCATTTTATCTTCTATTCTTTTTTTTTTAAGGCGATGATTACTGAAAGTTTTTACTATAAATACTATAATTATATATATATATATATATATATATATATATATATATATATATATATTATAAAATTACTATAAACAACTAGGATGTGAACACTAGGAAAAAACACTAGAAAATGTGAAAAAAATCAGCTCGGTGAATTTTCATTGTTGTTTAAAGACAGAAAACTTTTTGTCACAATCGCCTTATAAAAAAGAAAAGGAAGAAGAAATGATTATAAAATAAACATCCTTTAGCGCTCGAATACTCTAATTTCGTCACGATGGGAAGGGACCATGAGTTGGTTTAGAGAGACCTGATAAGAAAGATGAAAGAGAGGGATCTAAACCAAGACCACTTAAGAAATAGAGGATATCTTGGATTGCCAAAGCCGTACTCACTAGAAGTGAATCCCTTAGAGTTTATTTTGTTGTTGAAATTATTTAAATTAATGTAGAAAATATATCAAAATTCGCGTGTTTTACTTAATATGCTGACATGATAATAGTAGTTTATACAACGATCGTAAATGATAGCCGTTAACGCACGAATTTGAAGTAACGTAAGACACGTGCTGGAGGCGAGTGCGTTAACAGCTACATACACTACTTTAAATAGGGAATTATATAGAGTATTCGAAAACAACAAGTTGTGAACAATCTCCATCTGATTATAGATATAACTGTGATCAAATAACTTAAGAATCAATTCCTTGAAACATTAATAATATACAGAACAATACAAGACAAATGAATTACTTACTAAAATTTGTCTCCATGAACACGTTTTGAATTATTAAAAACTACATTTGGAACTACAGTCCTGCATGATTCGGTTATGTCGCTTAGGAATGAGGAGCACATTTTTTTCGTCACAACTAGCCTACTATCAGCATTTAAAATAATAAACAATATGATAAATGAAGTTCAGCTGATTTGTTAACTTCAGAATTCTAGTTTTAAAAACTTTCTATTGGTTATTGTTGAACGGTTTTAAGTTCTGAATGGTTGAAAATTTATTTCGTAATGAAAAACCTGTACGGTAATGGAAAAGTTGACCGTTAATAAGACTTTAAACAATTCGAATAGCGGATTCGAAATAAACGTTTCACGGTCTATTCGTATACAATCGCTTAATTCTTTTACTGTTTGTTTTATTTACACTTTTAAATGATTTGGACTTTTATGTTTATAAATTAATATTATTGATTGCCAAAAATGATTTACTGCAGTCTCATTAAAACTCTTGTAACACTCTGTTATTTGCTATTTCGCCTGTATGGACCACTGAATAAAGATTTTTACTGGACAAAAATCCTTCATACACGAAATTTGGTGGAAAGTTAGGTTTTGGAGTTACTTTAATGGGGAAAAAATCGGACATTCCAGATCAACGCTGGGCCCTCCAAGGGTGGGGGGGGTTAAAGGTGAAGTAAAACAGTGTTTTGTAGATATCTCAAAAATTAAGCAAGATATCAAAAGAGTTTAGTACAAAAGATATTCACAAAATCTGCCTTTATTCAGTGGTCTAGTATATTTATTTGTCTTTATTATATATATTCACGATTAAACGAATGAAAACTATACGTCACCAAAAATATCAGGTAGTTGTCAATCAAAAGTGAAAATTATCTTTGGACACCGTCTTTTAAAATAACATTTAAATATAGGCCTAAAGTTGCTTGCTTATGTTATTAACGCACCCTTACGTAAATCGTATTTGGTTAACATTGGGTGACTAATGACAGTTGTTAAACTTAATTTTTGTTTTTTGTCAATTATTCCTGAACCGAAATATATTTTTAATTGCGATTTTACACATGGACTTGACTCATTAAATTTCACATATCACTCAAATTTCAACGGAATCAAATGAGTTAATTTTGAGAAATTATGTCTATTAACAACCTCGTACCCGATTTTGTATTTTTTTACTGATAACTCATGAACTAGGACTTTTGGGAAGAGGGAAACCTATATGCTTTGCCCTTAGAGCAAAATTTGACAAAAAGGGTTAGAAATCCCGGAGATATTGCCAAAATATTCCCAAATACCAAATTTTATAGAAATATTTCCACGTGTTTAGACACATACGATATGCTATAGAAATTATTCCAAAAACCAATTTATCGAACTCATGAGCCCTCAAGTTGGATATATCCGCAAAACACTTGACGTAACGTTCTCTATACAACTAATACGAAAAATAAAATCCAGCCTCTGTCATTTCACAATTGCAAATCCCTGTTATATCAAAAAACCGCACCTAAAAACAAATCTGTACGAAACGTTTTGTAAAAATCGATTTGGAAACATCTGAACAAAATTATTGGTTCCAAATCGAAATACGGCAAAACTAATTGAACCAGCAACGTTCAATGAATATTGGGCTACACGATCACTAAATATCCATGAGTCGATATTTAGCTCTGCCAAAAGTGCATCTTTACCAAATAAGGATAGAGAGTTCTTTCTGTAATTGTTTAAACCAAAGCAAGTCATGAATTTAACCTCAACGTTTACCATCTTTTTTGTCTTCAAATTAGATATACCCTCGTACGTGTTCAATTATGCTATTGCTGTTGTTTAGTAGGCCTACATGCGCCTGTGGTACTATCTACGGTACATACCAAACCCAATCAGAACCGAGTATTTTGTAATTAATCTGTAATTTCTTCATATTTTTAACACTATTACACAAAATCTATGACTAAACAAATTTATTTATTCATTACTTTATTATATTATTTTGTTTATTAATTCACCTTTAATTACATTTTTTAAATGTTAATTTTTAGATCAAAACTATTTCAACTAATTACGGTGCTCTTAACTGTTCCAGGTGTATTCTTTATGGTTCATTAAAAACCAGCGTTACAAATCCATCATGGACGCTGTTATATAAGCCTCGTTCTCATGTCTTAAAATGTTTTTTTAATAGTTTTACTTTAATTATTATTATTATTTCAGTTTATACTTATTCAATTAATCATGTACGAACAAACGTATATACATATTATATATAATACAGCGTGTTAAGTAGTCCCCGGACGGCTTAATATATTTTTAACCATTACAGATAAAGCTACAAAGTTTTGCACATTGTTAATGCACACAAAACCTATTTTAGTACTTATTCAGTGAACCTCTACCTTTCCAGAGAGACGGCCCACAAGGAGTAAGTAGGATATCTTAAATAAGAGCATATGTGGAGTTGTACATCGAATTAAAAGCTTTTATGAGTAGAACACAATGCCGCAAACTCGACCTCAAAATGTTCACCCTAGTTAAAATAGCGTGGATTTAAAGTTCATATTAGCTACAACGTCAGGTATGTTGAAAACAGCTTAATAATGTTTACTAGGTAGAGGTTATGAAATGAAAACTTTGCAAATTAATATGTGGCTTTTTCAATAATTATTTTTTAGACTGCTCACTAGCTCTTTACCTCCAATGAGGGACGGTCCTTAAGGAGTAATTTTTCAACTCAAAACAAATGAAGCAAAAACATTTTATGATCTGTCTCCATTAACGAGTAGATTGCCACTAATAACAACTACCTAAAGCAAGTATGTTTCCTGTTTGCGGGTTTTCCCACTATCAGTCACAAACAACTTTCTCTTTTAGGCCTATCATGGTTAATCCATTTTCCTTGTTTAATTTAAAATGAACTTTAAACGCACGCTATTTTAACTAGGGTGAACCTTTTGTGGTCGGGTTTACGGCATTGTGTTCTACTCGTAAATGCCTTTAATTCGATGTACGACTTGACCTATGCTCTCATTTAAGATTTCCTACTTACTTCTTGTGGGCCGTCCCCCTGGAAAGGTAGCTGTCGACTGAATACGTACTAAAATACGTTTTTGTGTCTATTAACAATGTGGAAAGCGTTTTAGCTCTATCTGTAATAGTTAAAAAAAACTTAAGCCGTTCCGGGACTTATTTAACACCCTTTACAACCAAAAATAAATTATATGAAGTTTTTTTTTTATTCCTACATCAAGTTTGTTTACAATTTTTTAGGCTAAGTGTGTTTTACATTTTAAGTGATATTTCATCATAAATAGTGAATTTGTGTTTCCGAGTCTTAAGGTGAAATTTTATTGTGTTGGTGATATGAATTTAACTTCACTGATTTCATTAATTTATTATTCACATTGAATATTACTTCCCCCTATTTATATACAACATATGAAATTTCCTAACCTAGCCCTATTAACTAGTCTATCATATTCAAACCGTTACAGTACGGTATGTATTAAAAGTGTCAATATAAACTTGTATTGTTCTGCCATAAACGCGTCATTAATCGTATTTTATTTAAATTATAACTTTAATGACAACTGTGAAGGTTCATTTTCGTTTCAAATTAATTAATCCTCAACAATTTTCCCCCCGATGTAGTGCCGTAATCGGGGATATTAATCTTCAGATTTTAATCAAATATAAACAAAACCCGTAGAGCCGATTTAAGAATGATGTCTTCATTTTGTTGCCGCTCTTAACTGAGCTGGCATTAGGTTGGATTCAAAGAGTCTAAATTTTATTAAAATCATTACTACAGATTTTTAAGAAAGAAAAAACGTGTTGAGTTTTTCTTTTGACAATTATTTTTTTTATTTTTAAGCTACAACATTTATGTTTCTAAATATAACCAAATGCCTACTTTACAAATGTGAAGTACGTTTAGGTTACAAAGAATTGCACAAATAACAAACGGACATTATTCGAAAAATAACTTTTTTTTGGTTCATGAATATTTCTGCAAATTAGAATATATAACTTAAGAACAATTATATATAATAAATTAATTAAAAATTATGCTCTTTTAAAATAACACCAGCTTTATTTAGTCAGCTGTGCAAATTCGTTGTGTGATCTTTCTACAATAAACCTAAAGGTATGTCGTGAATCCATCGACAAATCCAAATTGATTTCTACCGCAATCTAGCTAGACTACACAGTAGTTTTTATGTGTGGGTACGACTGAATTTTATAGCGTACATAGTGGAAGCACGTTCTTCAACACAGTGCAGTCGTTTTAATCATAGTTAATAGTTTAAGGCGTTGACCTGTGCTTTCACATGTTTAGCTGTTCAAACAAAACACATTGTGAATTCTCGAGACTTCAGGAGAAACAATCCTTACCCAGTATACGAATTTTAGGGCAAATTTGTTAATAGCAAATTCTCGTTGTATCTCATAACCTCATAAAACCTAAAAAGTAATGTTTGACATGACATCCTTCCGTGGTCTTTATCGTCTGTACGTAAGCACCATAGCGGTCACAAGTAAGTTGGGAACATGATATAGCAAACTATAATGTGCCCATATAAGAACATACAGAAAATTTGAATTAAAATTTTCAAAATGGCGACTATTTCAAACAATTTTTGTTCATATCTAATATGTTACACAACTCCAGCTATCTACAATAATAAGCGAAATTATGGTTAAAAATGGATTTTCGAAACTTGATCACACAAAAAAAAAATTATATTTGTGTAGTTACGAGCCTCGGCAGAGCCGCGACACCGACACAAGCGTTCGCGCGTAGAGTTCTTAAGATATCTACAACTTGAAGGCCATCTAAGGCAGAGACACTTTAAGACTGATTAGGGGTTAATCTGCGTTAAGAAAGTATTGATATACACAATTACGAATTTCAGAAAACCTTTGTAACAACTGTTTTCAATTGCCATACTGGGCAAAACGTCTTGATCTATCAATACGATTTAACATATCCTTGACTAACTTTGGGCATTACATTAAGACATCCTTGAAGTAATTTAAATGATGGATTGGGTAAGTACTATGATCATTTAATTATGTTCTTCACAACAAAAATTGTCTGATTTCTACCACTAGTTTACCTTAGGTAGGGAGTTATTAATGTTACATCAGTTTTTAGCAAAAGATGCAGAATTACAAAAGAGAAATCCCTGGAAAAATGGATTTGAATTTAAAAGAGTCTAAATGAAATTGAAGGTTTTGCTAGTTCTTAACATTTCATGTTATAACATAATGCAAGTAGCTCGATAACTATTTAACCGAATAATGTAATTTTTTTAGTTAATAAATAAGAGCGTCCTAATTGTCCGAGGATCACTAAAATTAAAAATATCTTGTATATTTTCTGAGTAATTATTTTGAGAAAACTACCAGTTTTCCATTTTTCAAAAATTGTCGAATTGTGTTAGAATGAAAAATTAGTTTTTGATTTGTTTACGTTGATATATTTCACAAGGACCAGAACTCAATTTTGAATAGTGGTGTGCTACTAGAATTTCTATATTTCCAATATTTCCTTACTTTATAATTTTCCTTATAAGGTTTACTTACCCCTTCAGGAGCTCTATATTGAGTACAAACGCGAGGGTTCTAAGCTGGATCTACATCTTTATCATGAAGTCTTTTTTCCCATCTCTCCTATCAAGTCTCTCTTGACCAACTCTAGTTCTCTTCCGACCCAAGAGTATACGGGAGCGAGAGATCTTTGTTGTACGTTCATTTATTCCTTTTTATAAGGTGATGATGACCGAGATGTTTTTGCTTTTAAACACCAAGGAAAAATATAATATTAGTTTAACTTAGGTGTCTAAAATGAAACAAGTAGAATTTGTTAAAAATAAAAGAATTTTTGATAGAATAAAACTTGAACACAAATTTATACAAACGCGTTTCAATGACAATGTCGCCATCTTCATTGATACACGAGCTACAATGAATAAACTATAATTAAATGTTAAAGTATAAGTATAAAATAAAAGTGTATAAACTAGACACAGTTTAGTTATTTAAAGGATTGTAAAGGATTATTTAGAGATTTCGAAATTTTAACATTACCATCTCTTTATTTGTTTGAAATCTTATGTTTTGTGCACTGCCACAAGGAGTTGTTTGCAGAAAAATGTGTGCACCACAATTATGGCACAAGGAACAGGGAAGCAATGTTGTACCCGATTCACAGGCTTGCCCTGCTGGAAAGGAGTCCTTTATAATAATATAAGGGTATCAAATTTTACAATCATTTAAATTCTATATTAGAAATATCGCTATTAAAAAAAAATGAAGCAACTGTTGCTGTAGAAAACATATTATAACACAAATAATTTCCTACAAGCTAGGAATCTTTTATAGTGTGTAATGTATTGTATAGGTAAAATATAAGAAATTATCAATTATGTATATATATGTTACTGTTATGTTCATTGGTTTTGTTTGGTATTGTTGTGTGTGTGAATGCAATGTGCTCATCTGTGTGTGTGTAAATTATTAAAGATATTTAATATTTATTTCTTGAACAGACTTAAAAAATTGTAGAAACGATAATTGATATGATCTATTGTGACTAATTCTATTCTTAGTCGTGCAATGTTAAATGAATATTGATTAGAGAACTGTAATTATGTGTTATTTGAGGACAATCTGCCTATCTGCAACAGTCTCAATGTTATCCAATCAAGTGTAATGCAAAGAAATGAATTAAATATATTAAATACTTATTATAGCTCTTCCAACACTGAAGATGACACCAATTTCGTTGAAACGCATTTAAATGAACATACGTACTATTTGTGTTCAAGTTTTATTCTATCAACTATACCATCCACAAGTCAAGCTCAATATTAATTCAAAAAAAAATTATATAACGAAAACTTCAGGAAATATTTGTTCAAAAAAGGGAAAATGGTATAATATAAAACCAAAATTATAAAATAAGAACACAATAATGTATTTTTTTTCTTGTACAATCCTTGATGACGTATCCATTAGTAACAGCAAGTACCTAAAAATCTATAACATAATATGCGCAAGATACTCCCTACTGGCTTAAAGTAGCACAAAGAAAGGAAACGTCAAAATGTTCAACGACTAATAAACGTGTGTGTTCCCAAAACACACATATTTTAGTTTGGACAAATCAAATAGGAAACGGAATGATCAAGTAATTATAAAAAAAAAAGCCTCATAGTAACACGCACACAACATTAAATAACAAACAAATCATTCGTAACGGATTTAAAAGTAACTCAATCGTTTTCTTTGAACGATCAATTCTTCCGCGCCTTCTAAAAACAAGACTTCATGTGTAATTGTCTTCTTTATGAAGTGTCTCAATTACTCCACCCGGACCTGCCTCGGGACCGTTATTTCCAATGCCAAAGTCTGTGACCTAAACGAGTTGCAAGCTCCTTACTCTGGTCACAAAACAAATTCCACCAGTCAGGAAACAAAACAAAGGGATGTTGACCCTTACATTGAGTACGAGTGCAGGTGCTATATGGTATAAAAATAACTGCCCTCCCAATGCACTCGAAGAGTCACGTATGTCTAGGCTACCGGAATCAATAAAAAGTGCACGCGTTCGCACAAAGCGACCTTAGTGTACAGTTAGTGTGTGGTTACACATTATGAGCAACAAACCAGGACGCGTTACTTCCCGAAACTCTGTGTGTTACAGAGTAGAGCCTGTTTAGAAGAGAAATCTAATTAGGCGGTAAATTGATACTCTATGTTTTATAGGAAAGTCATCTAATAGTTATAAAATTTGGTCCACACAATCTTGACCTTTTACTTTTCAATATAGAATAGGTAAAGTTACGTAATAAATTTATATTTTGGCCTCATGTCGAGATTTTTCTAATAATAAATAAGCTACTATAAGAAGAAAATAACTAACACAAGATTACGATTTTCTCAAAATCGGCTCTAACGATTTTGATAAAATTTTTCTCAAGTGTAGCAACCTCTAAGAACCTACGCAAAACCAAATGATTGCCATCTACGCGAGTTATCGCTAAACTCTCGCCCGAGAAATGTGATGATTAATGACCCAAAACTGTGTGTAAAGACGCAGTAAAACAATATTACGTCAGAAATAAATGAAAAAACAAAAATAAGCCTTAATAGCAGTCATTAAAAACTCGATTTATATCAAACACACTGAGGATCACTTAGAGAATCTCAAAACTGTTATATCCGAAAAAATATTTCGACATCAACTTTTTTACATAACTTTCTGTATACGTGCTAAATTGGAAAGTAAAAATGACTTTACATTCTGAATTTAACTGACATTCAAAAGTAATTAATTTCAATAAGATAAAACACGACGAAAATATCTTATTTATAGTGAGAGTATATACAAGTGGAATTGGAATTTAGAACTCTTCTTAGAGATTTCCTGCTTTTTCCTGTGAACTTTTTGTTTAAACTACTTAAAGTGCATTTTCTTTTTTATTACCAAATTAAATCTATAAAGCACAGTTATTAAGAATTTTTCAGGTAGGTTGTTATATGAATTTTAAATATTTGTATAATTACAAACTTTTTTAAATTCAGTGTTGTTTTTCTACAATTTAGATGTTAATAAACAAAAATCCAGCAAACCAGGTTTCCCTGCTTAATAAATTTGCTTATGTATTTCTTATATTATAATTAAAATATTAATGCATTTGTTTTCATACTTAACTTGTTTGTTTATAAGATTTAATCACTATTTTTAAGTCGATGTTACAATTAATTAACCTACGTATTATAAATGATTAAACAGCTATTTCATTGATTTTTATTAGAACGAAATGTTCTGGGAACGTTACACATTTACGTCATAATACGTATGTCGAACACGTGTATTTTACACCCATACAATTGCTTTTTGAAACAAATTACTTTTGGCAAATTGTTCACCTTTCTGAGTCCATGTGTTTAGTAAACTTCATATTATGAAGAGTTACGAGACTTTAGAGACGAGTGTCTAAGTCTCGCTTTGTGGCACTCGCATCTTGGTATCGGGATGCGCCTTTATCAGAATTTCAGTACTTAACAATGATGCATTACAGGTCTAAGAGAGACTTATAAAGGGGAAACCCTTCATCGCCTTACAAAAAAAGGAAGAAAATAAAGACCCCTAGCTCTCGAAAATCTAAACAGCTAAGGAGTTGGAAGAAAATAATAATTGGTCAAGAGAGACCGGATGGGTAAGAGATGGATCTAACCTAAGACTACATGGAAAACATGTAGACCCAGCTAAGGCCTTCGGGATTCCAAGGCTCGTACACACTATAATCACATTAGGGTACTAAATTCAAAGGTTCTCACGATTTGGTCACCTATGAAGAGTATCAGCATCTCTACCAAATATAAAAGGTATTTCTGTGTGTATATTTGGAGAAAGTATGTTAATTGTTCCACCCCTGTATAGCTTGGGTTCCCATGATCTCCATGTCCGGGAGTTTACACGGGGAAATCCTTAGTTAAGATAAAAATGTAACTACCTGTATAATATAGGTGAGCCGTGCGTAATACGGACGGTAGATTATGTGCTGCGGTTGAGAGTGTTTAACTGGGGACCGAAAGGGACGCCAACCCTGTCTTCAGCTACCCAGCACCTCAACCGCTGGACAGACGAGAACCAAATCACCGCTTCGGTTGCTGGTAGCCTGCAGCAATTTCTCCACGAGTAAGCCGCTCTTAACTTAGTCCCGGGTTTAGTATGTGAATGCCCCTAAGTGTTGAGACATGTAGGAGCATCGTTTCTAACTCGACAGCTGGCGTATGCGTGAATAAATATTAATCTGATCTTCGACTACCACTTCAAGGGTAGTGTTTTTGCATTTCATTTCACCTGTTTTTAAAATTAAATTAGATTTAGCCTCATAACAGCTGGCTTAGTGCACGGACTTTTGTACGTCCCTAGTTTTCCCCATCTGTTTCTAATATACTTGGGTCATTTTTAGCCAGAGTGAGTCTATGAGTTTTTTGCTAGTCTTTTACTAGCAGAGACTAGAGTGCTACTCTCATTCTAGTCTCCAAGTGACAACAATTCACAGTGAGAACAAATTGGTGAATCTAAAAGACTTCAGAAACATGGAAGAATAACATCCCGCTCCCGTCACTAGGACTGGCTGGCGAGATAGATGACTCACTCAGACGAAACATGAGTGGGCAGGAGTAAAAAAGTACCTGCGATCACTAGCTCAGGGCAAGTCACTAGAGGAAGCCAGGACAAAAGCATTAGTGTGAAAGAAGCCCTAAGATAACAGAACTATTTCTATTAGAGTCATTGTATGATGGGGGAAGAAGGATCGGAATAGAAATTGACGACCTGCAGATTCTGTGAATAGGGATCTTACCATCTATTCGTTGAATACGGTACAGTAATACACATGAAGGCTAGAAATCAAGGAGGGTACCAGATTGATGTCGAGGATATACTTTGTCTGCCTTCATATGCTGCACATCCTAAAGTGTTCTGACAGTAAGTGCTTCTATAGAAGGGAATCCCCCGTCTCAAAAAACTAGGGGTCCACAACAGGTATCTAAAGGTCGCAGTCATTACAAGCCGTCTAACAAGCCTACAAACTACACATGATAATTAATGTTCCGGCTATAATGCATTTGGGACGACATAGCATTTTACTGGTTCAGTAAATGTAGCCCACAATACATTTTTTTAATTAATTGGAAGAATCAGACAAGTATCGTATATTTATGAACCCCTGTCGAGCTCTCCATTTACTGTAGCGGTTATTCCAGTACTACCAAATTTGGATTATACCTTTAGTGGCAGTAAATTAATGCACGATTTCCTTTCTGAATATGTTTTTAAAATACAATTTTAATGTGCATATCTACAAGCTATTATTAAAGTATTGTTCTACCAGAGTAGCCACGGTGCATTGTCCTACCAAAATTTAATTAGTACCATCAATTGTTAACTGTGATGAATAAACCGTGCACTTCAGTCGAAATATAAAACAAAAAAATCGACGTTTGTACGTTTGGTGGGTTCATTAGTGTTAAGAGATTCAGGTTTTAGCAAAGACAATGTGTGTTTATGCGTACGAGTGGCCACGGTATATCTCAGCAACAACTGAATCCATCATGATACTTACCCAGCCCCATCATTAAATGTAATGTAACGCTCAAAAGTTAGTTTCTTGTGACTCGTAGGAAATGTTAAATTGTATTGGTAGATGAAGGTTGTAACACAGGTTTTCTGAACTTCATAATTGTTTATGTGAGTAGTTTTTTGACGTCGGTTACGTTTGTGTCTCGACGCTAACGGGCTTCGAAACAGTATGTGCTTCCACTCGCTACGCTCTTTCGGTTGCAAGATATCATAACTATACAAATATCACTTTTTCTTGAGAGGTCAAGGCTTAAAATTACATTTTGACAATAACTTCGCTATTTGTCATCGAAGAGAGGTCAGGTTGGTATCATTCCAGGCAGAATTGAAACTTCAAATAGCATCTACTTTAACTTGAACAACACACGAGATATGAATAAAAAACTGTTTAAAATGGTCGAAATTTCTATTCTATTTTTCTAAATTTCATCAGTGTGCCACCTTTTCGGTTTCCTGAGGTTATGAAACGTGAAGATCAGACCAAAAACAGAAATCGAATTTTTTGACGATTTCCAAACTTACACTTTACCTAACCTAACCTACCTATTTGGTAAGTAATAAAATAAGTCTAGCCCTAGATTGTATTATAGACAGGTTCTCGTTTTTTATCTTCAATAAACGGTGGTGCAAAAACTTTCTCCCCCGCCCTTACACAAAAGTAAATACTAGACCAAATAATTTTAATAAGGATTGTATTATCAATAACTATTAATAAGTTATTTCTATCTTATTTCCTCTGTCGTACAATCCTCAAGCACATTTGGAGTTAGAGTACCATCATGTATTCGACGGAAATACAGCACTTCAAGTAAACTATGTAGTTCACTCATGCATTATGTACGTACATGTTAAGAAAAGGTTTAAGTATTTTTAGAAGTACTTTAAAAAAGTATTTTAAAATATAATTTTAATTTTAAAACATCTTTTAGTATTTTATTATTATACATTTTTTTACATTTGTAATCATTTGTGTGTTAAAAATTCAAAACACGTGTTTTGAATTTTTAACACACAAATGATGGCAAATTTCCGAAAAATGCATAATAATAAAACTGAACTTCCATCATTAACAAATAACTTCAAACAGAGAATCTTTTAGTATGTAGTTTTAATGCAATTTAACTCACAGGGTCGACTAACCCCAAGTATATGATGATGACAAACCAAAACTGTCGAAACGAGTAATCCTATTCGCTTGATTTAGAATTGTTCTACTGAGATAACAAGGTAAAATAACCTATTAAGTAGGTATTAAAAGCACTAGCCGTCTAAAATATGAGATAGAAAATTATTAATCTAAAAGTCTAGAATATCCAAGGACGCTGTTTTAAATTTATAAAAAAAGGTTATAGTCCTATATATTATTTCTGTTATCAAAATCCCTTTTAAACAGTTTACAGCAACGAATCTTAACAAGAAAGGCATCAAAATAAAGAGATTTTCCCGGAGCACTGAGGAAACTTAAGTTTATTAACAGTTTGTTTAAAAGAACCAGGTGATTAGGTCCAACAGCTTTCATAGTTCTAAACGAATATCGGTTACGCCTTGCCTATACCAGTGTAAAACATTTTACTTGTAACAGCTGATTAGCTCCATTAGCTATAATAATTAAACACAAATAAATGTTAGGTTTTGTATAGGCCAGTGTGAAACATTTTGGAAAATGTTTTAAACTTAATTTAATTTTTACATACAAATTTAATTACCATAGCAACCAATAGGCTACACTTTGAATACTAAATATACACTTTAACGTTCCGCTTTTTTCTTACTTCTTTAATATTTTCGTTAACAATGAGGTTACGAATAATGCTACACTTTAACATATGTTTTCATCTTTATTTATCAAACTTGATACGACCTACAAGCCAAAAAGAATAACTCAGTTTTTTTTAATAAACTGAATTTAACCGAATGTTTAAAGTGCAAAAAACAACGCTACAAAACAACAAAAATGTAAGTAGGTACGTTTTCGGGTTATTTATTTTTTCCTCCCATTAACATATTATTTTATTTCAGATTGGGAACACTGTTTTAGATCGTTCATGAAAATTTCAATATAGCGTTGAAAAAATAGGTCATTATAACAGATTCTCGAACTATATCTGGGTCCTTAAAGACTGTATTTCAGTAAAATTCGATCAAAATTGTTGGAGTTGATTTGAGAAAATCAGAATTTTGTGTTTTGGTCTGATGACACTAGCCTCTTTTGAGTTAGAGAACTAATTAAATAAACGTCTTGAGTTAAGACCAAAATATGCCAACATATCGAACTTAAAAATAAACATACATAATTCTAAAAACCCCTTTTGTAAGCTAAGGGGACTTGTAAACAGATGCGCCAACACAATGGAATTCATAATTTCGATGTTCATTATGCTATTAAAAAATATGGTCAACAACTTGTTTAAAGAATGGTTAAAAAGCCAAACCAGCTTTCATCATATTAAATAAAATCTCGATATCCCATAACTATTATTCTAAATCTAGGAACCTCCTTATCATCTTGATTACTGACGCCAAAACTGAAAAACAACATCTTACTGAAACCATCGGACATTCATCATCTACTGCGTGTGAATTATTTTGAATATCTTCTGGCCAAACCCTGTCACAATCAGCTTCGCCAGTCATAAAATCAAAGATAATAAGACTCAAATTGAAACAAAATGGAAGATAAAGCACACGAATAACATCACCAACAAACTCCCATAGAAGTAGACGTCTATGGTAAAGAATTATCCGTGTTTAAATTATCTCAGTCGACAAAGCCTGACCTAAAATCAAACATATACCACAGAATAGATACATATGACGTACTGTCCTAGAAGCCTTATGGTACTCAGATGAGTAAAAGGGTATCTATACTTTTTTTAATTTGGGCGCCATAATTTAACTTACCAAAGTACAAGCAGATTTTCGAAATGTAATGTCAAAAAGTTGGTCTTTAGGTCGAGAACGAAATACTAAATTGTATTAGTAAATTAAGCAGTCTCACCCAGTATACGGGAAGTTTCTTTACAAAGGTTTTGTGAACTCTTAATTGAGCCTCGTAGATGTGTGTATACATTAAACTATATCTACCTGCTTCTCTCATGTCAGTGTCTAGAACCTGACGGCCCTCAGAGCTGTCCATAAGTGAAGAAGCCTCCACTTGCTACTCTCGTGTCGGTGACTTAGCACTGGATATACAACTATAACGCACGATGACAACGCACGACTGCATCACAAAACTACAACTCACGACTACAACGTGCGACTACATCGCACGACTACAGGGCATGATGAAAACGTATGACTACAACGCACGACTACAACACACGACTAAAACATACAACGACAACGCACGACGACAACGCACGACTATAACGCACGAATACAACGTGCGACTACATCGCACGACTACAGGGCATGATGACAACGTATGACTACAACGCACGACTACAACACACGACTACAATGCACGACTACAGGCCATGATACAACGCACGACTGCAACACAAAACTATAACGCAAGACTAGAACGTGCGACTACAACACAACACTACAATGCACGACTACAACACACGACTAAAACACACGACTACAATGCACGACTACAGACCATGATGACAACGCACGACTGCAACGCAAAACTACAACGCAAGACTAGAACGCACGACTACAACGTGCGACTACAACACACGACTACAACGCACGACTACAACACACAACTAAAACACACGACTACAGGCCATGATGACAACGCACGACTGCAACGCAAAACTACAACACACGACTAGAACGCACGACTACAACGTGCGACTACAACGTGCGACTACATCGCACGACTACAGGCCATGATGACAACGTATGACTACAACGCACGACTACAACTCACGACTAAAACACACGACTAGAACGCACGACTACAACGTGCGACTACAACACACGACTACAACGCACGACTACAACACACAACTAAAACACACGACTACAGGCCATGATGACAACGCACGACTGCAACTCAAAACTACAACACACGACTACAACGTGCGACTACAACGTGCGAGTACATCGCACGACTACAGGCCATGATGACAACGTATGACTACAACGCACGACTACTACACACGACTAAAACACACGACTACAACACACGACTAGAACGCACGACTACAACGTGCGACTACAACACACGACTACAACGCACGACTACAACACACGACTAAAACACACGACTACAATGCACCACTACAACGCACGACAACGCACAACGACGACGACTTCAAGCGACGGTATATTGAAAATCACGTTTTGTATTTCTTGAAACCATGAAAAGTGAATATCAGTCAAAAAACGGATTACAAAATTGTTCGCGACTACCAAAAATACTCTATACTACGTATAATGGGTAATTAAAAACGAAAATACCTATTAGTTATCTTGATGTTACATTTTTACCGGGTCAATTCCACACCTTGATCGTATAATTTTCAACAAATAAATTCTTTGCTAAGTGTAGCAGCTCTTACGTTTTCATTAAACCACCAATAACAACAAAGCCACTCCGTGCTATATACTCCATTATCATTATACGATAAGACATTTTACACTCTTGGTACGGCTAACTAATGGAGTTATTAACGAAGATGGACTGAAGTAAGACATGCGACCGTACTTTTATAGCGCTCTCTGCAAATTGTAACACCGGTATTGGACGCAGTTTAGCCAGCCAAGACCAGTTTACCTCTTTATTTAAAGAGATTAAACGACAATAAATTTTATTAAATGTCTACAAGCAGTGGGATGGAAGTGTCAGGCAAAACATTGTATTAATTCCCTCACAAAATCGAAAATTATATTCACTAACATCTCTCGAAAATGTCTCTAATAAAATGTATACAAGAGTAGGAAAACATAATTTTATTTATACCGAGTATTTCTCAAAGTATTTCCTGGGATATAATTGGTAGCTGTAGAAGGATCACATCAAGTGTTTTGAATTATTTGAAAGAGATTTCAATATTTAAATGACCCTATCTCCATTTCTACCATAAATTAGATTTAACTTTATATCTTATTTCATTACGTCAAATTATAAATGGCTGTATTCAAGAAAAATTCTTTTTTTTTTAATTATCTATTATTTGTATTTTTATATAATACAATTTTGATATAAATGAAAACTAACCTAAAACGCTCTAAATATTCTTATCATAGAGATAAAATCAGATGGCAAATAACACGAACACAGAATTTACAATAGCCGTAGTGTTATCGATAATTAAATTCTATTTTATTGGACAAAAAATTCTCATCTACTAATAAAAACTGTAGCTACGAATTTGTTTTAATGACTTACACTGGAAATAGATTTTTGGCATCAATCTACAGGAATTAGTAAATCAGATAATGTAAATCACTAAATGAATTAAAACACTAATATCTACAAATTAGTTTTATTTATGCAATACTAATACAAGATGACATTTCGATAACTAGATTATCATTCTCAGTTGTTACATGCACACAAACTCTACTGACACTGGATTATGACACCACTGTTAGACCAACATGAAAGTATACAATACAATTTTAGATGATATCAAAACAAGAAATGCATGGTATGGTCATTCTCATATAAAAGAGATCCAGAGGTTCCCTCAACAAATGACATGTTCAGTAAAAGAAAGAAGAGGAATGGAAAAGGCTGATGTGATAAAATCCATAACTATAAGTGATCGAGGACTCCAACAGGGACCTTGTCCGAATCAAAAAGAGTGAGTAGGAGAGATATTGACAAGCGTTATAGCAGATTTAATAATAATAATTTAGTTTTCTCAATGGGTGTATGAGAAAATTGGCTGTTCACCATTAATGTGTTAGTCTTAGGAAGGTCAGATTTTTTGTTGTGATCTTTAAATTCGCTCCGGTCTCTACGAAAACTATGATAAGACTCATCCAACTTATATAACATAAATTATAAATGATACAAATTGTTTAGTATTTGGGCATTTGTAGTGGCGCCTATTATCTTCTAAGTTCAAGCCAAACCTCTTCTAACAGATTTCTTTATCTAATCGAAATCCAAACCTCTTACCTATACAGTTCAGTTCAATTAAAACCGCTATCTAATGCAGATGCATATTAGCAACTCACATGTCAAATCTTTTTTGTGTGTGTTTTATCACAGTTTCTTTTCTTAAATAATTTATTGGTTATTAACACCAGCACCAACGCTAGTCCGCGTTTTCAATCAATTCTTTGGGATTTCATTACCGAAATAAATTCGTCATTAATTATTTCAACTCAAAGCCATGGTCCGACACGCGTTTCATAGTTAAGGTGGATTATGCAATCTCATAAGTTATTGAGTTATGTGTATATCCAAATAATTACTTGTTAAATGAACTTTGTGTGAACAATTTTGAACTAGTTTTGTCGTGCGAATCAGCTAGCAGAACCGCAAGTGAAGTTTTTATGCAATCTCATGTGGTGGACACCTTCAAGACCAGCTACTGTACATTTTTTAGTAAAGTTGATTTTGTACTTTTATTTTCAGTAAACATGGCACCTCCTCTAGTTAATTAATGCACATTCATTTGGATTGTTTGTTCATCCATGATCCTCCGGAAATCGCATATACCTATCTCTTTCTTTGTCGTTCTGTAATAGTGACTTTTGGAATTTTTAGTTATTGCACGTAACACCAATGTTTTATGGATAGAAGATCTTTACTTAAGATGGTGAGTAGTGTTGGTAGTGAATGGGAGACGTATTGCTTGTGTGTTAACATTGAAAATGGATATGTTGGGCAGTGTTTTATTGAATTGCCACAGATAGAAAATTGATTTTTGTTTCTTGTTATTTAAAGGCAGAAAAACCTCTGAGTCGTCATCGCTTAATAAAAATAAACCTCCAAGCCCAAACCTTAATAGCATCAAGTTCGGGAAAAAAAGAGATGGACAAAAAGCAAATATAAGATCTAATACAAGACTACATGGAGAGAGTTAGGTTCACTCGGAATTCCCAAGCCTGTACTCACTACAGTGAGTCCCTGAGAGCGATAGAAAATTGAAACCTATTCCATTTGTTTAGAATAACATAAATTTATAAGATTATTTAGCAAAATAACATCGGATAAAATTTACGAGGTTAATAAATGTGCTGAGTTGAAGAACAGTTTGATATCGGAAAAAATTGCAAAGATAATATGAAGAAAAATATAACAAACTTAGGCCTATATCAATGGAAATAAAATCTCAAACGAAATTAGAAAAACCCGAATTGGCTAACGCCGATTGTACAAAGAATTTAAGAATGCCGAGCGCGACAACACCGCCGCTAGTATTTCGATTGCACCACGGACTGATGTATATTGACTTTGAAACAATAAAATATCTAACGACAATAAATTACAATATTTTTATCACAGTTTGTTGTGAAGACAATGAGTGAATGACCATTACAAAACGCCGTTTGTTAAGAATCGTTTCAATATATGTTCGTAATGTTTATGAGAGACTGACTTATGGTTTATGAGAGATTTGAAGCCAGCCAGTTTAAATAATTTCGCTCTGTGAAAGGTAAATTTCCAAAATGAAGATGTCACATTAATTGCGTAACACTTTTTGCCCATCCTTCTTGTTACATCTTAATCTTCTTTTAACAACACAAAGAAGGATTCACGCCTTGTACACAACTAAAGAATGTTTTTTTTCGTAATATCGTCAACAAACTTGAAAAAGCGGGAACATAATATGCAAATTGTCTGTCAAAGCGTATCAAACTGACAAGTGAACCCACGCAAAATGGAAAAATACTGTGAATTGCTCACTAAACACCGCAACAGATTATCTCATTCCCGCCTCTGCGCTGCCACAACAAACCAGACTCTCCGCTAATGTATTCCTAATCGTACTTTACCGTATTTATGTGAAACTCTATCCTAATGAAATCACAGTTAAGTGTTTGTCTACTTACCTCACCCATAATGAATTATGGGTTTTACAAACTTGTCTTTGCTAGGAGAATTGTTATGTAGTAGCTGAAAGTTTGAGAATTTGATTGTTTAATAAGATCAGCTGATTGACAGGTGAATATAACAACAGCTGATTAAGAGTATTCTCAAAAACAAATTAATTTGAAAATTAATAAATCACAGATTCCTAGCAAATTTTCTCATCTTACTTTCGGTGTGAGAGCCACGTTTATTGTATGCTTCTGTTACCTAAAAGTACTTCAAAAATCTGCTGAAGAAATTATGCCTCATTTATGGATTTTCTAATATAAATACGATTGGGTATAAAATATGATAATATTTTGTAATTCCCTTTAAATTTGAGATGCATTTTGTGGTACCAAATTACAATTAAATCTTATAATAATAAATTACCTGGTATAGTCAATCTTGTGACTTCAGTACTTGAGTACTTCGCCGGACATGCCAGGGTGTAGCCTACACCTAGTGAAAGACATTATTGTTTTAATTAATTTTTGTGTTAGTGTAAGTGTTATTGAAAACATTTTAATATATGACAAGCTCTTCTGAGTGAACAATTAAACATACATCTGATGATGGAGTTACGATTCTGAAACATGCCATGATGTAGAAATCGACTGAAGTCACAAGACGGACTATACAAGGTAATTTATTATTATAAGCCCTTTATATGCACATTATAAAAAATATTTTCAAAATTATTAAAATGAGAATCTTGTGTCTATACACTATAGTGAGATGGTTTTATAATAATTTCACTGTAATTACGAAAACTTAAATTTTCCTTATTTTATATGGACATATTTTGGTCCACTATTATTTGGGTTAACTATTATAGCACTAAAACTATAAAGCTCGGTTTCCTCAAAATCAGGTCTAACACTTTTGTTGAAATGTAGCTTCTAAAGATGTACTATTTAAAGCTGTAGTAAAAGAAAAGCAAATTTAGTCTTCTTTTAAAATCTTTTAAATTTTTCATTTTGATAATTCTATACCAAGTTAAAAAATAAATATCAAAATGAATACACGCAAAAATATCAGCAATAAATAATGCAATAATTCTTCTTTATGTAATATTAGGTAAATAGAGACTTGTAGATATATGCATAAGAAATTTAGTGCAACAATTCTCACACCGATTACTTTTTGTAAACGTAATATATTGTATTATTACCGAGTCAGAAACAAACCATTCGTTTCATCTCATGTTCATTTCAAACTCTGTAATAATCGATCAGTACGTCCAAACTTGGGAAAGATTGATCGATTAGTAACCCGCTTCATACGTCGAATCAATCCTTCATATACATTAATACTAATTACAAATGTTTTAAACCGAAAACGGATCAGCTGTCCGAATACATTAGTACCGCTGTTTTTATCGGCCTTAATTATAGAAATTATAATTTATGTTTGGAAAATAATCAGTGCTTAGGGAAAAAAAAGAAGGGTTTCCTAAAGGTGTGAACAGCTGTGAACAAAGTATTTAGATGTCGGGATGGCGGGAGGAGTGGGGTAAAACCCTGGAGCTAGATATGGACTAGGAACATCTGCTTTTAAAGCTACACCCCCGAGATAAAAGCACCCTGATTGGCGTTATTCGATGAAAGATGATCCTGAATTGTTTACTTCGAAACCCTTTCAGGGTTAACGACTTGTGGCCTTCTTTATATATTTTACATTAAAGTTTTTTTCTTCTTGGGGAATTTTATTTTTGCCACTTATGTGATGTGCTAGAATAATATAGATAAGTTTTATAAATCGAGGGTGTCCGAAAAATAAAGGAAATATTGTTCGGAACCGTGACAATTCGTAAATATGCTTTATATAAAGTGAGAAACTTAAAACAGGCTGCCCTAGATTGAATTTAACGAATGTCTTTCTTCTATCGCTTGTTTCTGTTATTACTGCAAATGCTTCAGTAGACTCCAGTGAAAAAAAAATACTGCTATAGTCGAATGTTAGTTCAGGATTATTCAAAGAAACACTTGATATATTTGCTTACAAGTTTCCTAACACAACCATTCCAGCCAATGTTTTAAACAATGTCTTAATACGAATCTATAACAAATTCAAAACGTAATAAGTCACCTCTGTTGAACACCAGAGGTCGTAGCCAATATTAAATTGTGTCAAGAAGTTTAACCCTCAGACGGTTTTATAAATAGATATCCTCGAATAAATATAAACACATGGAAGCGTAGGATGAGAAACGAAGATCTCTGGAGAAAGGCAAAACAAATGCCGTTTGAAGATGGTAGTCTATGAAAAAATATAATGATGGTGGGTTTAGTTACATCCTAAGACATCTGAACGACATTCTAATAAAAATAAGCCCTGGATTACAACTCTCAAATGTTAAAAAAAGGAAAGCGAAAGAAGACGTGTTTAATCATGGTACTGGAAGATGGAGAACATGAGGGAAGAAGCTGGTGGGAACAGAATGCGCTTAGAGCAAATAATGTCCGCTGCATGAGAAACGTTCCCGAGATACTTTGCTCTGCAAGATATAAGTGAGACCTAAATCTATAAGTAATAGGCTTGGTGGAGAACATGCAAGTACCACGATTATGATGGCTTGGACACCTACACTGATTGATATCAGTAGAGCATCAAAAATAATTTGTCTGTGATAACTAGATTTAAAGCGATTTGTGGAAGGCCAAGATTAAGGTGAGTAGGTTGGGGTAGAAAGCTACCCGTGAGAATTTGTGAGGAAGACAACAATAAGTTAAACAGGAACCTTTTGGAGTAGAAGCGAAGGTTCTGCAATGGCTACAGCGCCATGGAAATTGCCGCAAGCGTGACAAAATTGAAACCTAGGACCAAATAAACCTTATTCGTGACTGCAAACAAGTTTTTACTGTTCGTTCAAATTCATATATAGAGTATATATCATTTCCAATGAAATAGTCTGTATTTTCAAGGTCTTTTGAAGATCAATTCATTTGTTATAATTTTCTTTTCATCTTCTACACTAAAAATGAGAAACTTATATTCTGAACATTTTTTTAAATCTAGTTCTTGACTTTTTTAAAATATTTAACCAAATATTTACAGGTCTTAAAAATTTTGTATTTTGAAGTAAATCAGATTTAAAACAAAAATTGTAAAAGACAAACATTGATTTTATTTTTAACTTGATAAAACTTAGAAAATGTTAGAATCTTATTTTTAGTTCCATAATTCAGTTTTTACTCCAACAACTACTGCAATTATTAGAGTTTTTTTTTATTCTCTGAGCTTTACCGGTTTTATGTACAATGTAAGATATTTTTATCTTGTAATTTGGGTCTAGAACAAATGTTTTAAGGGGAACAATCTCTTTAAAATCAGATTTCCAAATGTTTTGTTAAATATCGTAAACTTAAGGTCTCATTAAAACTTTTTTCTGATAACACGTTAACATTTAGTTTCTTTTCTTTATTTTTATTTAGTAGACCTAAAGAAAACCTGAACAAAGAAAGAATTAATAATGCGATTTTATGTCCTCCTCAAATTAAGGTACCGGAGAGTATAATTTTATAACGGATTTTCTAAATGTATTTTTGGTCCCCGATTATACACATATTTTAGTTGGACATACTTTGATCGTAACTCAAGATAATTTGTTCGTTTCTTCATTATTATAAATTTTGGCAGCGGTTAGTTATATTTTAATCAATTTTTTATTTTTTTATTTGGATAATTAAAATTTGTGTGATATCTGTCAAACCCCAAATTTCTACTATTGAAAAATCAGTTTAAACTATTTTGAAGATGAACTGGTTCAAATTCACTTTAAGGGCTATAAATTTCAACTCGGAATTTTTAAGAAGCTTATGATAGACTCTGAATTTTTGTGATATACTATGCGAGATTTCTGTACAGTCTTAGTGTGTTAATTATTATTAAAAAGGGTGTATTCAGTTTGGTTTGGTTTTTATATTTGTGCTCAGAAATATGACACTTAGAGCCACGCAAAAACTGTGTAAGTCACATACTATATTTTTTATAGAAATTTTATTTGAAAAAAAAATTCCCTACAACCACAATGAAACACTAACAACTCAAAGACTGTATAGTTATGTTTATTCTACCTTTCAATGCTATCATCTTCAGAAGTACAATAAACACTAATCTTATTAACTGCGGAGTAATCGTAGTTAGTGTGTATTGTACTTCTGATATCAGTGCTATTGAAATGTACATAAGGTAGAATAAACATAACTATACAGTCTTTGAGTTGTTACTGTTTTATTGTGGTTTTGGGTTTGTTTGTTTTATTCATTGTATATTCAACACAGTGCTCTAGTGATTCATAAGATGAAATTGTCTTATTTATTTTGATCAATAATAATCAATAAGTGGTACTTTTAATTCTTCGCTGATTTCAATTAACATCTTCTTAACGTACATGGAAATGTATTAATTTACAACAACAAAGTTACCAAACTTTCTATAATTACGTTGTATTTGACAATTTTATTCCAAAAGGTGATCAAAATATTAGTATAAATGCACATTTGACAGCCTCGGTTTTATAATTACAACCTATTTAGCGAAATAAAGTTTTTCAGAAATAAAATCCTCAAAGACAGACTATTCCCACATCGTAAACTAACATAGTTTCTAACCACACAACTTTTACTACTTCACACAGAAGCCCTGAGCAAATTGAACCCAACCTCAATAAACTAAACTCTGTTAGTTGGTACAAAGCACGCATCGCATGGTGGCGCCACAATCACAAGGAGGCGTGGTTCACACCTCATCTCACCTTAGAGGTTAGGTTTCAACCACTTATTAGTCCTTTGTCGTAAATTCCCCAAAGCCGACTCGATAACATAGCCCCAAAAACACACAAATTTACATGTTGTTTGGTAGTTCGTCTTGTTATACTTCAATTATTGTTGTGGTTGTCTGTTATTTTCACGTCGTGAAATATTACGAGGTGTTGTTTGTGACGCTAAATAAAAAAAGGAGGCAGGAAAAGAAATCGCAAGAAATTGAGTATAACCTATATGTTTAACTGTTCAGTAAACAATGCGATCTACCGCTAAGGGCGTTTCTTGGCCTAACTTGGTTCTCTTTAAAACTGGTTTGGTTTCGTTATTACTACAGTTTTTAAACCATTACAAATATTTTGAAAATTAACTGAAGGTTGAGTATGACCTTTTTAACATCATTCTTCTGTAGCCTTAGTGAAAACTCAATAGTTACCCCCGCTGCGGGTAATATCTAAAAAGAGGGTATTTATGAAATTCGTCATATTTTACTTGGCTAGTATCTTTTATTATTTGAGTTGAGTAACAGACAACCAAGAAGCAGGATGTGCACATCTATAACAGTGTACAAAAAACTTTGAAATGTTCTCTTTGTAGGCCCTAATGTTACTATTTTTTTTTTTTGTTGATTAAAACGATTTTACTATGTTAATTAAAATTGTCTATTTCTTTTTTAATAGCCCTGTATATCGAAAATTGAGAATTTCTTCCGAAGAGCCAATTCCCTTCTATGCCTAATGCCCAGTTGGTCTTTTATTATGTGTTCTTTCCATCTCAACTTCTCATTAAGGATCATGCCTAAGTACTTAGCAGTGTTTCAACAAGGAATAACACTGCTATTGATAATGTCTGACAACTGAGTACTAAATTTTTTATTTTTGAAGTTGTTATACACTGATTTCACCTTTTATTCTCAGTTTTTATTACCTTACCTATTCCACCACTTGCTCTCTGCAAGTAATTTGTATTATATTTTATGTTTTCTACTAGACTACTACTACTAGAATGGCAGTATCATCTACGAATGTGTTCTACACATGGAAGTCATACTATACAAGAAGTAGAGTATATGGCCTAAAACGTTACCCTGTGGGACTCCTGCTCTTATTTCGTTCAACTCGGAGATCTCTTTGAACAGTCTTTGAAAATGTAAAATTACATAGCTCAATGTGGCTACATCATGTTAAATTGTGTATCAAACCCTTCTACCACACTTTACCGAAAGCCTGTGAAGCACCTAGGATAATCGCTGAACAAACTAATTTTCCGCTAATGCTTTTTCTATTACATATATTAGTGAATCGATGTACTTAACCAGTGCCGAGGTTTACCTTTGAATCCAAATTGATCGTTAGAGATTAGTTTTTACTTGCTATTGTAGATTTTAATCTTTTAAGATATAATACCACGCAAAGAATTTGAGAAAAAATAAGAAAATTTCACAATGGTAGCTATCGCCGGATCAATAACATAGGCTTATACATAATAAACAGCTCAAGTATCCATAACAAGCCGGGGTTTCAATGGCTAATTTATTATCCTTAATAACTGTGTCCTGATGCAACTTAGTTGATGACATTCATCTAGTGAAAAATGAATTTATACATTAACTATGAGTTTCCCACAAGTTTTCCTGAATACAAATAGTCTTTTTGAAGAAGATTTGAGTGTACATTCAAATTCGTATATGACCGACCAAGTTAGACTTCCTTACTTCATGTAATAATGTTTTGGAATCTGAGATGAGTTTCGAAGCCCAGATATATTTTACAAATAACCCGATGGTAGGAACATTTACGAAACAAAAGCTGGGAACATTTTTGATAACTGCTAACGTCATGGAGAGCGACTGTGATAGGCCTTTAAGGATGAGGTTTCTTAAATCCTCCTATGACAGGAAATCTTTTCCTAACTCCCCTGGTTATCAACTGTATTCTTGATTTTGTCTCCGCTAGATTCACAAGCGGTTTGCTTGTGCTAAAAATGGTTCATATTGTAAACCGCTAGAACATCCACCGAGGAAGTTGTTTAACATCAAGGCGGCAAGGAAATGCTTTCTTGTCGCAGCAAGCTTTATGACAACTCAACACCACAGGTTACTTACTGACTTAGTGCAGTCGTTCTACGAGTACTATCACTCCAGCCACATCAAACGAACAACCAACATACTCAAATCTTGTTTTGTGATTTATAATTAGTATAGATGACAATAAATGAAGTTATACAAAGGATAAGTAGATTATAACTACAATTCCGCACTTGCGCTGCAGATGAGACGTTTCATAGCTCTCCAGCGTCACTCAATCTTCATAGTGGCAATATATCTAACCTAATACCATTATCCATTTGATTGTAGTAAGTTAGCACTAACAAAACAGCCCTATATTTTTGGAAAATATAGTAGTTTACTCTCAGCCAGTTCACTCCCTTCTCACCGATGGCCTTCCTAACTCATCCCCACCCTTTACTTGCTCTAACCGTGTCTGTATAATATTTTCATCTTTAAAGGCGTAAAGTTAAGGGGGAAAAGATAATGTAAATAAAAGAGACACAAACTGCAAATCCAGAGAACCTTCAAAGATGAAGAGATAATCTGTACAATATCATACCTGACAAAAGTTTGTCTCAGCATAGATCTTGGCACGAGCCACTACATTAAATTGCCGTGTTGCCACTTAAACAGCTGCTTATAACTTTGACACCAAGACTGAACACTTGGGCAGTTGTACTAGACCACCTTGAGAAGAAATATCTTGGATAATACTTGCTTGTCAAGACTCACAGATCTCACAGAGGATAACACGGTGTCACAGTGAATAGTCAGTTGTTTTATAACCTGAGCGAAGCGAGGTTTCGTATGATGTATATGTGTTAAAAAGTTATTGCGAGCACCACTTATTTTGAAATTTAGGAATAAGGTACTTTGCAATTAGGTAAACCAAATATCCTAAGGTTTTTTTTTAAATTTACCGTTCTATAATGGGAGCCTCTCTACAGGATTTCAAAGCATGGACGTAGATACACCACTACAAGCTCCGTGCCAATGTCTCGACCCAAATGGGCCACGGTGCATTAATGACGGAGACTCCACGCTCGTGTCGGTGAGTCGACTTGACAGATATACTTACTATACGAAGGTCTTTTTGAACTTTCATTGTTTACAATAACTTCGTTATTTCTTATTGTAGAGAGATAAGGTTGATATTACCTGCGGAATTGAAATCTGCAAATTTGTATGTAATTGAATGTGGTATAATTTTAGTTTGGAAATTTATGTTTTGTAGATTTGATTTTGGAATCTAAATTCGACGTAAATTTCATGTTTAGTTAGTTTGAACTTTGTCTGCTGCATTTTATACTTTCAATTCTCACTTTTGTTTGTAGTCTACATATATAAAAAATTTTCTCCTTTTAATTTAATTTTCCCTGAACAAGTTTTTATTTTTAACCTCAGTGTTTTATAAAAGTAAATAATAAAATCAAGAAACATCTAAAACAACGGTTTAATGGCACCATTTTCATATTTGTCCGACTATTAATAGGGTTCTATATGAGCACAGTATAGTTCCCTATACAAAATTTCATATCCCTATCTTAATTTCGTGACCGCTACCGGGCCTAAGTACAGACGACTACAATGAGATTGAAGAGGGACGGACGGAGGTCCAAAATCACATTTTCGACTTCCTGAGATCATGAAACCTGAAGATCAGTCACAAAACGGAGGTCGATATTTTGACGATTACCAAACTTGGCGTATACTTCGTATACTGGACAAATACAAATTTAGAAACTTCCCACTCAATACTTTTTTTTTTAAGTTTTATTTTCATGAATATGTACTACTCAAAATATGGGAACAAAAACTTATTTCACGTAACGAAGCCAGATTATTTGCGATTCTGTATTTATATTTGTTTATTTTTACGCAGCTACCAATAGTTGTGAAATTTAAAAATACATTCTTCATAAACATTCTTCTTCTTGTTTCATGGCAAATACATCTCAAGGTGAAAGAGAGGGGTCTAACCTAATACTAAATGAAAAAAGGTGTAAATCCAAATAGTGGTTGTCACACCCATACTCACTAAATTGAGCCTCTGGGTGTCAGCCTCTCAAAACATGTACTGCACTATTCCAAGGCATACCTACTCCGACTAGCAATACAGCGAGCCCTCCAAAATATTAAATTCAATAATGTGAACGAGCAGTCATAAAAAAACTGCAATGAATATCTGTTTTCGGCAAGTTTTTACTTGACCAAAATATTTTAATTACTTTGTTGACTTTTATATTTATACGATTTAAGTTTTAAAAGGTTACAAAACATCAAACAAATTATTATTTACATAAGAATAATTTTACTCTTTCTTAATTTTGAAATTTCGCTTAAAACTTGTTTTAAATTTTATATAAGTTGTGGATACATCATTGTGAACTAAAGCATCAAAATGACTATAAAAACAGAAGAATTGCTCGCTTATTAATATAAGATTTGTGCAATGCAAATTTTCATATTTTTTTTCGAAATTAAATAAAAATTATACTTTTTCAATTGTTATCTCTTCACATGTGCCTATTACAATACAAAACGAGCATAAAAAGAAGTTTATCATAGTACTTAGCTTGCTCCAATATACAATGTAATACAAGCATATACTCTAAATTTAATGCCCAAAAGTTTCTTGGGCCTTATAGATAATTGTATTTGTAAATCGAGGGGTAAGTTTGTTTAAAACAGTTGTTATAAAGGGTTTTCTGAACCGAGTGATTGAGTAACCTATATCTATATTTCCTTGTCATCAGCTAGGTCCTTACGGGCATCGTAGTTGTGTATATATTAAAAGTCTCCACACGGTCGTTTAAACGTCCCGGTGGTGACAGCTGTGAAGGAACCTCTACTCACTACGCTCGTGTCGGTGACTGGGCCCTGCTGTATTTCGTAGCTATAGGTTTATATCTATTTCTTTGGAGATTAGGGATTTAAATTAAGATTTTTTACAATAACTTCGTATGTGTTGTCGTGGAGAGCTGGGGTTGATACTGTTAGACGCAAAATTAAAACCTTCAAATTTTTTAAATTATTTAGATTTTTATAAGTTGAATAACATAAGAGATGTGGAGAAAAAAAGTGACTAAAATGGTCGTGATTCTGACATTTTCGAATCCATTTCATTGATTTTTCAATAGGGCTGTATATGGACCCACATTATAGTCCCAATACCAAATTGCATGTTCATTTCTTAATTTCTATCGCGCTATTGTATTTACGTACACACGACAATGGTATAACCACTGTGGCGACAACGGTATAACCACTACGACGACAATGGTATAACAACTACGACGACAACGGTATAGCCACAACGACGACAATGGTATAACAACTACGACGACAACGGTATAGCCACAACGACGACAATGGTACAACCAATAAGACGACAACGGTATAACCACTACGACGACAACGGTATAGCCACTACGACGACAATAGTATAACCAATACGACGACAATGGTATAACAACTACGACGACAACGGTATAGCCACAACGACGACAACGGTATAGCCACTACGACGACAATGGTATAACCACTACGACGACAATGGTATAACAACTACGACGACAACGGTATAGCCACAACGACGACAATGGTACAACCAATAAGACGACAACGGTATAACCACTACGACGACAACGGTATAGCCACTACGACGACAATAGTATAACCAATACGACGACAATGGTATAACTACTACGATGACATTGGTATAACCACTGTGGCGACAACGGTATAACCACTACGACGACAATGGTATAACAACTACGACGACAACGGTATAGCCACAACGACGACAATGGTACAACCAATAAGACGACAACGGTATAACCACTACGACGACAACGGTATAGCCACTACGACGACAATAGTATAACCAATACGACGACAATGGTATAACTACTACGATGACATTGGTATAACCACTACGACGACAATGGTAGCCTATAACCAATACAACGACAACGGTATAACCACTACGACGACAATGGTATAACCACTACGACGACAATGGTATAGCCACTACGAAACAACGGTATTACCACTACAACGATAACGGTATAACCACTTCGACGATAACGGTATAACCACTACGACGACAACTATATAACCATTACGACGATTAAGGTATAACCGCTACGACGACGACGTATAACCACTATGACGACAATGGTATACCCACTACGACGACACCGGTATAGCCACTACGACGATAACAGTATAACCACTACGATGACAACAATAAAACCACTACGACAACAATGGTATAGCCAATACGACGACAACGGTATAGCCACTACGACGACAATGGTATACCCACTACGACGACAACGGTATAACCACTACGACGACAATAGTATAACCTTTACGTCGACAACGGCACAACCAATACGATGACAACTGTATAACCACTACGACGATAACGGTATAACCACAACGACAACAATTGTATAGCCGCTACGACGACAATGGTAGTCTATATCCATTACGAAACAACGGTATAACCAATACGACGACAATGGTAGTCTATATCCATTACGAAACAACGGTCTAACCAATACGACGACAATGGTAGTCTATATCCATTACGAAACAACGGTATAACCACTACGACGACAATGGTAGTCTATATCCATTACGAAACAACGGTATAACCAATACGACGACAATGGTAGTCTATATCCATTACGAAACAACGGTATAACCACTACGACGACAATGGTAGTCTATATCCATTACGAAACAACGGTATAACCAATACGACGACAATGGTATAACCACTACGACGACAATAGTATAACCTTTACGTCGACAACGGCACAACCAATACGATGACAACTGTATAACCACTACGACGATAAGGGTATAACCACAACGACAACAATGGTATAGCCACTACGACGACAATGGTACTTATAGCCACTATGAAACAACGGTACCTATAACAATTAATTACGACGATAACGGTATAACCACTACGACGATAATGGTATAACGACTACGACGACAACAGTATAACCACTACGACGCTCGGCAACAACGACAGCGCGGCGACATGTTTAAATCACTTTTTCCGTTTACGAGCCCATGGAATTTGAAGCTAAGTCAGATTACCAAACTTGCCTTATACTAGGTAAGTAATATTGCAAAGTAAGCAATAACAAATAAAACAACCTTCTCGTTTTACAATAATTCTCTTTGAACGTTGCCGCCTAGGTCAATAAATTTATTCAACGTTATACTAGGTCAATAGATAAAATTAAACCAAAGTTTTTTTAAATATTATAATACCCTGTGGTCGAGACATTAATTATTATAATTTATTAATACATTAGGACCCTCTTCACATTGATACACAACGCGGGGTACAGCGCCGGCTATAATTCGATCTCTATTAAAATTCCGTCAATTCCGACAGAGCCTAAAGGTCCGGTATTAAAATATGACACAAGTCTTTAATTAATAATGAGAAGAGACCCATTCCTAGCTCCTGGCTAGACCTTACCTTAGGCTTAACTTCTTATAATTCTGTTTTAATAACACAACTTCGTTGTTGGACGTTAAAGTCTCCACAAGCTAATGATAATAGTAAAAGGGTTACAAGGGTTGAGGACCTTTTATCTTCCGGATAATTACTGGTGACATTGTTTTCGACGTTTTTTATTTAGTAAAATTATACAGATTTGTATAATATACCTCTGGCTACCTGTTCGGCCACCCGTGTCTAGTTTGGCGGTAGGTCTAGTAGATAATGGGACGTGCAGACATTTAGGAACCAATACAATCCTGGTATTTATTAAAATTGGTTTATTTATTACTCTAAAAGATATTTTTAAGTTTTATTACTTGCCCACTACACGAAATATAAGGTAAGTTTGGTACGTTTTGACCTTTATTTTGGTCTCAGAAAAGCCAACAAAAATTATTTTCGGCACGCCGTCTGTCCGTCGTCGTTATCGTCTGTATGTAAGAAAGATAGCGACTAGAAAAATTAAGATATTAACATGATATTTGGTATAGTGGACCTAATAGTGTGCTTATATAGAACCCTATAAAAAATATCAAAATGACGGCCACTTTAAACAGATTTTTCGTGTGCTATTAAATCAACTTATAAAACACTAAATTATATAACAATTTGCATATTCTGCATGTCTCTACGATGACAAATCACGAATTTATTGTTAAAAATGTAATAATAAACCTCCAAAGATATGATATTTATACAGTTACAAGAATCGGTAAAAACGAGTCGCCATCACCGCTGTAAAGAGTTCAGCTAACACAAGCTAAGCGAGTAAAAACTTTAATATATACGCAACATATACGAAGAAGAATGTGTTCAAAAAACCTGTGTAACAACTGTTTTAAACAAACTTACCCTAATAAGTAAAACCCCTTGTTCTACCAATACAATTTAACATTTAATACAAGGCGCAAAATAAACTTTTAGGCATTCCATTTAGGAGAGGCTGTATATGTAACATGTACCAATCTGTTTAATTAGTACTGTGATAAAATATACAATATTAACTGATAATAAGTATAATCACATTTATTTTGTATTCATTTGATATAGATTTTCACCAATACTACATATAGAGTGTAACGAAAAAGGTGGACTTAATGTTCATTTGTATCCATGGAAACCAAGAAAATATAAATTAATTGTTGTAATAATGATGGTTTGTTGAATTCGTAATACATTTCTTTATTTTATAATTGTTATGTACAGTTTAAGTAGCTGTGCCTCAGACCCAATTGTGATTTGTGTCACAGTGTGCGTTATTTGTCATATTACCATTATTATTATTAATGCTAAAATAAAAAGTAAACTTGTCAATTGATTTGTTTATTATATAATAATAGTATATTTTCTTGGTTTCCATGGATACAAATGAACGTAATTCAAAAATGTGTTGGTGTTAGACTAGATTTGATTGTTGTGGACAATCACCAATAAATTGTATTTTTAGTTTTTTTGTCGATAACTTGGTTATCCTTTGGTCTACAGAAAAAGGAAAAAAATAATTTTTTGATTGTCGTTGGGAAAGACAAATATTTTTTGTCTCATGTAAGTTTTTTGTAAATTTGACAGTTTTTGAGATATCTTTCGTTAACGATTTTAAATAGCAATTTTGAAAATTAAAAAATAAAGTCTTGGTGCTTGGTAAATTTGTAAAACGTAAAATGAAGAGGAATTCGATTATATGTTATTTGACATTTTTTATTGGTTTTGATGTATATAGCCTATAATCCGAAAATGAATAGCCAGTCCACCTTTTTTTGTTACACCCTGTATATCAAAACCAAAGGCTACAATACGTCATCTAGATATCTCAACAATAATGTATGTAAATATTGAAAGTTATTTGTTTATTCTTCTATCCAGCTGTCGATAACATTACTTACTATAAATCAAAATAATTTTCATTCACGTAAACTTCTGGTAATTCTATACATTTTTTGAGGTTCTGCTTTATTTTGAATTACAAATACTTTTAAAAATTTCATCGTTTCCTTGGCGCATGTACTATGGCATGAAAAACGGATTTAAACTAGACTTAGATTTTATATCTTTGCGTTCTACATCTTTAATTTTGTTTAAAATTTCTTATTTATTTTTAATTAAAAATTATCTACATTTTTTTGTTAAAAAACTCCTTTCTAATATAGCCTTATCAAACTAATATGTTTGATTATTAACTGTTAAATTGTTTAACATAAATTGTTTTTTCTTCGTCAAAAGTAGTTCTGTCGTTTTGTGTGTGTTACAACAGCTGTTTCACCTCAACACGAGCCATCTTCAGGCATAGTTTGAACACTTTACATACATAACAATTGTAACATTTATTGTTTTACTAAAATGGTACATGTCAAAGATTATTATGTTATTTTGCTTGTGGGTTAAAGACCGTATCATCCCACAATACTATTAGTAGACTCACTTCTACTAACATATTATTTGTAAGAATTTTTGTTTAAGTTTTATTCTATTAAGTATAACATCCTATAACTCAAGCTTAATATTTATTTGTTAATCCCAAGCTAATTTTTATTAGGAAATTTGTAAACATTATAAGACATCTAATTTTATATTAAGAATTTATTATTATGAAAAGAAAAAAACATTCGTTTTAAACTGGACCGATCAAATAACATCAGCTGTTAAGTAACAAAAATGTAGTTATTTGTTTTTATAAAAAATGTATTATTTATCAGTTCGTTTTGACTGACGTATACAAGTTTTACGCGTTTTTGAAGTTTGTTAATAGATGTTGCTTTGTATTGTCCATGAAGTTTTTTAAAATTATTGAACTGTTTGTCATTGTACTTTTAATAGTGACAATGTCTCCATTAGACCGAACAGAATCTTATATCGAAGGCTTGTATATCACCGCAACTATATGAGAATTTTTTGTGGATTTAAGGAGTAAACGAACATTGATTCGTATAAAGGAGTACTAAAGATGCCAGCCGAAGTTATACCATTTATAATTGAACAAATGAACGAATGCTTCAAATCAATTCAAAACAGTGTTTAAATTTAAAATATTTATATATAACAAAATATTTCTCTTTCGACCAACTGGTACAACCACTAATTTTTACAAAAAAAAAATGTAAACGTCCGCAATTTGGAAAATTTATATGAAATGGTTTTGATTCTTAGTATACTGGTAGCATGGAAAATGTCTACACCAAATTTCAATTCGAAACTTTAATAGTTTCTAAATAACACATATTCATCTTGAAACACTTTGTATAAAGCCAACGGACAAGCCTCCGTTATTGTCGAACAACTCCATTTCAACAGCTTTATTTGATGTAGGAGAATATATGGCAAAGCCCAGACACCCCCGCATTCCTTGTTGCCTATCCACTACGGCGTGACAGTACGTTTCTCACAAAATTACTTCTCTAAACATGTAAAAAAAACTGCACACGTTGTATTTTATTAGAATTGAAAACTTAATTATTGATTTAAAAGGAAGCTGTTATTTCTTTACAGTATATTAAAAAAGATCTGAAAGCTTTAACCACCACGTTGCTATACATAACATATGGGTAGTTTCAACAAAGATTATACAGTCTCAGAAGAGGTCGAGGTACTCTAATGGGACGGAAATAAGTAAATAAATTGTGTAAAAACATTGCACTAACTTTCTCACACACCAGTGTACATAACCAATAATAATTCATCCCTGTGTCTCCGAAAATGTCTATACTTGACTTTTTTTTCTTTTATCTTGTATTTTCCCAATGAATTTATAATTTAAAAGTTAAGTTTAGTAAAAGGGTCGACTTATAATTTTTGAATAATCTATAAACCAAATTTAATTTTAAAATAAACTCTTCTAAGCGTAATAGTTTGTGAATGAAATTTATTTTTTAATGACGACGGTCAAGGTTGATTTTCGCATTTTGCCAATTAATTGTAATCCATGATTAGAACAATGATCATGGATAATAATTGAGATATGACTCAATCCGTAGTTTATTTTCACTTCTTAACGGATCACTTCCTGAATAAAATTTTCTTAGGCAGCGACTAATAGACTACATTTCCTTTAGATCCTAGAGTTGAGCACAGTTTGGTCAAAATCGTTAAAACCCTGGTCTTATGAGAGATACTACTAAAGTTGATTTTATGTATTAGGTGTATGTTCATAATGTTAAATTTGATAGGACATGTAAGAAAACTAATAGAGGAAAATGGAAAAGAAATCAGTAAAGCTCAAATTGAGTAATGTCAAACGGAACACATTGTATGAAATAGGAACGAGTGCCATCCAATGGAATATTTGACGAGGGTAATCCAGGTAATATTGCTTTTGGCAGATTGAATGCCATCGGTGGGAGGTTAGGCTAGGCTTTGAGGAGGTGGAGAAAACCCAATATGAGAGGACAGGCAGGAGATTCCCAGAATAGTGTATTAGTTGACTCCATTCATTTAATCTAGAAACTATTATTTAAACTATTTCGGTATTGCTATAATTAATGAAATGTATAATATTAAATAATATACCCTAACCTAACCTAACCTAACCTATTACTGTACTACTTTCCATTTTGATGGTTTGAGCCACCTCCGTTTCACAGAAACTTTTAATCTTCTACGGTTATAATCATCACAAGACACATTACCATTAGATATATTAATAAGACTTACCGTCACAATAGTCTATTTTGTATGTAGTTATATCACTACGGCCGTTTCGGCTATTCAGCCATTTTCAAGTGTTATGCTGGGTACGCGTTGTGACAGTGGGCCTACTGCATCATGTTTTTAAATGTTTAAAGGACTTGTGTGTTATGTGGTGTGTGTTCGTAATTTGTGATTTTAAACTAAGACAACGGAAAAAACCAGCATAACACTTGAAAATGGCTGAATAGCCGAAACGGCCGTAGTGATATAACTACATACAAAATAGACTATTGTGACGGTAAGTCTTATTAATATATCTAATTATTAATCAGTAGTCGGAATGGCGAAAACAAATATGTATGACACATTACCATACTTATTTCGTTACAACATGGCACTGGTTTCTTTGATGGGTTTCGATGTCTCTAGCTCCATTCCCATGACTGTAGAGAGAGCCGAGTAGTTCTCGTGCGCCACCTCTTGAACCGTTGTATATTGAGATAAAACGTAATAACGTTAAAACATTAAAAGACGAAATGAAAAAATGACAATATTATCGTTCCAGATCGTTCTGAAAAGTTTGTAAAGAGATTGCAGTGAGTTCGTATCTTTATGAATCGGAATTCAGTTACGTTTGTAAATCTTACATTCCTTTATCACAGAGTGTTCACGCCGTTAATAGGTGCTGTTGTGTTCCCGTTCACAAACTTTTTTCTCCTCATCGCAACACTTTTTCTATACTAGATGGAAAGTAAAACTAGGTAAATCAAAGAATGCATCTATAGAAGGATAAAGAAACCTTTTACTTCCTTATATCCTCAGGACTAAAACTACTGCATTCCTGACCCTAATTGCAGTCTACTGCTGCAGAAGGCCAGACCTGCAGAAAACATTGTTATCTCACCCTAATACTACTTTTAGTTTTATTCCCTTACCTCGCGGTGAATTATAATGTTGACCCTTATTTAGCTAAAGACATCTGAGCGGCTCAATGATTATTATCGCTTTTATATGGCGTTGAGGATGGATTAGTTATGTTCATTTCTAACTTAATAGCATATAATTAAAAGATGATATACTTTTATTTTACAAATGTCTCAAATTATGTCTGACTTTAGCGCTCCTGTAGGTGATACATTTTATTCAATATTGTTATTAATAATTTTACTTTCCAACGAATGTTTTAACGAATTAATTTTCCTTCATTAATGTAAGAAGGAAAGGATTTAGATAGTGTGAAACTCTAAATATTTTGCGAAAATTCTACTTACATGTTAAGCTTTTAGGAACACATATTTAGACAAGGTACAGGGTCTACTTATCTCAGGAAGTCTTGACCTTCAAAAAATTTCTACCTACGACCACCATTTACATGATAAAACATAGTATATTCAACAACATTTCACCAAATTTTGCTGCTATTTAGATCATTTCAGAAGTTGTCGTTAGAATTTATGGCAGAAGTTGTCGTTAGCATTTATGGAAGACGTTGTCGTTAGCATTTATGGAAGACGTTGTCGTTAGCATTTATGTCAGATTTAATATTATTTATTATTATTTAATAAAAACAGTCCAAAACTGAATATAGGCCTACTAGCAGCAAAATTAGCTCAAAGTCGACTCTAATCTATTTTAATTATATTTGTCTCAAATTTGATCAAAATCGGTCTATTCGTTTTAGCAGTACTGCAAAAACAATAAAATTGGGGGCTCTAAACAGACAAAACCCCGACATAACCCCACATAACCCCAATATTTCCGACAAAACCCCACATAGCCTAGATTTTTTTTAACCAAATACATAAATTCAATGTTTTAGTCTATTTTATCCTATTTGAAAAATTCAAAGTACCGTATTTATAAAGGAATCCAAATAACTAATAATACAATAATATTTTTGTATCTAAATGTATTTTTCCTACCAAATACCAAAACGGTGTTTTTCTTAAGTTGGGAAAACAAAATAACCCAACCTAACCTACGTCCATGTTTTAGAACCGTACAGTAACCATTTCAGAACAGAAAAGAAAATAACCCAGCCTAACCTAACCTAACCTACGTCCATGTTTAGAACCGTACAGTGGCCATTTAAGAACGGAAAAGAAAATATCCCAACCTAACCTAACCTAACCTACGTCCATGTTTTAGAACCGTACAGTGACCATTTAAGAACGGAAAAGAAAATAACCCAACCTAACCTAACCTAACCTACGCCCATGTTTTAGAACCGTACAGTGACCATTTAAGAACGGAAAAGAAAATAACCCAACCTAACCTACGTCCATGTTTTAGAACCGTACAGTGACCATTTAAGAACGGAAAAGAAAATAACCCAACCTAACTTAACCTAACATTCTACATACATAGTTCTAGTTGTAAATAACCTTATTCCAAAATCTGATGAAGATTGGTAGAAGCACTGGGTCTAACAAACTTACGGACAAAATGCCAAATAGTTGAGCAGAATCTAACTTAATAAGTAGTTAAACAACTAATAAACTTTCCACGCCAAATAAAACAACACACAAAATTTATGTCGTAAGAAGGGAGAAAGGAAGATAGTGGGGGTAAGACGGTAAGAGCAACAACCGCGTTGCGCGTAGGTTGGTTGTTTTGTTGATTTTTGATCAGTTTAAAGGGACGCTAGAATACTGAAATAAACAAGACAATGACACTAACAAGGTGATTTTCTTGTTAGAATTCTTTCATACAAAACAGTCCGATCAATTTACTTCCGAGAATTTTTCTTTCTTAAGAAATCCCGCAAAAACAATAGGACTTGTAAGTGTTCAAATATCACTGCCAGAAATACTAAATAGCCAATCTGTGAAAACCGTTCATTTAAATTTCTTGAATGAAAGAGAATTTTTGAAATTCAAACTTAAATATTTACATTCCACTCTGATTTTGTAGGTTTTATTTGTTAAACTCGTCTGCTATAGTTTAGTACAAATTAGACGTCGTATCTGACTTTTTGAAATTCATTAAAATATTTCGAAACATGCAAAAATTTAAGACTTGATAATTTATAAAACAATAATAGTGAAAATATTTTGTTTACTCAACACTTACTATTTAATCGATGTTTTCTGTTCAACGAAACACCATAAATCGACTTTGTACGTCCTGGAATAAAAAAATAAAATAAAATCAATGTCATAGTAAGAAGTTATCAATGCAAAACAAAACACTGATAACGGACAAAATATTATTTATTATATACTATGTATGTAGAAATAAGTAACAGCTGATTGCAAGTATATTAAATAAAGTGTAGGTTAAGTTGTTCGACACGTGAATAAAAGTTTTTAAATTTAATTTATTTAAAATGTAAAATTATTGACAACCATAGAATGATTGTCTATAGACTAAATATTTTTTTTTTTTTTTTACTTTGAAAGAAAATAAGATTTTTTTAAATAACACTATTAAGTATATATTTTGAAACTAATGTAATTAATAAATACAAGTTTAGTTAGATAGAATAAAACTCGAACTCTTTATAGTTTAGTTATTGTAGCTGATGTATCACTGAGGATGGCAACGTTGTCGTTGAAACGCGCTTGATTGAGTAAACGTAATTTTTGTAAGATCTTGTGTTCAAGTTTTATTTTATCTAATATTAGGCTACCTCAGAAGTCAAACTCAATATTTATTTATAAGTTTGGTCAGGTTTTAAAACGAAAATCTGAAAATATAATGTGTATCTGTTTTAAATGAATTAAACACAATATAATGAATACGTATTAAACAAGTATTAAAGTAAAATTATACCCGATTTGTTGCAGAAAGTGAATATGAATATTCATTAAGTGTACTTATTATAAAATAAGTGTGGCATAGTTAGTTTATAAACTATGACGTCACAAACGAATTATCAATTAAAAATTTGAAGGTCATTGACACGAGCGTAGCGATTGAATACTGTATTAACTTCAAGGTCATGGTCAGCAGGATGAATATTACAAACCAACGCATTTCAGAATTATTGTGATGGTTTTCTTAGAACAGGTTTGTGATACATTTTAACTACATTTTATTAAAAAATAAACAAACATGAATAAGTATGAATAATAAGTACCATAATGACGAACATTACTTCAGCAAAACAACAATTATTATTTCTTAATCATAACATGTACCGTAATAATAACAATAATAATCTCAATAAGAGATCCATAATTATAATGATTCCCCTCATGCAAGACTTGTTAAAAACTGTAAGTTTGTGTGTAAGAGAGAACAATATATCAAAATCCATACGTAAGAGAGAAAGAGAAAACCAGCCACCGAAGTCTGAGAATAAAATACACGACCGGCGTTATACAAAGCTTATAGATCCCAACCTGTGTAAAAAACTGGTATAGCAAAGAGCAGTTAAAGTGAGAGAGAGAGAGAAAGAGAGAGTAGGGGAGGTAGCATTGCCATGCGACGCACGTCTGAGACACGCGCCTAACGCCCCAGTCGTGCGCCCAAAGCTCCAAACTCTCCCCACCACTACCAAAAGCCCCGTGCCACAAAATATAGTGGGGGCAAGAGAAGCCTTACAAGAGCTCAAGACCTAATGAAACACGACCATTAGAAGAGAGTACGTCGTACGGGAAGGATCTGTGTTTGAGGTTTTTTAGTGAATTATTAAAACGGGCACGCGACATCCACGCGACCAAAATAACATTGTGATTTTAGTGACAAAAACTTAACAGTGATTTGTGAAATATCGGACTGTGTGTTATTTAATGTTCTGATGGCGTCAATGGTTGGTAATCCAATCAATTTAATGCAGATTGGAAATGGTAATAGTGTAGTGAAACGTACACTACCGATGAACCAAACTGGGACGGCGGTAATTGTAACGAATTCTTCACCACCTCCTGTTAAAACAGAGCCAGGACTAACACGACTCCTTGTGGAAGAACGTGGATCGGTATTAGTTAACAATACCAACACTTCCAATTCTGATTTGGTAAGATGTAAAAGGAGGATAAATTTCACGTATACAAATTTACCAGGACATCAACCCGCTTCCGTTGCTAGGCGCAATGCTAGGGAACGAAATAGAGTGAAACAAGTCAACAATGGTTTCGCCACGCTTCGCTCTCATATTCCTTTATCGGTAGCCGCTGCTTTAACACCGACTCCATCGGTCAGTCGTGGTGCTAGTAAGAAATTAAGTAAAGTTGAAACTCTGAGATTAGCGGTCGAATATATAAGATCACTACAAGATTTATTGGACGATTCGGGATCGCCGTCGCAAAATGAGAACGCGTATTATTCTTCGGCACCTACTCAACCGGAGAGTTCGCTATCGCCACCTTGTTCTGAAGTATCGTCTTCACCTCCACCCTCGTCATACGCTTCAGAAAGTTCCTACATCGCCACCACCGCTGTCAGCTACCATCAGCAGGAGAACTACGAACCTATGAGTCCAGAGGATGAAGAATTATTAGATGTAATATCTTGGTGGCAACAGAGCCAATAAAATTTAAGGTAAATTTCATAAATTATCTATAATCGTAAAATATTATTTACTTACAATAATTGTGCAAAACTGATTTTACAAAATAATATCAAAACTGAAGTGCTACTTTGAACTAAATTAATTTGTTCAAAAAGTGCTAGACTTTTAATTTCTCTATTAAAATAACAAAATATAGCAGTTTTATAAGTAGTTGTTATAAACATATATTTAGCAACAACATAGCTCTTTTACTAGGCCTACTTTAAATTAATCAAGTTCTTAAACATAACCTCAAAAATACATTTAAAAACAATTATTTTATTTTTCAAAATTGTAATGTGAGACTATAATTTAGAACACATTTTGATTAAAACTTAAATGTAAAAGACAATACATTTTAAAGTACAAAAATACCTTTGTTTAAGCGTATTTTATGAGAAAACAAAAATGTAAGATTTGGAAAAATAATATACAAGTAGCCTTATAAGCAATTTTCAAATACTATACAAATTTATCAGTGTGTGTTAGATAAATTTGAAAATATGAAAAATGTAACCACAGCTATAAATTGAATTTTTTTTTTACAAATATTTAGCTTATTATATTTTGTTGATTAATGAGCAATAATAATTCTAAAAAGGTCCAATGACCTTGCATTCAAATTTCAGTGTTGCTTCAATTGTTGGACTAGAACACAACCTAACATAAACAAGACTTTTGGGATACATCCCTTCTTGGGTCATTTTTCAGGTAGAAATTTGCTCCTCTGTTTTCCACATTGTGTGCTTGTTTCTTAACAAAAGTTTCAAGATAGTTTTTAAAACACAAACATTGTACTAACTTTTTCACAAACGCATCCACAAATTTATAATCCAAAATAATCGTCGCCGTATCCTTAAATATTTTAAAAAGAAAAAATTTGTTTTGTATTAGGCCTACTGACTAAGGGAGTCCTTATAAAAACTATCTTATGTGAAACGTAAAATAAAAAGTTTTAAGAAGTTTATTTTACTTGTACCATATAAAATCGTCTTTAACATATTGAAATCAAGTTTACAATGACGGTCAAAATTCATATTTGATTATTGTCAATTTCTGTAATTTTTGTTTTTGCACACTAGTTTAGGTAATTCTTCACATTTAATCAACATTTAATTTAAATCTATCTATCTGATTTTGAGAAATAACGTCTTTTGTGATAGTATTTTTCAGGAAATTTCCAAATAATATTTGGGTTCCTAGAGACCAAAATTTAGAGGAAACTGTAGTGTTTCATTACCAAAATTGTAATAAATCAAATTTATAAAATAACCTCAAATGCCAAATTTGTTCAAAATTGGTCCAGTCGTTTCGGCTAATAGAGCGCTGAATAAATTATTTAAAAATCAGACATCACTCCAAAAGCCACGTTTTGTGGACTCTCAAAACAAATATTTTTAATATATATTTTTCTGATCCACTACGTATTTTAAAAAAGTAACCCTAATATACTAAGTATATAAGCCTAATTATTATTTAAGACATAACCTTGTTCATGACGGATTGACACAAATAGACTCCAGACTAACTTTATAAAAACAAATTGTAAAACAAGCATGATTAATTCAGAACTCTAAGGTAAGGTAACGACCTACCTAGATCAAGATTTCTGCTGCCTAGTCCCCCGACTAGTTGTTTAATCATATGTTGTGATTTCAGTGAGAACCGGTTCTGTAAATATATAAAAAAAAAGGTAGTTACGGAAAATATTGACTTTTTATTGGTGCTGTTACTTTATACTAATATAAAACAGTTTTGAAGTTAGTGTTGTATTTGTTGTGTTAGTCAATAGTAATTGTTTGAGTGTCAAACAAAAAATATACAATTTTATTATCATATTTATACATTTAATTTCTGTTTTATAATTTTTTCATCGACGGATCAGAATAAGGCGGGTTGATTCAGTTGGTATAACAGGATAGTTTTTGGCAACAAAAGACGTCAAATTAACTTATTTTAGTTAGAAAATTACTTAAAATTTAACTTTGTCTACATTTATATAGACTAGTCTACCAATAATTATGGCTATCCAAAATAACCACTTTTTAAACAAAATATAATACATTTCCGCCAACACGAAATTGGTTTTATACACGATTCAAAAAATATGTTGAAATACCAAATTTGATCAAAATCTGTCTGCTTAGGTGTTGACTGCACATATGAACTAACGATCGACAGGTACCCCCCTCCCACACACACACAGAAACGAAAACTTCATTTATCAATTACTCCTGAAACGATATTTTTTGAGCGATGGCAACCAATATGTATATTTCGTTTGGGGTTATCAAAATTATCAGAGCCGATTTTGAGAAAATCGAAATTTTCTTCTAATGATCACCTATTTAGGCCTAGCTACCGTACAAAAATTACAATAAAACCTCGTTTGTGCAAAATCTGTCACCTTGTTAGGGCGTATAGACGAGGGCGTAATTCCAAAATTCATTTTTTTTGGAGTTTGCAAAACGTACCGCAAAACACTCAACCCATCCCCATATTTGAAAAAAAAAGCAAAAATTAGGGCTAAATGTAGAAATAATAGGAGTGTAAGATTTATGAGTATTACAATATTGTTTTCATAATAGAGTACCTATGTTTATTTTAAACGTAATATTCTTGAATAAAAATAGACAAATCACATAACTACCCTCATATTTTAATAAAAAGTCTTGTTAGGCACCTAATTTATTTTGCAATCCATTTATAATTATAAAAATTATTACTAAAAATAAGTATAAACTAAAAATAATATAAAATTCAGAAAATCTTTCAATCAAATATTTCGTTGTAGGCTACTAAAATAAATAAATTATAAAAGCGAAAAAAGAAAAAAGATTCAACACAATCAGGTAACCACTTTTGTCTCTTACACTTTTGTTCTAAAACTGATGTTTTTTTATATATTTTGTTGAAATTACGTCAATTTAAAAAAAAAAGCAATTAGAAGTTAAAGCATTTTATGTGTAGATATATACTCTACTACATAAATATATAATGTAATTTAAAAAAAAAACTAATTTCACCTTGAAATGACTGAAACCATTTGCACAAAATGTAACATTACCATTTTATTTCCCCCTTTCGTTTGAAACTTGCGACATTTTGTATAATAAATTTGCAAATTATGTTTTAACGTTACTTTTTTTTAATTTAATATTGAAATCTGTCGTTCTTTAAAAATTGTTTTTTCTATTATTTCTTGAATGATCTAAATCAACAATTACACAAACGTACATATGACATAACAAAATCTATTCCCTAAACAAAATAAAAATAAATAAATATTATGCGTATAAATTATGCAAAACCTCACCCTTAATAGCACAACAATAATTTATTTACAAAAATAACTTGATCCTGTTTTTTTTATGAAACAACTTTAATTAAATTAACTTAACATGAAACAAGACCTTTTAAAGCTACACAACACAACAATAAAACAAAACAGTTAACTATAGGCGTATTTGAAATGTAAAAACAACACAAAATGTAACCAGATTTATTTTGCATACATTAATCAGTCAACTGTCGTAAATTGCTTGCAAACTTAATGATGGAAATTAAATCCGAAACCAGGTGCCTTCTGTCTAAAATGAACAGGTTATTTTCTTCTCTTTCAGTTTAGTTATATTGATAAATGGAATTGATCTGACACGTGAGCAATGATTATCTCTTTCTTCTTCTTCTACTCTCAGTTGGACTTCGTAAACACTAATTATATGCATCGAATTTGATCGGCTTTGTGCAGCCTACCTTCTTTTTTATTATCATTGGTTTTTTTTAATTCAGTATTTACCCGTACTGGTTGGACAAGAACGTATGCAAATGATTATTAAACATAGACCTTTTAAAACTGTTTTTACCTTTCGTTTTTGTGGCAGGGTGTATTCGACTATCGAGTCGGGATAAAAAGTAGTCTCGATCCCATACTTTTTACCCTTGTCTGTGTGTGTGTTTTTTTTACCCTAAAACTATTCAAGAAGAAAAACACTAAGGTTCTATTGTTATTTCCTTTATGTTTTCTGAATACTATTATTATAATTTTGTTTTTCGTAACTGGCGAAACAAAGAGACCTTGTTTTACATTTAGGATGGTAATGTTTTCTGTTTAAGAGTGTTTAAATATTTTTTCTTTGTATTAATTTGCATAAATTACCTTCAATCTAATTAACTTTTTACATACATTAAATTTGAAAAAGAAAAAGATGTGTAAATTTATTAACTCTTTCATCGGCTTTCATTGTAGGGTAACTTAAACATTATTTTTCTTTAGTCTAAATTTTGAATTTTTTTTTTTTAATTACTAGTCTACTTATCAGTTAAAATATATTTTGTAACCATTATTACAAATAAAATAATAGTGTAATAAGCAACTAATAATAAGTATGAAAATCAGATTATTCAATGTTGTTAGGAACGTTAAAATGAATTCAGATGTTATAAAAAAGAAAAAATCTTCAGTCTGACTAATCTAAAATTAATAATCTTTTCAATAAATTGCACGAACTTTCTCACTCGCCCATCCCATCATAACTATTCGTCACCAAATATTTCAGTTCATTAGTTGTCAATTATAATATGAAAATGAACCACGGACGAAATAAAATATTTATATTTTAAAATATGACCTAAACTTGAATCGTTTTTTATCTAAAAGGCATCCCCAGCTTGATTAAAATCGATCTTTGACTGACAGCGGTCAAGGCTCTTTTATTTTATTATTTTTCTTTTCTACACTACACTACACAGACAACAGATAGACTAAAATCAATCCAAAAAAAATGCTTTTTTAACACAGGGTAATCTCTAACTAAATACTGAGCTTCACTTGTGAAATAATAGACTATTAGATAGAAGAAAATTCGAACACAATATCTTACAAAAATTACATTTACTTAATCAAACGCGTTTCAACGACAAATTCGTCATCCTCAGTGATAGCCTACATGAGCTACAATAACTAAACTATAACTGTGTTAGTAATTTTTGTGAGATCTTGTGTTCGAGTTTTATTCTATCAGGCTAATCTCAACAGATATTTCCACAAAAACAAGACTTTGACTTTTTGATCCAGGACATATCACTCCCAACGTTTATTTGAGGGATTTTTTTTTTTTTTTTTTTTTTTTTCAAAATAAAGTTTGGGAATAATTTGTTAAAACATCAACTTAGTTAAATAACTTGTGTTAGATATATTTGAAACATTAGTATCAAAAAATAGTTTCATTATACTTTAAGGAGCCAGTTTTCAAGTTTTAATTGTTTCTCTCCCCTTTTTCTAACCCACGCAATCTTTTATTTTCCAAGAATATATTTTTGTTCAATTTTCTCTCAGTTTATCAATTTCCTTGAGACGAAAACTAAATAAATAGTTTTTTTGTTTAATTTTAATTAGACCTCTATGAAACCCCATTTATTATTTTTTTATTAATTTACTTTTCTCCTTTCTTTCAAAATTAAACTGTTGTCTCAGAATCTAGAATAAGTCTTGTAGAAAATAATAATAGATTTACACATAAAAAAAATTATCACTAAATATTGAGCAAAACTTGTGAAACAGTTCGTAATCAATGAAAAGCTTCAATTTACACAACAAGAAATTCAGAAGACGTTTCAACGACTAAGTCGCCATCTTCAGTACAAGTTTTGTGACATTTTCAGCAACTGAATGATATGTATTTGGTTATATAAGATGTCCAAAGGGCTAAAAATTAAAAAATCATGAAAATTTACTATTTTCACAACTTCAAATAAAATTAGTTTTTTTATTTAATCTATATTATAAGTCAATATTAACTATTTACAATTTTTGTTAATTCCCGCGACTAAATCAGTCTCCCTTCCAGCTTTACCCAATGTGATCTTTATTCAGTTTATTTTTGGCGCAGGAGTTTACAACAGTTGGATAAGAAAGTAAATGTAAATGGAAGAGGTGTGCGATAACGACAACGGAAAGCTTTGTTCGTTAGGTCTAATTCGTTTCCGGAGTTTGAGTCTTCAACGTCTTTTTCCTTCACTTGGCTGCCTTTTTATCATGCTTGAGAAATAAAGCATGTTCTGTGAAAGATGGATTTGTATTTGTTAGTTCTAAACTGATGTAAAGAAAGAAAACTCGCAACATTTAGACTAGAAACAGTAGGTCTTTCCAACACTAGAGAAAAAATCATCTTAATTTCTTTAAACTGTAATAACTGTCAACGCGCAGAAACTCTGGGCAGACACGTCTAACAGTTACCTAACATTCAATGTTATTTTTATTACCTAACAGTCACATCTTAATAAGTTGAAATCAGTTGTTTAAAAAATGAACATTGAGCTAAATTTTGTTAAATTGATGATTCTGACAAATGTTTGAGAATTAATTAATTGCGACATTTTCTCCTCTCATAGGATTTTTTCAAAGAATTATCTGACCAGCTGAAAAGTGGATAGTCGCTGATTTTTTTATTGATGTTTTTTAATCGTAAATTTTGCAGAATGTTTGAAGGAATGGAAGTCAGTTTGTGCTACACCATATATTAAATTCCTTACTTACTCAAAACATACAAACCATAATTTCAATTTGTAACCTAATTCCAAATTCTTATCTAAATTCTTACGATTCCTAATTCCTTCCTAAATTCTTACAATTTCAAATTCCTACCTAAATTCTTACAATTCCAAATTATTCTTATGATTCCTAATTCCTTCCTAAATTCTTTCAATTCCAAATTCCTACCTAAATTCTTACAATTCTAAATTCCTACCTAAATTCTTACAATTTCAAATTCCTACCTAAATTCTTACAATTCCAAATTCCTAAATAAATTCTTACAATTCTAAATTCCTACCTAAATTCTTACAATTTCAAATTCCTACCTAAATTCTTACAATTCCAAATTCCTACCTAAATTCTTACAATTTCAAATTCCTACCTAAATTCTTACAATTCCTAATTCCTACCTAAATTCTTACAATTTCAAATTCCTACCTAAATTCTTACAATTCGAATTTCCTACCTAATTTGTTACAATTCCAAATTCCTACCTAAATTCTTACAATTTCAAATTCCTACCTAAATTCTTACAATTCCAAATTCCTACCTAAATTCTTACAATTTCAAATTCCTACCTAAATTCTTACAATTCCTAATTCCTACCTAAATTCTTACAATTTCAAATTCCTACCTAAATTCTTACAATTCCAATTTCCTACCTAAATTCTTACAATTCCAAATTCCTAAATAAATTCTTACAATTCCTAATTTTATACCTATATTCTCTTCTTTTTGTATTATGTCAACTCTTAGTTTATTTTATAGTACTGATCGCTTAGTACACTAGTAACGCTTTAGGTGTCAATGTTTTCATTTTTCTCTATGGGTTTAAATTTTTTTACAAATTTAGAACGTTGTATAAATTTTCAATTATGTTTAAAATTGTATATTTTCCAGTACAATTGTCTGTATATTTGTGCAGAACTTAAGGCGTATAGATCTTTAACAATGACGGAAATGCTTATAGTACGTTTAATCGTCGCTTAACAATTAACTTTAAAACAAAAATAATGCTTTTAAATATAGATAGTTCTAGAACGTCGTGCTAAACTGAACTGAGTATTTACGTTTTTCTTGTGACAGACTAGTTTCCTTGACATTGTACAAATTAATAAAAACAGAACCGGTCTCAATGCGATAGACTCTCGTTGAAAGGCCTTGAACTCTCTCAAGATTTAAATTTATAAATCGAAATTAATTGGGGAAAAATTGAAACGAGTCTCCTTCGTTTAAATCCATCTCCTGAACTTATTTTAATCGTTTCGTAACCTTCTTGGAAAATATATATTTGAGAGAGGAGTTATGAAGTTGTACAACGGAGTTATAAATTGTCGTTGTACATGAAATTGTTGTGCTTAACAAGTTTTGTAAACAATCAATTAACGACGGCTAATACTTTATATTATGAAAACTAAATTGTAACAAATATTGGTAATTTGACCCCCACCTCTCTAAATCGGAAAACCATTAAACAATATTTTCCAATTTTGAGGTTAATTTATTTAGCTAACTCATTTATTCAAGCTATTAAAAAATCATGTTTATAGGGCCTACAAAATTTTGATGAATATTGAAACAAAATTAATATTTTAAAGACTATGCATTATGGACTATGATTGTTATAGATTTTAAGTATCGAGTCTGCTCCCCAAAAAAATATAAATAACGAAAATATTATTAGACTGAATATAGACTGTAATAAGGACTAACCGGTTTTCAACTGATTTTGTTAAAATTTAATATCTGGATATAATTTGTTCTCTTCCCTGAATTTATTTACTTTGAAACTAAGATTTCGTCTTTTACATTTTACTAAAACATCGAAACACAAATCGATTCTATTTCCGATAGCAACAAAAGCCGTCTTCGATCTCCATCGATAACGCACGACCGGCCAGGTAAAAGAAAATGTATCCGAAACCACATCTACCCAAACAGACCAAGTAGAAAATCAAAAAGTTGAATAGAAATCTGTGAAAAAATCTGAATGTACCAAGAAAGGGACCATAAGATACCGTTGGAACTTCTTTTGTGGAGCACCCTCTCGCAGTGCAATAAGGAGCTCTTTTGTAATGGTTCCCCTGGCAAAAAGTCCTTGCTTAACGTCTTTTGTACGATCTTAGCGGGAGCCTTCTTAAGGAAGTTGAACATTCTTTCTTAGACTAAAATGTAAGGATGAATCAAAACTGACTTCTACAGAGCTCATATATATTATTTAATTATTCTTAATAAATAATATATAGTGGAATAGGCCTAGATACAATTTTGATCAATTACCTTAATGTTTAATTATCAAACATTATCGCAAACGTCTCTTTTCTTCATGTAACATATTTTTAACGCGTTTCTAATACATTCCATCTTTAGAATCATGCACCTAAACTAATTTACGATGTTTAACAATCAGTCTACCAAACATTGAGGGGTTATTTTGGACTTAAATTATTTTTTTTAACCCAAAATGTTTAGACCTATAATTTAAGCTAAAAATAACTCATTATTATTATCTATTTTAATATAATTTTACACTATTTTTAACAGGAAAAAAAACACAACTCGTATGGAAGTCGCATGTATTTTTATTATTAACGCGAAGTCATAAAAATTTCGTTGTACTATTTAACCCCTTTTAAAAAAACTTCTTTATGGAAATTGAAATGTTAAAATAAACGAGGCACAAACTTTTTCAGACACAAATCGAAATACTCAAAGCAAAAAATTGTAGCCATCTTCCAAAAACGGCTCTACTATTTACAAGAGAAAAATAATTTACAATTTTCATCAATATTAAATGTTGAGCTTGACTTATGAGAAAAATTATACAGTATAACAAACACAGAACACAATTCTCACAAAAAAATACACCTAAGTATCAGACGCGTTTCAACGACAAGGTCGTCCTCTTCAGTGATACACGAGCTACACCAATCAAACAAAGTCTGATACTTAGGCTATTTTTTGTGAGAATTGTGTTCTGTGTGTGTTATACTGTATAATTTTCATCAATACTGAGTTTTCTCCATATATTATGACAAATAAGTATAGATGTAAATACCCCTTCGATACTATTTTTTTTTTCAAAATAGTGTACCTATACAAAATAATTGTAAAAAAAAATTAATAAAACCTAATCTTGCGACGCCATAAACGTAATCGCAGTATAACTTATATTAAGATTTTATGACGTGTACATTTCTCCCCCTCCCCTTGTTATTCCCTAACCATAATTTTCTGATATACCGTACTTGCGCTTTTTCATACTAATTATTGAGTCGATCGCAATATATTCTAAATTAACCAGAAACAGTAATTTCCTACCCCTTGCTGTGAGCAAATTATAAATCTTCGTATGTTATAAAAAATTGATAAAAATCGTTTGTGCCGTTTTCGTTACGTTCAAAACTTTTAAGACGCCGTCCATAATTCATTTCTACTTTATAACTAATAGTTCTGGAAGTAATTTTGAAAGAAATGACGACTGATAATTTTTAGTTTAAGTGTAGGCTATATTTCAATTAAAATTTATTAAAATCATTTACCCAATTTCTAGATCGTAATTTCAATTTTAAGTTAGAACGCTTCCGCTCCTCCAAATGTTAAACCTAATTAAATATTTTGTTTTGTAGTGTGTACAAATTCGTTTATTTAATGCCCACATTTAAAAATAATCCATTTTAAAACATTCGCTAAGGCAAGACAAATAAATGCATCCTTACGTCGCCCCTCCGTAATCATAAAAATAGTTGGGTTCACCCATTGAACAAGTTTTCAAGGTAAAGGTTCCAAGACTGAGAGGGGCTGCCCTTTCCAGGTCGATACTCGCTTTTTTGTATATCTGGATCATAACATCTAGCTCCCTAATATATGCAGGATTTAAACAAAAACAAAAAGTCCTTTATTCATTTCCCAAATATAAAAGCCGGAAACGATATGCAGTGCGTTGGCCCGGGGCCCGAGTGTCTGCAAAACAAAATATGAAAAGAGAACTCGACTCAAGGAAATCTTTAAATTTAAACTGAAACCGGTTTTTAACAAGACGAGCTTCTTTTTTTAGAGCAACGTTCATTTAAATCTGTGTTGTTCAAATGTAATGACATCCCACACAGTCTTGAAGGTAAATTATTAAAATAATGGATATTTATATCGGTAATTAGTACTTCGATATGTCTTTGGCGAATATGTGCCTAAATCACAGGGGTAACATCTCTTTAAATTGTATAAAACAATTTAACGATAATGCGTATTTAAATTATAATAATAATTGTAATAAATAACAATGTACAGTTACATGTAACTTCACTTGGTTTTCGTAGGTTTTCCCCCTCCCCCTTGTTGTTTAAAAGGGAAAAACCTTGCGGTTGTCATCGCCTAATAAAATTAGTTGAATAGAGCATAAAATAAAGCCTCCTAGTCCTTGAGTACTCTAATAGTGTCAGTGTCTGAAGAGTACAAGAATACTTGATAGGAAAGATAAAAGAGAGGGATCTAACCCAAGACTACATGAAGAAAGGTATAGATCCAGCTACACCCCCACTCACTATACTTCCAGCTAGGTCCCCCAAGGGATAACTGATTAAAAATATCCTAATAAGCTTTAAAATTTAATTACCACAGAACGAAGCCCTTGAGTTTTCATGGTTTAATGTTATTTTACTTTCGAGGCCAGGAAGCACTTGTGAAATTTAACTCTTCTATATCACCTTTAAGTATACTAAAAACTTCTGAAACTATAGCCAGACACTTAATATAGATTCCTAACAATACGTTGTGGATATTTTGTAAAACCCACAAAACGATCAAAATATTTTCTGCTATTGAGCAAACTAAATTATCACACCTCATTTTGTATATACCGATGCCCTGTGGCCGAAATAAATAACCAAAAAACCAATGTGGACATACCCCCCCCCCCCCCTACATCCCGTTATGTTTGAAAAATTGGGAAAATGATTAATTGTTTTTCTCTTGTTGTTTAAAGGTGAAAATCTTTCAGTTATCGTTGTTTTATATAAGGACGAGAGCAAAAATAAAGATCTCCAACCCTCCATTACTGTAATAGTGTCAGAGACTGAAGAGAACAAGATCTGGTCAAAAGAGACCTGATAGTAAAGATGAAGAGAAGAAACTAACCCAATACTTGTAGATCCAGCTATAAGTATTTCGGAATTAACATACCCGTAGTCACTATAGGAGAGTCTCTGAGGGTGGCTATGATCAAAGTCTAGGTTAGGTGTCGGGGAAAAGAATTCCGCGTTATCATATCTTCGTGACAGCTGTTGAGTATTTTTTTAATGAAGCAACATGTCCATAATTAAATTACTCATATACTACATCAAGTAAAATAAATATGCACATATAATTTTGCGACGATATATATAGTTTGTCTTCTGATTTGAACCGTATATTTTAATAAAATACAGACTATACTTAAAACCCAGACTGTACGTCCCTTAGATGTTTTCGTTCCCCCTTTTGTGCTCGAGTAGCACCACTTCCTTTCCTGTAATGTACAGGAGACGCCAAAACAAATGCAACATGTCTGCCAAGAGAAGTGTTAAGCGGGCTTGGAATAGTCATTAGTGTTGATGAAAGGTTATTAGCCGTTTAATTCAAGGACAACATAATATGGAAATTGCATGGGAAGGCAATTAATACATCTGTATAAAATAGCCATATTATAGGGGTCTAATTTATATTAATGATGAATGTGTGGGAAGTATCAATTCTTGGGCATATTTTTACTTTTATTATATACGGTACGTAGTTTTTTCTTGTTTTTTCAAAGATAAAAATCTTCTCGATCATCATCGCGTTATAAAAAAAAGGAAAAAGGAACACAAAATAATGACAATTAGCTCTCGAATATCCTAATAACGTCAGAGTTGGAAAAGAACAAAAGTTGGTTAAGGGAAACAGAATAGGAAAGAGAGGTCTAACCCAAGACTACGCGTAAAAAGGTGTAGATCCAGCTATGTATCCTCGGGATTGCTGAAGGGAACCCCTGAGATTGTAATGAATCAGAGTTTTTGGGTAAAAACATCAATGTGTAGTTTTTCATGAATATACTGGTTTTAAGTTAAGTTGAGCAAAAAAGAAGAGTTTTGTATCATATCTGTCTGTCTTTTGTGTAGTGATCTACAGCTTAAACTTACTGGACCGATTTTGATCAAATTTAACTTGTAGGGATATTTTTAAAAACAGTTTTTTCCCCAATTATCCTTGAACCGTAATATTTTTTACACTTGTCATTATTTGCATACGGGAATTGTTCATTTAATATTCATATTTCAATAAATCGAAATCGGTAGAGACTATTTTGAGAAATTAATTCTTTTTTATAAGAACCCCATGGCCGAACTTTTTATATTTTACCGATAACTCAAGAACAGGAGTTTTCAGAGAAATGACAACCAATAAGTTACTTTTTTTTATTTCCTTAAGTTTTGTTAAATTTAAACTTAGCAAAATGTGCTCAAAATTGGAAAAAAAAAGTCCCATATTAAAATTTGTTTATGCATTTACACAGACGACAGACAGAAATTATTCTCAAAACCACTATTTTTTAACTCAGTGACATTAAAAAGTATATATCCGCAAAACTCTTCATAGATTTTTTTACCCACAGCATAACTTTATGCTAGGTATGTCAGAGAAGGTATAAACGCAAATTTAAGTTATGATATCAACTGAAATTAAGATCAAGTCTATGAATAAAATTGTTGGCTTATTTTAAGAAATTGCGTTTTTATTTTTATTTTCCTTAGAGGCTACAGTTTGGTAAAAATTTAATCAAAATCGGTACAGCCAATTTTAAGTTTTTGAAGTGAAAACTTCGTTTGGCGCGTTTTTACAGAGGAGTGAACGTAAGTGAACCGTGACGCTCGGGTCGGTTACGCTGAATCGGGTTTACTCGGCTCCACTCGACATCAAACGCACTCGGAACGGTGACGCACTGAATCGTCTCGTACACTCGACGCCAATCGTCATCACCCACGTTTACTGTCCGACAATAAGTGCATCTTTTCAATCTTATTGTTTATGACCAGTGTATTAAAATGTTTACAATTTGTGCTGCATTTTACTAATTGTGAAAAATTTATTTCGCATCAAGGTAACTACTCGCTTTTCTCCAATAATATGATGAACTTTGACATCAATTAGTATAAGTTAATAATGATATTAATAAATTTCTTGCAGAAATAAATAATAAGTACAATAGTTTTCACTTCTATCGTGTGATCATAAGCACACACCCAGATTTTTTTATGGCAGCTATCACTCTTTTTTTTAATCTCAAATTATAACCAATCACAAAAGACTCTACGGATTTGGGCAGTAAAGCTCTACACACAAGAATGACGCTACACGTTCTCCCCCATACTTTTCTCAATTCAGAGGACCTCAATTTCGCATACTCATCGATATTTTGATCCATTGCATATCTACGTGAAAAAGTCAAATTGATTCATAGTATCGACATGACCTGCACTAAACGTCTACCCTGTATTTCATCTTCTACTGTACGAAAACTAAAACATCAATGACAGTCATTCATTATTAATATAAATTGTGTACAGTCGCGTCAAAGAAACACAATACTATCCTACGTTTTGATGATGTCAACAGTTCAATAACTGATTTACTTTGTCCTTCCACCGACTATAGTAACTAGTAAGTCTAATTGATAAAGTCACAATGTGTCATGGAATGGCGGCTATCTCTCTGTCTACGTCTTCTCCTTGTTAGTCCAGTTAACAAAAGAAAAGGGTGAGGAGTAGCAATGAGCTCATACTTCCGCTCTTCTATGTAATTATTCGCTTCAAGGTCATCTCGTCAACTGACCTCTTGTATGTCTTCATGTTGATGTTTATTACAATGTTTAAATGGTTCAATGGCAATTCCCACTCTGGCTTGATGGCATTATCAAGATAGTACAGTCTTAATTTTGTTTCAAATGTCGTTAAGGAGGTCCAGTTTTTGAAAAATCCTGCAATGGGGGGGGGGGGGTTGAAATGATAGACTGATTTCTCCACTTTATTATTTTTACTCATTACAAAAATATTTTCAATATTATATATGACCTAATGGAATATTTTTGCAAAACCTTTCATTGTTCATATCAAGGTTTCACTTGAAAAAGCTATACACATCATATAGTTTCCTGTTTTGCTCCATAATAAAATTACTAATAATTTGATGAAGCTACCTAGAAAACCAACTATATTTTTCAGGACACTACTGTCTGTATTAAAATGTTATTTTATGTCCAAATCTTCTCAAATTCGAACATTTTTAAATCTTTTTGCACTTTTCTCGGGCTCTAAAAATGGTCTTGATTTTTTTATTAAAACTTAAATATGACGTTTTAACAGGTGAAAAACACAAAATATTAAAAAAAAAAAATAAATAAATTTTATTAAAATTGAATTTTTATATCGTAGAATCCATTTTTGAGTATAACAACATAAAAATTAAAATTTATTTTTATTCACCAATTTCAATAACTTGTAATAAATATATTTTAAAAGGTGGTTAGCTCAAATCTTTCATTAGTTTTCGTAATTTCTTTGTCGCCTTTTTCCAACATACAGTATATTAGAAACATCATTATTTATATCAGTTGTTGCTCTGTCAAATCGACAAATTTTGAATTTTTTATCTACAAACGACGGAAGCGAGTTCAAATGATCGCTACTCCTGCGCGCACACTTTTTCTATAATCTACTTTATATTTACAAAATTTTAATATTTCTTATAATGTATTACGGAGCTTGATGAGTTTATTTTCTGTTTCAGATTTCTTGTTGAATTTCCTGATCTCAAAGATACTACGTCTTACTTACACGGAACTTTATTTGCTTCCAGGATCTCACCAGGTAAGACTTTCTTCTGATTTGTATATATTTTATAAATACCTTGTCTTAACTCGCCCTCTATCCACCCTTGCTTACAGCTTTGGCAATGTATAACTTTACACTCAGAGCTGGTAGACTAAACAACCTATTTATCATATTTTAAAATTCTACCATCAAAGTTAAAGGTTGGGTTACCAGGATGGAACTCGTCCCTATTTAGCTGCCTCCAATATGTAAAGATAAACTGATGTAGTAGGAGAGAATTTGTTCACAAACTATCATTTATTTGTAAAATCCTCACTATTATGTAATCATATTTAAGTTATAATCAGAAGAAATAACACAATTTTAACCTGAAGTAATCGGAAAAAAAACAAAATTTTTTCAATTTCAAAAAATATATAGGCTACAATGTTCAGAAAATGTGATGAACATAGTGTTGTTAGACTCCAATATTGTGAATTTAATTACTTTATAGGTGATTCTGTAACAATCCTCAAATGTCCTAGTGGACTACTGGTTTCGACCGTTAATTGGTCATCTTCAGGTCACTGACATCACTCTTCTTTTTATGGTCGAATTTTGGATTTCGTATAAAATTGCACTTTAAAATTTTTGTTTGTCCTTATGCCAACAACCCTCAAATGTCCTAGTGGACTACCGGTTTCGACCGTTAATTGGTCATCTTCAGGTCAATGACATCACTCTTCTTTTTTATCATCCAATTTCGGATTTCGTTATAAAATTGCACTGTAAAATTTTTGTTTGTCTTTATGCCAACAATCCTCTAATTTCCTAATGGACTAACGGTTTCTACCGTTAATTGGTGATCTTCAGGTCCCTGACATCACTTCTTTTTTACCGCCCAATTTTGGATTTCGTCATAAAATTGCACTTTAAATTTTGTTGTTTGTCCTTATGCCAACAATCCTAAAATGTCCTAGTGGACTACCGGTTTCGATCGTCAATTGGTCATCTTCAGGTCACTGACATCTCTTCTTTATTATCGCTCGATTTTGGATTTCGTCAAGATATATTGATAAAATATGGCATAAAAATGTGTATAGTAAATTTCAACTCGAAATCTTAAAAATTTCAAAAGCTACAATTATTTTAGAAAACAACACAAATTGGTCGACAGATGGGAAACTATACGTTTCCGGTGACATGTTGATAGGAACGTTTATATTTATTTTGACCCATAAAGTTACTACTTAAAGTTTATCACATTTTCTGAACACCCTGTATATTTAGGTTTTTCTCGAAAATTTTCCGTTACCTACCTTTGTCTGAAATTGAAGGTAATGTAAATGTTTGCACAATTTTTGAAACACTAATAACGTGGATTGTGCCGTTTTATTCTTGTAATGTGAAACCTTAAAATTCGTTAAAGACTAAAAAAGGAGAATTAAAACTTATTTTTCTGCGGTATTTTTTATCAGTTTTTGTACATCTTTACTTTGTTTATCATAATAGTATTTTGTTTAAACCTGTTTTACTGGATTTTATACATTAATTATTTCCTAAATATAATAACACTATTATTAATATGTTACTAATTTGTCGTTTAGATACATTTAAAGTTATTAATATCTAATGTCGCCCTTAATAGAAATAAATTATAGATTAATGATAGTGATAATTGTATCCGTTTTCCAACAAATTATTTGCAAAATTAATAATTTCATATTTAATCTAGATGGTCTATTTCAAACGAGTTGCCTACCCTACATAATTAGCGATACTTTGTTTTTTTGCTAAATTATTCTGTTTGCAAAATTTTTAATTTAATTGAATTGCTATCAATTTATGCTATTTGTATAATATAGATATTTTAAACCTCAAAATCTATCGTATAACGACAAAATTATGAAATATAATTTTCATAATAAAAATACAGCTATTGAAAAAACTGGAAACTATAGAACAAAGATCAGGATCATTAAAACAGTTTTTGATGTATCACATTGTTAGAAGTTGGATTTTCACGAAATTTAATCTGAACGTTGTTTATTTAAAATCGTTTATACTATTTCGTTACACAGAAATGTTTATTTTTCAAGAAACTTTTACAACCTTTTCTATTCACCCCAATAAACTGCGCATGGTTACATTCTCAAAACTTTAGAATACCTATGGGGCATAAAATTAAAATAAAAACGATCTCTTCGCCCCAACAGACCGGACCGGTAGACCATATGTTGCGACCAAGACCACATGTTCGGCTTCCGGTAATCCTAATGCAACTCCCTTGTGAATGTCTGTACGTCTTCCTTCGACTAATGTTTTTCTGTCTTATGTTCCACAGGTGTCTGCAATACGTCCATCATAAGTGCCTTCAGATGACACACAACAAGCCCATCAAGTAAGGGCCACCACTACAAAGCAATATGTAATTGGTATTATCAAGTCTTCGAATGTAAATGTGATTCCAATGTGCCTCTTCTATTATTACTATGTGTTATTGTTAAGTTATTGGCCTCTCAATCATAATAGGTAAATTTTACATCCTAACTATTAAATTTATTACAACGTTAAAAAGAAAAAGAATTTGATGTTTCAAAATATATTAATTTATAATAATATTTTTAATTGTTTAATAATAGTTTTTTAACAAACATTTTAATCAGATGAAATATATGAAAACATCTTAAAACTGAAATATTTGACAACTTTAATTTAACACACAAAAGAAAGCACTTTTATGTAATATTTGAAGGCTTTGAATATTTGTAATAATTAATTTTAATTTGACAAGCTAATCAATACTGAGATATGTGATAATAAACAAATATGATTATTTTATTTCTTTTTACAATTTTGTTTAACTATTTATTCCATAGGCTATATAATTTTATTTAAAAATTGTATTTGGTTTGCATTTAAATATTCTCTAAGAAATAGTAACCACTTGTGAAAGTCAATCATAAATTTTGAAAAAAGAAAAAAAAAGAAGTTTTTTTAACAATACAACGTTTCAATGAATGAGTCATCATCACGAGTAGACTAAATTTTTATTCAACTGAACTATAAAGGCTAGGCTAAGGTCCCATGTAGCATTGTAGGAATTAAACCATGCTCCCAAGTCAAATAAAAATATATACTACATTGTCTTTCAACTTGGGGATATTGCTTATTGCTTCCCCTGCTACATAAAGCTTTGGCCTATCCTTTATAGTTCAGTTGCACAAATCTGAAATGTGTTTAAATAACTGAAGATGATGACTTAGTTATTGGAAATAAAGTGCTGAAGTGTGTGTATTTTTTCGATGTAATCATTTGAGTATTGTTTATGTTAAACTCTGAGCATATATAACAAAATGAACATATTTTTCTTTTAATTATTTTAGAAAATAATTACGAATCATGAGAAACTATTTTAAGGATTTTAAATCCACGAATTTAGGCTACATTGATTGTTTTACACATAGCTTTTAATTTTTTGTGCATGAAATTTTGTTTTTCAGCATATAGCATTAAAGAAATTCACTAATAAAATTTCATTATGTTTTGTTTTCTTATTTAAAAATAACAACTTATTTTTGTTCAACTTTAAACATGCATGTTTATTTTATTAGTTATCATTGATGCATTAAAATATAGAAAAATCATATTGTTACATTAATAATTCCAATAAGATTTTTGATAAGATATTAGAATTTATTGACAATCATTGTTATTAATATGGCTAACTAAGGATGAATAGCACAATTATTAAGCTCAAACTTTACATGTTTTTTATTTTATCAGAGATCCTGTGTTTTTTATATGAAATTATGTATATATGTTTTCTTGTATGTAGTTTATTTATTATATTTATATTGACATTTACATTCTGTTTATTGTATATAAAATAATTTAAATTTTATTTATGAACAAAGAGAAGTAAACTTTTGTTTCAAGTCATGAATCTGTTCTGTTAATTAGTATGACTTGAAGTGTGAGAACAGAATTGTTGAATTACAGTTTATAAAATGTTGATTTAAATCTTTGAAAATGTTATCATTTTGATTTTATATAGAATTTTGTATATGTTTATGTAATTGTTAAAAACAGAAAGTGTTATAGATCATAACCATTATTTTGCAAACATCTGTTAAGTAGTTACAAACATCGGACAAGCACATTTTTTTCCATTGTATTATAATGTAGTTTTTACATAGTTATTAAATAATATGTTTTTTAATCCAGCTATATTGTTAAAAAATTGTGGAAAAAACGTAAAAAAACTATTTATAAAAAAACTGTTGATTTCCAATGTAAACTACTGGAAGTTTCAAGAATAGTAATCCTCGAGGTGTAATCATTACACTCATAACTATTTCAGCTTTAGTATTATCATATTTCTTTTTCTTTAAAAATAATATTTTATGAAGAATGTTTTAAAATATTTATGCATATATAATGCATAATTTAGAGTTATTAAAATCTTTTTGTGGTTTTAAGTCTTTGTCTTTAAACCACAAAAAAAGAAAAACAAGAGGAAGTAAAAAAAAAAAAAGAATGGGATCTAATTCTAGACTAGATGAATAAAGTTGTAGGACCAGCTAGAATAGCTCGGGATTTCCACACCTCTACTCATTATAAGTGAATCCCTGAGAGGATTTATTATTATTATGAACTTTTGGAAACTTTTCCCCCTCATTTTCCCACTAATATTTCTTTTAATATTAATTTAAGTTAACAAAGTTTATATTGTTTTTTTAATATTAATTATTATTTTAATGCGACAGTGGTTCAAATCCAGGCCCTTCAATTATGGTCGAGTGCCATAACATAGAATTTTTGTATATTATTATTGAAGGACCTGGATTCAAATCTTGTCAATTTCTGAAAACATTTGACTTAAACCTTATAAAATTCATTATGTAAGATATATTTTTATAATCATTTTAATTGCTATAAAACGTTTCCTCTTTTATTGAGAAATATGCTATATTGATTTGTATCAAATCAATATAGCATATAGCCTAAATAGTGTTCTTAAAGTTTATTTTAGTTAATCATATGTTGGACTGATTTTCATAAAATCTGTCTTTAATTATATAATTAACACTGCAGACAAAAAGAATAATGATCCAGTGATTTACTTTGTAATTCTATATACTAACAAAACATTTATATCAACAATACTGTTGGCAAATTTCACAATTTCCAAATAAAAATTTGTACTGTTTTGCTTTTTTTTAAATTAATTTTAGTTTTAAACAATGATATCAATTTCCAACAAGAAGTGAAATACTTGTGAAAAATACAGGCACATAATTTAAAAAAAAACACACACAAAATTAAAATAAGACAACATTTCAATGACTAAGTCATTCAGTTGTTTACATGTATTTAATCTTAAGCAACTGAACCATAAAGGCTAGACTACAACCTCATGCATATAAAACAGGAATTGAGGTTGTGGCCTAGCTAGTTTAGTTCAGTTGGAAAAAGTTTAACAACTGAGTTATTGAAACATCTTCTTAAAATAAAGTTGTTGTTTTTTTTTAAATTTGTATGTTTCTTTTACTTGATGTTTACAACGAAGATTTTAAATTATTTAATTCAACTTTCTTTTTTTTTATATTCTGTTTTATTCTTATTTCTCTTGCTAAGAAGAGACGATTTTAACAGTCTTTTGGCTAGATTTTAAATAAACAAATGGCAAATTTATGTTTTGAATGTAATTTATCGTTTATTAATTTTACAATCAATTTTTTTTTTAACTAGTATTAAATTAAAGGTTTATGTATAATTTTTATACATTCAAAGTTTAAGATCTATAACACTTCTCTGTTTCACAATATAAATTTATCTACACTCTTCCACCTAAGTAATCTCATAACCTGAATGCATTCCTTCCCTATCCTAACACTTCATTACAAAAACAATTCCAACACAAATCAAGTGATACTTAAAATATTGTACAAATTAAATACTTGTTTGCAACTTGTATAGTCTAATTAAGCTGATTATTATTTAAGTCATGTTAAATATAAAGAAAAAAGAAAAATCTAGTCAATGTTTTTTTGTGTATTTTATTAATTTGTATATTTTTTGTATGAGTTTGTATATATTTTGTATGCTCTAGCAAGACCTTCCCAGTTACATTCCAAAATGAAGTTTTTTTTTGTTTTTTTTTTCAAAATGTTAAATCCCGGTCCAATGTTATTTTGTACACATTTAGTCTAAGAATTAAGCCTAGCTGCTGTGCCTTATATCTATAAACGACAATGCTCATGTATTTTTTAAAATTTTTTATCATGTTATACATATTTGATTAAAAACATGTTATTAATTAAAAACTGTTTGTATTATTTACCTGTAAAATATTTATGAACTTTTCTATTAATAGACGGAAGAGTATTGGAGAGGGGAGTTATTTTCATAAATAAATCAATTTTAAAGATATTACACATCTTATATATTTAATAAAGGAAAATTGAAAAACTATGAAAATAAATGATGCAAAATTATTGCACAAACTTTCTCACTTACACCAAAACATAAACAAAAATAATATTCTCCAAAAATGTCAGATTTTTGTCAAAAAAAAAAATTAAAATGACCAATGGGCGCCATCTTTGATATAATATTTATGTATAAATAAGAGTCTGAATTTGCTTCGCTCGTATGATAAACATGTCCTTAGCATAAATCTAGCTTTTAATAACTGCGATCAAGTTTTTGTTTTTCCCCTAAAACATATTTTTTTTAAAAATTATTATTATTTTTTGGTATTAAGGATAATAATTAATTGTCTTATTACACTAAAATTTGATCGAAATACGTAGGTCAAATTTTGAGAAATTAATTACTTTATAACATTTCATGTCCGATTTTGTTTTTACACATTAACCAGCATTTTTGTAGAGATGACGAGTTCGGTTATTAAAATTCATAGTAATCGTGTATTCAAGTCGCAAAGTATTACTAAAATACTAACCTTATTTTAGTATTTTAAATTTATCTTGTGACTTATTTTGACGGAAAATAAGATTATTATTTTATAGTTGGTTATTAAAGGCTACGCTTGACCAAAATTTTGATAAAAATCTTTAGAGCCGATTGTAAGAAAATCATAACTTCTCCGCATACCAATTTGACAATACATTTAGGGTATACAGCACCGCACACGAAACTTTCTCTACCTAACGTAAACAAAACTTGAACAGTGGAGAAAACCTATCAACATTGAAATGATGAAGGTGGCTTGAATATAAAAAAAAAAGAAAAAAAAGTCGCTAACGATACAGCAAGAATGGCTTCTGGAGGGTTTCCCAGAACTAAATGAAGACTAGCAATAATTGAAAAAGCAAGGTACAAGGATAAATTCTGTGGAAAAGCATACCAGTCATCAATATACCAGCTCATAAAATAAAGACCTCTAACCCTCTACAACATCCAGGTCGGGGAGAACAAGAGAGACCTGTTAAGTAAGACTACAACTACAGTGTCTCCCTAATACCAATACCTAATTTAACTAAGTGAACCCCTACAGAATATTGTATCTACAGATAAGAAGATATTTTTAAAAAATCTACATTTTAGAATTTGAAGACCAGTATTTTTAGTAACACAAGTGATTTATGAACAGTAAATCTTAACTTGCACGAAAAATACAACATATTTCCTAGCATGGCGCCCAAATATTTCCGATAATCCCAAAATTATAGGGTTTACCAATTTCTTTATACTCTTCTTTTTTGAAATCTTTTTTAGTGTCCGTAAGAAAACTAAGGACCGTTATAATTGAACACGCGTCTGTCTGTAAGTTGCAACCAGTCTACGCAAGCAAGACGATAATCTGTAAAAGTCAAACCCACTGACTGATCACCAAATCTCTGGATCCAAGGTTTGGGGTAGGTCTGTAGACGCGTAGGCCTACTAAGAAAGGGTGTTTTTACCCCTAAAGCCTATCTCTGGATCCAAGAAGCCTAGAGCTATGAATTTTTTAACAAGGTTTGGTATAGGTATATAGACGCGTAGTAAGAAAGGGTTTTGAAAATGGTCACTCCAAGGGTGATACCCCTAAATCTAGTATCATATATTTGTTATTTATGGGTCGATTTTGATCAAAATAGGTGTGTCGCTCTATTTGGACATAATTTATTTCTATTGCACCACCATTAGTCTTGGCTAATAAAAAAAATTCTTTATTAAACTATATCCACTATCAGGTGAAACTGGGGCCATCAGCTAGTCCTATATATTTCAAACTTTAAATTGTCCCAAAAATAAGAAAAATATAAAACAAACAAAAATGAACTTAGAGTAGTCAAGGTACAAAAACTATTTTATTTTTGGAAATATTGTGTCTGGTGTTTAAATAAAACTAGAAGTTATTTTGATTACCAATACATATGTTTATATGAGGAAGAAAAGCAGTTTAAAAGACTTTGACTTTATAAAAATAATTGTCCTTATATCCTTGCAAACCCCAAGTCGTGTGGATTTAGTACACGCTTGAGCCTTTTATTTACATTTAATTAATAACTTATACTACCGACCGTAGGTACTTGGTAGAAATCCATTATTAATAATTAAATAAAAGGCAATTTGTACTTCCACAATATTTTTTAATGAGCCGTGCCGACCAAGGTTTGGCCAAATACGGCATTTTCAAAAACAGCAGAGTGATGAATTACTAAGATCTAATTGTTCATTAATAACTAAGCTAGAGTCCTTATTGATTATTCTATTAATTTCTAACATTTCTAGTTCGTTTAACTTTTTACCCTTACCATTAACATATAGAATATTAAATTCTGTATTAGACTGAAAATCTGAAATTTGACGAGTTTTTAGATGGTTAGAAAAACTAGAATCTACATAGTCCAACCGCCCACTTCTGTTATGTTCACTTACCTTAGTTTTAAAACTACGACCTGTTTGTCATACATAAGCAGAATTACACATTTTACAATTTAATTTATACACACCATTTTTTAGCAAATCAGGCAGCTTATTTTTAGAACTATTTAAAACATTTCCCAAGAGTTTTTTTTTGTTAATCCAATATATTTTTTAAATTTTTTTTGTTGAGTTAGCTCATTTTTCACTAAATAATAATAATGTTTATTTAATTCACAATCCTTTTAAATTACAAAACAATTTGTACTTAATGAAAAAAACAAACAATTAGAAATATCTAAAATAAATCTATTGTTAAGTTATTCTTACATTATGCCAACAATCCTTAGATGTTCTAGTGGACTACCAGTTTCAACCGTTAGTTAGTGATCTTCAGGTCCCTGACATCATTCTTCTTTTTAACATCCAATTTTGGATTTCGTCATAAAATTACATGTTTGTATGTATAAATAACAAACCAAAATTGTAAAATGCAATTTCATAACGAAATTGAAAATTGGATTATAAAAAAGAAGAATGATGTTAGGGACCTGAAGATGATCAACTAACGGTCGAGACCAATAGTCCACTAGGACATTTAAGGATTGTTGGCATAAGGTAAGAATAGCCCAACAAATTGACTATATATTAATCACACTAAAAACTCAAAGTTTATCTCTTCGACAGCTGCAGCCTTGTTATCCTTCATAACATTAAAAGTTAAGTACCATTGTTGAACGAAACGTCTCCATTAGGTTTTGAAATACGAGTGACCTACCAATTTTACAACACCGGAACGTGTTTGCAAACACACTTGATATTTTGTTGTAACACTATTAGTAAGTATTTTGAACACATTATTCCAAGTGTTATGCCTTGTAGGTACGTTTTTATTGCCGAATATGTGAACAATTACGGAGAAAGCTATGTGAAGACAGCAAGTTCCGAGATCAAGAACGTGCCATGAAGTGTGTTTATGCTTGTGTGGCTTCTAGGCCACGAGGTGAAATATAACTTTGAATAGTAATAATTGGATATATATTTTTTTTTTTTTTTACTGATAAATCGCTTGAGAATGGCTGTAGATAAAGTATCCGAAAAGTTTAGGTCTATCTACAAAATGTTTTTATACAAATTGATGGTGGAAATTTATTTAAATTAATAAATTATAATTTTCAGAAACATATAAAATATTTGCTCCATTTTTTCAATTACACGATCATTAGTTATGGATATCTTATTTTTGAATATCTGTAATTCTCTATTTTGTATAAACCAATGCTCTGTTTTGCTGTACACATGAATGTCTATAAACCAGTGTTATAAACAAATTAAGAATAAGCCTACGACACAAGACAATTTACAAAAAATTCAAATGAACCATTAAAAACCATAGATTTCAATTCAATATGATTGATGTTTCGTCGAATTAATGGTTAAAGCTTTGAGTTATCAGCTAAAAACCTTTCGGTCAACATCGCTTTATACAAAATGGAAGAAAAGAACGTAAAATAAAGATCCCTTGAAACTATAATAGCGTCAATGAAAGAGAGGGATCTAATCCACGATTACATGAAATATGTGTAGATCCAGCAGGAATCCCTTGGGAATACCACGCCCGTACTCAATATATTATGTAATGTTGTGTAAAACACTACAGCTCCGTTTGTAAAAGTAATAAACTATGCAAATTCATTGCACAAACTTTCTCATTTACCCTATCACAAAAACCAAATAAAAAACTGTTACCTAGGTAAAACCAAGGACTCCTGTAATTTCATGAGCCTGTCTGTCTGTAAGTCGTAACCAGTCTACACAGACAAGACGATTATTGCTCTATACGGTACATTGCATTTACATTATTTGTATTGTCCTAAAAAATATAGCGGAAACAAACAAAAAATGACCTTGGGGTAGTTAAGGGCCAAAACTACCGAGTTGAAAAATTTTATTTTTGGAAATATTAAGTGTGGGGTATCAAATAAAACTAGAAGTTATTCTGATTATGAATGTTTATGTTTATTTGATGAAAAAATTAACATTTTGGCGCTATATCGCTTAAATGACTTCGACTTTATAAAAATAACTGTCCCTCATTTATATACTCTATTTTTATAGATAATTCACAAACCTAAATTTTTGAAGAGATGTCAATTATGTTTCCTTAAAGATTAGACTTTGTAGATTAAGTAGCTAGAGTAATGGCTGTAGATTAAGTATGTGAAAAGTATATTTTTTAAGATTCGCTTATGTATAAAAATTTACGGAGAAAAATTGTTTTAAAATACTAAGTTTTAAAACATTTTCTCGTTTTATTAAATTCTAGGATAATCAATGTTGGTTAAAGTTAATTTCAGTTTTATATTTTTGTTTCATTTTATTCAATGTATCTAATCTTTTCTAATTTCAATGTTTATTTAATAAGCATAAGTTTGGCTTTATTTTAGGTTCATTTTTTTTTCCAAAATAGTTTTGTATTAAATTCAGACTGTTATGGGGTAAAAACTGTCGGGTTGAAGAATTTTTTTTTTTTAAATATTATCTGTGGGGTATCAAATAAAACTAAAAGTTATTCTGTTTACGAATATGTATGTTTATTTGACGAAGACATTTTTGAAATTAAATTACGTGTTAAATTATATTTTATAGTTTTTTGTATAAGGAGTAAAACTTAATTTAACCACACAATAAGAAATGCGTAACGTATACCTTTTAAAAACAGTTTTTTTGAGTCAAAACAGTTTGACAAACAAATCAAAGTCATTAAAAGTTAGATTGTATTTTCAGTAATTTCTCTTTATTAAAGTCCGTAGTTAAAGCCAAGGGCCCTTATAGTTTCACGCGCGTGCCTATCCATCTGTACAATTTAAACTTTAACTTAAAAGACTTCCACTTTATAAAAATAACTGTCCCTTGTAACAGTAACGACTACGCTACCTAAGTCGAGTGGTCTTAGCGCACTTTTGACCCTTTTAGTTAATTCCAATTTTTTTCATATTGGTTCCAAGCATTAATTTGCCTATTTCACTAAAATCTGAACAAATTGTGCCGCTTTTGAGAAATTAAGTATTTTATAACACCAGTATGACAGATATTTTTGGTTTTTATCGATTACTGAAGAACTGGACTTCTTGAAGAGGTGACAGCCAGCAAGTTTTGTTTGAGTTCTTACACTTTAACTAATCAAATTAATTAATTCAAATCAGTGGGGTTAATTTTGAAAAAATTTAATTTTGTATTTTTCTTATGGCCGCTATATCTAAATTTTTAAATATAAACAAAAAACATAAAAAAGCCAAGATATGGTCCAAATATGCTCACGTAGGCTAAGTTAGGTTAATCGGTCCACACATTTTATGCTCTAGAACACTACAAATACATTAGACATCATTTCATAAAATCACTTTTTTGGACTTATGAGACTTAAAACGATTCACAAAAAACTAACTTTTGATCAATCACATAACTTTCTCTAAACTATGTATATTATAGAATGTAAATATTGTCCCATTTCAAACTTCCTTCATTTACACAGGTTGCCTAAAAAATAGTCGAAAAGTATTAAATCAAACAATCACAGTATTTATCCCCCCACCCCATGAGGGGGAATTAAATTATTTTAAATTACGAATCTATTACTCATACAAGGAACTTTCCAGAACACAATATATTCCAACGCGCACTGTACGGAATGAATCATACTACCTCCCCTTGCATTAGCAAAATTATTGATCATAGTAGTATTGTTTGGGACTTTCCATAAAGGGTTCATTCTCCAGAGGAATAGGTCTAGGCACGCGTAGCAGCCCAATCACAATAGGGTTGTGCCTTGCCTACATTCTGCATTCCACCCCTAAGCACCCAGTAGGGGGTGGCACAGTAACCCCAACCACGACCTTGATAGACCTTATACCAACTGTTGCTTTCCTATTACAGACTGAGTAAATTTATAGTTTCAAAGAAATATACATCATAGGTCATTTAGGTTAGGTTGTGACGTTGACAATATTATATCTATTGCAAATTTTATCTTTAAAACGTGCAGAAGGATTTTGATGAAATAAATTGAATTTACACTATTCGTGTGGAGGAAAAGCGATTTAGTTAGACCTAGATTTTGAGAAAATTCATTTAAGTAGTTCATTAACTATCTCGTTGAACTCATAAATAGTACAAATACATTGCACAAACTTTCTAAATAACTCATCTTCAAAACGAAAGAAAAAACCGTCCATAGAGAATTGTCGCCAAAAATATCATTTTCACCCTCAGATGTCGACTAATCCCGTAGCAATCCCGAGGGAACCTGGCTGGATGTACACCTTTTTCACGTAGTCTTAGGTTAGATTCTTTCCCCGTCTTTCCTACCAGGTCTCTCTTGACTATATAATGTTCTCTTCCGATTTACACTACTAGAAGAGTGTTCAAGGGTTGGAGGTCTTTATTTTATGTTATATATTTATTAGACCGTTTTTACCCTTGAAACAGCAAGAGAAAAACAATTTATCATTTCCCCAAATTTTAACATAACGTGATGTGAACAAGTTTAAATGACCGCATCGGTTTCTGGTTAATTTATTTTGGCCACTGGGCATCTGTAAACACACAGAAAAGGTGGGAAAATTTCAGATAGCTCAGCAGAACACTTTTTTTTCTTTTCATTTTGTTGCTGCTACGGGTAAATATGGAAAATGTTAGGAATACTTAGTAAGTAAAATCAGAACGTTTATAACCAGTTGTGGTAATTTGAAGTGGCCTAAAATATGTTTGAAGATTAATGCATGCAGATTTTATAGCTAAGCAAATTGTGTTCTTTACCGACCTTGACGCTATTAAAGTGTTAGAGGTTTTTATTCTATAGCCCTACTGTTTTCTTCCTTTTTATATAAAGCGATGGTGACCAATTGGTATTTTTAATTTAAAGAGAGATAATAAAAGAAAATCAGTAGAAAATAGTTGACAGTTTAAAAGTTAAAATGAACCATGGACGACGTCTTTAGAGCCTAAATTTGTTTTGCTTTTGTCATAAACGCTCCTTTACCCTGAACCTTAATATGTTTTTACTTAAACACGTGTTTGTATCATTAATTTACATTTTCCCTTAAAATTTTAACGAAATCGGTTATGAAGATATAGTGAAATTACTGATTTTATAACAGCCCTATGGTTGTCAAACTTTTTTACCGATAACCCACCACTTACATTTATGCCCACATATCAAATGTGATTAAAATCAATCCTCTACAAGTTTGTAGATCACTGTGCATTGTATTTACCTATCAAATAACTTTATCTATAGCCTACTACGTATATGTAGGAAATGAAAATCGTCTCTTCGCAATTTATTAAGAAAAACGGGTGAAAGGATTCTGTTGAAATGGATTATATGCTGTTTTCGTTTGCAATAATAAGGGGAACACGATTTGGCTAGACCCGAAATTTGAGCAAACTGATGTAGGGAATTAAATAAGCAAATTTAGCAACTAATCAGACAGAAAAATCATTCCTAACTGTGAGCATGATGTATCTGTAAGAAATATTATAATATGATTATGAACGTAGACAACACAATTAATTGATTTAAATAGCTTCTTCTAACATGGCTTTAACTTTTGCTGACGCTTTTCGGTAAGAACTCCATTTTAAAAAGCTATTTATGAGTACATAAATAGGTTTTCAGAATTGAGTTTTAAAAACCCGTCAACAGAAATTAAAGCAATGCTAGGAAATAGTAGAATATACTCAAATCAATAATGTATTGTATATTTAGGCTACGTGACGCTACTATGCAAATGTATTTTCGTTAAAAACTAAAAGAAAAAATTATGTTAAATTTATGTTTATCTTTATTTCTTATACTATTCGCACAAATAAGTATAAGAATTTACTGAGGTTGAACTTTCTGCGAGAAATGCACATTATCCGTATTGGCCCCTGTCTGCTGACCTGTTTGTTTAGGATCTTCTGTCATGGGACTGGAAATCTAACACTTCTTTTTCTCAACATATTTTGGTCGTTGTTTACTAACCAGTGGTCAGTCAGAGATATGCCCTTCTTAAGAGTTGATGGGTGACATCATGGTACTTACCCTCATCATAAAATATAAGACAAACAGATTCCTCTAAATGTACCAAAAACTTGGTTTCTTAGGTCTTGTAGGAAATGGTTTTTCCCGTGAGAGTTGGTATACATATTTATTTCTGAAACTCGTAATTGAGTATATATTAAAAAACTGCACACGATTCACTCGTACTATATTCCTGTATCTATCAGACGTCGCGTTGAACCTGTACATGTATAATGTATTACCTATTGTAACTAGATATTCATTGTAACTCAATTTTTTCTCTTCTAGTTTTGCCGAATTTATAACAGCTGTTTTGAATTATTTTTAGGTTAACTTATTTATCATTTAAATAACATACCTGTTATGGTAATTAACATGTTTTACAAGAAAGATAATTTGAAACATCTGTTATAAATTATCAAATAAATTTTGTTTTTTGAGAATGTATAGGGCCTATAGCTGTTTTACATTATTTTTAGGTTAACTTACATAGTGCTTATTTTATTTGTGGAGATTCACGTTGTGTTGTGATTGATTATATTTTGCATAACTACACACTTTATTTTGTGAATATTTTATCTCACAAAAGTTAACAGTTTATATGGCTTATTGTTATTTAAAATTGTAAAAAATTTAAACTGGAAACGACTAATATATGTTTAATTTTCTAAAAGTTATTTTTGTTTTAAGAGTCATTGTGAAACGATGGTTGACTTTGCAAGTATTTTTGCAAAAATATACGTTTTCCATAAGTTAAATAATATGAAACTTATACAGCTTTCAAAAGTCCTCATGAAAAGTAATAATATTGTTCAGCTAATCATACCACAAGTCCTTCAGATAATGCGTAATTAGAATTGTAAACGAGCAGGCGAATTGGAAAACACAAGGATATTATTTTGGAAATTGTCTAAAAATATGGAAAATTTCAAAACATGTTAGCACCATAAAAACACTTTCCTATGCAATAAGGAAAGTGAAATAAATTTCGTAAAATAATTGCATTAACTTTCTCACTCACTCATCAAAACAAAACAAAAACTAACCACAAAAAAGTCATTAAATTGTTGTCAATCAAAAATTTCCTCAGATTATTATTAAAATTGACCTTTCACTGACAGTAGTCAAAAATTATTTTTGTTTCTTGACAATTATTCCTTGTGCTTATGTTTTTAAGTGCTATTTTACACACTGGTTCAGTTCGTTAATCTTCAATTTGTACTAAAATTTGAACGAAATTGGTAGAACCGAATTTGAGAAATCATACGTTTTACAACATCGTGATGACTTGTTTTTTAAAGTTAACTCACGAACAAATAATTTTGAAGAGATACCCTACATTATTTTGGCTACTTAGAAGCTACATATGAGCAAAATTTAGAAATTTTTATTTTCGTGTTTTTTTTAACGTCCTGCGATATAGTCAAAATAACGCCACATAACAAATTTAGGGTCTCGAAATATAGCGGGCCCTGGACTCAATGTAACTTTGTATAATTAACTAAATACAAAAATGCTCACACTAAGAACCATAGTTTTGGAAGAACCATAGCGCAGGGTGGGGCTTATAAATCAGTTATCGAACCCTTAAATATAAAATACAAAAAATCATAATTTAATCAGTATTGGTAGTGCCAAAACGTTTTTCTCAGCTATTGATAAAAACACTCTTAGCTTGAGAAATTTCAATCGTCTATTTGTTAACACTATTCGTCTATTGTTACTCCTCGTAGTTCAGTTGTTATGAGATCCAAAACTAGATCAAAGTTACTGTTACTATTTGTGTGACTTCGATTTTTTTTCTCACGCCCTCTTTTTATCCTTATTTTCCCTAAATCTACATCAAAATATCAAATCAAAATGACTCTGAAACTTGTGCACATGGTGCTGAAAGGGTTATTGTAATTGATGCCCACACAGAGACTTTTCACCATGAGGACTTAATTCCATAAATCATAAGCGTATTGTATTTCAATATTTACACTTGTTTAATTTATAATTTATTTTATAGGTTTATTTTCTTTTATTTACTTAAGGTAAGTCTTGTAATCGTAAACAAATTATACCTCCACGTTTTGACAGATCTTCACTTTTCATGGCCTACATTGTCGTTGTTGACGTCATTGTACGGCACCACGATACCAACTACGAAAATTAACATATGAACATGAAATTTGTTATGAGGGAATAGAACCCTATTGAAATTCAGAAAAATCGAATTTAAAATGTCAAATAGCTGTCATTTTAAACAGTTCGTTATACATACATCGTGTGTTATTCAACTTATAACGCAGTTAAATTAAATAAAAAATTGCAGATTTTAATCCTGGCTATAGTGGTACCAACCTCTCAAAGTTGACAAATAATGAAGTTATTGTTAAAAATGTAATTTCCAAACCTGGCTTCCGAAGAAGTATATTTTCGAGATTCTTCAAGGCCGAAATACGAGCGAAAGGAGTTTAATATCTTACACATCTAGCTGACCTTGAGAAAGTAGTGAGTGTCTGTTGAAGAATATAGTAAATGTACAAAATTAGAAATAAAACATACACAGTTTCTGAAATCAATTGTAAATGGTATAAGCAATAATCAATCAATCATCTAGTTTTCAGTTTAGAAACATCGGGAATTTTGTAATTCGTCGTTGTAATCAATACACTTCGTCAATCATAGCCCGCCAGTAGTCACAAAAACGTTAATAACAATTGTTGTAGTGGTTATTTAATTACGAAACTTAAGTATGTTGGTAATAATAATACTGTTAATAAACTGCTAACAGGAAAATTGTTTAGCAACCTTAGTTTTTACACTGCGCAAATTCAAAGACGCGTGTTTATGAAAAACGGCTGTGAAACCATGTTATTTGACTTTAACATCGTTATTTTTGCATTTAACAAAATGTTTTAAAAATATATAATATATATGGTTATACAGGGAATTTAATAAGGAACATGATGAAATACTCATTTAATTTTTAGCATTACTTTTGTCATTACAGCAGCGCCGCAAAGTGAGGGACCTACAACAAAAAAAATCGTATAGTCGTAATGGGAATTGTGTATCAGAAAACTCAACGTGTTTTATGATTTGGTGAATTTAAATCAGTGGTTATAGGACACGTCATACAGACAAGATCTATCTAGAGACAAGATCGGCGGTATAATCAGTTTAAATAAATTGTAAATATGGACATAAAGATATCTCTAGGCTGTCCACGCACACTATTACTAAACTGTACATTAGATATTATGTACTTACTTGAATTTTAAATTCAAACTTTCTTTTTTTATGAAAAACAAAATATATTTAATTGTTTTCTTCAACTTAAACCAATAACTCTCTTGGGAAAAAAAGAGAACACATCCGCTGAATTCCTTGCAACGTGTTGAATGCCAACGTTTTTATACATCATGTTGTTTGTCTGAACAAACCTCAGCGTCATAAAGTGTCATGAAACTGTAGCATAGTTCAAAGAAATTGATGAGGTCTTGTGGCTGAACATGTGTGCTCCAGAAAACCCCGCGTTGGTATTTCAGATTCGCAGTCAAAATCTTACATTATGACTTCCTCGCCAACATCAATTATTACTCTAAGAATTTTGGTATTTCCTTACACGTTTTTATAATGTTTACATTACGATTTGTTCCTGGTAAAGACAATTATTGGTATTGAAGTGTTTTACTTTCGATTAAGTTTAAAAAAGGTACCCTTTTTACTGTATAGTTGTTTATTGCAAAAAAATAAAGTGTTACACTGTTTTGGAAACCGTTTTAGATCTTGGTATTCAAAGGTGTGTTATCTGTATGAAAGTGTGTGGTTCTGCGTTTTCTAACACAAGGTTTATCCATAAAAATAGTGACCTTGTCAAAAATGTAATTTGGAAAGGTAACTTTTGATATTCGTATAGCTACGTCTACCTGATCTGGCAGAGCCGTGTCAACGATACGAATGTGGTTAGTGGAGGTTCCTTCACGTACATGTTTTAAAGTTCCTCCCCCGTTCTATTTTTTTGAAAATTTTATATCAGATTCGTTTTTAACCAATATCAGTCATTAAAATTTTATAGCCAAAACACTAAGTTTGTAAGTTTTGGGGAGTTTTAGGGGATCACTCTAGGTCCAAAATGTAGGAGTCACGTTCAAAAATCTTAATACGAAAGTGGTCATGTGACATATTTATTAACACCGAAAGGAAAAACAAGGGAAAAAACAGTGTTTGAATCAAAACTGAAAAAAATTACAGTGCTCGGGATGTGTGTACTTTTAAAATTTACGAGTCGACTTGAAAATTGTAATGAATAGGCAGTCACGTGACTAGCGTTTAACACTGCCCCCCCCCTTTTTAAAAACCGTGGTTAGATTAAAACTGAAAAACGTTTTACCGTTTTCGAGATAACAGTAGTTTTAAAATGTAGGCGCCGACTTAAAAGTTAATAAAAAGGCGATTATGGAACGTTTATCGTTTAACACCGTATTTTATTATTTATTTATTTATTTATTTTTAATAAAAACAGGGATGGAAACAAAAATGAAAAGTTTTACCGATAAGTTTTAACGTTTTCGAGATATCAGTAGGTTTAAGATTTAGGAATCGATTTGAAAAATGTAATAAGAAAGTGTTCATGCGACTTATCGTTTAACACCGTCTTTTTTTATAAAAACAGGGATGGAATCAAAATTGAAAAAGTTTTGCTGTTTTTGAGATATCCTAACCTAAACCGATATCTCGATAATGGTAAAAGCTGTTTCAGTTTTGTTTCAACCACTGATTTTATAAAATTAGATGGTGTTAAACGATATGTCGCATGGCCAAATTCGCATTAAGATTTTTTTAAAAGTTGACTCTTTACATCTTGGACCTAGAGTGATACGCTGAAATTCCCCAAAACGTATAAAACTAGTGTTTATATATTTACAATGTGTGATATTGGGTCTGATATAAAATGTGGAAAACAAAGAGGAAGGGGCATCAAAACCAGACTGTACGTACACACTCGAGGCCGTTAAAGCCGAGACACTGAGACGAGCGAAGCGAATGAAGACTGTTGGGTAGGCTCGTTAAGGCGAACGTAATAATATCCACATTTACGAGGTTACAAAAACATATTTTTAAAATAAATATTGAGTAAGAACCCTTGATCTTTTACACTGAACCAGTACAATTTACCTTTCCTACAAGTTACAAACAAATTTTAGTAGGCATTACATTTAGAGGATCTGCTTGAATATGATACAGTAGTATGGTGTGGCTGGTCAAGTACCATGATGGCGCCCATTACCCTAGCGAATGTAACGACCCTACATCTATATTATGTCAGTGTCAAAGTAAAAATCAAATTGTTACAGTAGTTCACTTTTACATTAAAAAAATCATCAATCTGTTGAACCCAATCAAATGCTATCCACAAACATTATTAACAAAAAACGATAATAGGAACAAATTATCAGATGGTTACAAAATAACCAGACCTTGTTAATATTCCAAACATGTTTGTGGATAAAATACGATGAAAACTTGATCACGTGACAACCAGATAAGCTCAGCACCGCTCATTAACACGGACCACTTCATTCCATTAATATCCCGACTACTTTGTATTTATTTCTCGCACAAATATCAAATAGTTTATTAAAATGGCGTTTACAACTTTATCTTGATAAGCTGGCTTTCTGAAGGCTTAATTTCTAAATGTACTTTAAAGTGATAATGAATGGCGGCAACGTGTTTTAGTCGAAGGTCATTCGTCCCTACTAAAAGTAGAAGTTATTTATTTTGCAGTCGTTTCTGTAATTTATAGACTGAAGACAAAAAGGTACGTTTTGTATAATTTGGGATTAGATGAAAGTTAAATGTGGTTTTAGAATACTGTATTTAGTGATTGAATCATTTAATAGTGGAAGAAAATTATAATATGAATGTACTCAATTCCAAACATCCACTTAGGAAGTATAGAGTGAGAAAAATTATTGTTGTTATTATTGTTTAAAGGTAAAAACCTGACGGTCATCATCTCCTTATGAAAAAAAAAAAGAAAAGAAAATAGCATAAAATAAAGACCTCTAACCCTCTATAGCGTTAGGGTCGGAAAAGAACAAGCGATGGTAAGAAATACCCGATAGGAAATATTAAAGAGAGGGATAACCATATGAAAAAATGTGTACATTCGGCTAGGTTCCCTCAGGATTGAAAAGTCAGTACTCACCAAAGTGAGAGTGTTAATCGTCGGAAGGTTGATCTCAGTTTTTTGACTAATCTTCACGCTCTGATCTCAGGTAAACGAAAAATTACAATTGAAAAGTCCCGAAACGTGACCAAAATACGCCCATTTATCAAATTTGATTAGAAATCAGTCTATGTCGTTTGTGGATTATGGCCGTCTTATTACTTACCCATTACATGTAGTATAGGGTAAGTTTGGTGATAAGATAAAATATATCGACCTTTGTTATTTGACTGATCTTCACACTTCATAACCTTAAGAAACCAAAATAGTAGTCTATATTTCATCACAAGGACCAAAAGTGAAGATATGTGTGCTTTAATTTTTGACAAAGTTTGTGATTTACAGCTACAACTACCAGTATTTTGATAATGACAACAAAAAGTCGAAATGGCCTTCATGCAATAAATGTCGAGAAAATCAAGAATTGTTTTATGGAAATTTAAAGTAATATATTAAAGTAGTTATGCTTTATATTTTGATTTATAGACAAAAAAATTTTTTTGAAGACTAAAAATTTAAAAATTATATTTTTATTTTAACCTCTGAAAGTACATTGAGCCCAGTTATAAATGTTTATCTAAATAGGAATACTTTTACAAAGCCTCCAAATGTATACGTTAATCACTGTTATTACAAGTTCGTATCATTATTTTGATCCGAGATTTGTAATGTTGTTTGTACTCAATAGAAGCAATATTATTCCTAAATAGCAAAAATTTTCATTTATTATTTCTAAAGGCTCAAAATTTTGATTACAATTGTATATTTTGAAGATTTTATATTTTATAAACCATAACAACTATCAGATCCACACACAAAACAATAGCACTTATTCTACAGCTCATAGCGAACATTTTGGCAGATTATTTCATCAAGAATTGTCCGTTTTTATCTTTTTAGACTTGTAGACCATTCTTCCTATTAAATATTGTTTTCAGACATTATTCGAAAATCTATACTCCAACACCCATCATGACATTTTTGTATAAAACTTGTTTGTAATAATCCCAAAAAGGTTCAAATCCACATACTTTCGGTTGTTGTTCTTCTGAGCGAAATCCTTCGGAACCTTTATAAGTGATTTTTTCTTTTGTTTAATAATTCAAAATTAATTTTCCACGAGGGTAAATCTAAAAATTCTGATTTTCTTAAAATAGGCTCTAACGATTTTGATTACATTTTAGTTAAATGTAGCCTCTAACGACTCAAATAAAAGTATTGGTCGCCATCTTCCCAAAATGGACGATACAAGATTCATTGGTAAAACAACAAAACATCGTCCATGAAGCATAACAAACATAATTATTCGTTTGTCCACTCTAGCGATTGCAGTAAAATTATATTGAAATATAGACATTAATGGGCTAAATTAATATGCTACATCGCAAGTAAACAGTTTAGGAACAACTGGCAATAAATAAAGATGACCCTTGATTCTATTAACTAGAAACTTGATTTCAAACAAATACGATTTACAATATTTGTCCAAAGTTGGTAGTGGAATTTCTGTTTCAGTGTGCTGGAAAGTGCACTACAGTATGCTTACACATATTATTAACTGTGTTTATTCCTAACATAAATCAAGTCTTTCATGCTTCTGTATATAATTCTTCCGTCAGACACAAACAGACATCTAAAATAGTTGATATGGTTAGCACATTTCTTTGCATACTACTTAGGTATAATAAATGGCGCAATAACAAAACAATCATTTAAAAAACAAACAAGTTTATATGCGCCAGCATGGGACTTACCCAGCCCTATCAAGCAGATCCTCTAAATATAATATTAACGCGAAAGTTGGTTTCTTGTTAAATGTTAAATTATATTGCTGGATCAAGGCCTAATCTGTAGTGTAAGGTAAGGTTAGGTTAGGTTAGGTTAGGTTAGGTTAGTTTAAGTTAGGTTAGGTTAGGGGCGTTCTGTAGGGTAATGTTAGGTTAGGTTAGGTTAGGTTAGGTTAGGTTAGGTTAGTTTAAGTTAGGTTAGGTTAGGGGCGTTCTGTAGGGTAATGTTAGGTTAGGTTAGGTTAGTTTATGTTAGGTTAGGTTATGTTAGGTTAGGTTAGGTTAGCTTAAGTTAGGTTAGGTTAGGGGCGTTCTGTAGGGTAATGTTAGGTTAGGTTAGGTTAGTTTAGGTTAGGTTAGGGTAGGTTAAGTTAGGTTAGGTTAGGTTAGGTTAGTTTAAGTTTGGTTAGGTTAGGGGCGTTCTGTATGGTAAGTTTGTTTAAAATGGTTATTTCACTGGTTTCCTCTCGTAATTGTGTATAACAATACTCTCTTGAGGTCGGCTAGTCCCTCGGACTCGTATATTAAAAAGTTTCCATTCGCTACGCTCGTGTCAGTGTCTCAGCCCTGATGGACCTCGAAGCTATGACGGGACCTCCACTCGTGTTGGTGACTCGGTACTGCACGATCTTGTAACTATACGAATATAACATTTTATTGGTAAGTCAAAATTCGAAATTACACTTTCGAGGATAACTTTTTGTGATTGTAGAGAGATCAGGGTGGTACCATTACTTGCAGAATTGAAATCTGCTAATTTGTATCCAATCTTCAAAAATGTTAACTTATCTTCACGTTTCATGATCTTAAGAAAGCGAAAAAGTGATTTACGTTATGGCGTCCATCCGTCGTCGTTGTCGTATGTATGTAAGCACGACAGCGGGAACATAAATTAAAAATAGGAACATGAAATTTGGTACAGGGGGCTCATATAGAACTGTATTTAAATTCGGATTAATTGAATTTAAAATGTAAAAAACGTTGTAATTTTTTGTTCAGTTAGATAAGAAATGGTTTGTTGTTAAATATGCTCTTTGACACCCTGACCAATAAATGTGATATTCGTATAGTTAGGAGATCCAGTGAAGGCTTCATTCATATATTTACACCTTCCATGCTTACCAGGACCGAGACATTGACATGAGAGAGATAGACACATCTACTAGGTCCGTTGAAGTTGAGAAAGCAGTGCACAATTTGGAGGTTCAAAAACCTGTGCAACAGCTTTTTTAAAGAAACACTCTACTGGATAAGATCCCTATGATCTACTTCCGCCCATTACATTTAGAGCATTCTCTTGTATTACATGATGAGGCTGGGTCAGTACCATGATAGCACCCATCAAATTGGTTTCTTAACTTCCAAACCGGTCTCTTATTGGAGATGTCACCTCAATGCTTTGAGTTGTATCTTTAGAGACTACATTCAAGCAGTATTTTATTAAAATCGTTCTAGCCGAATTTCAGAAAATCAAAATTTCATTGTAAGTCTTAAATAGCTACACGGAAATTTTTTATTTAATAAGATAATAATTGTCCATTAGAAAAACAGTAACAATGAATTTTTTTTAAAGATATCGTTTTTTGTTGATATTCACATTTTCAATGCAGCGTTCGTATCTCTACATAGTAAAAGCTCAAAGGGTCTCAATTTTAATCCTATTTACACAAAACCGGAATTTATGGTTTTACAATCTATTGGAGTAGTTTCTTAACCAAAAAAAAATAATTAGTAAATTTGAAAAATATTACCTTATAACTATTTTACACCCGTCGTACAATTTTCCACGATAGCTGTTTTAAGCAGTTATAAATTTGCATTCACTAATACCCAAAAATGTTTTCTACGATCAAATATACCTATATAATATTAGAAATAACAAATGTGTTGAAAATTTACCCTCAAAATTGTGAAAAATTACCGATATCAGCTGAAACTTTAAATTATTTTTAGTCCAATTTCTCGGGTATTTGAATTTGATTTTTTACTCAAAACAAACGGTTGTAGAGTTTCAAAATGGTGATCGTTAAGTATTTATTTCTTATTTAGATAATATTGAATCTATAAGAACTAATTTTGTCCAGCTTAGTGGTCAGTAGATGTTAACATCAGGACGCAAAATAAATTCGCAGCGTACCAGCAGCGTGCCGACTATACACTATACTGTAATTTATATTTTATTTACAAAGCTTAGAAGCCATACAGACTAGGCCTAAGTTTGCACGCTCGATGTGTATTTCCCCTCCAGTCCAGAGGGGGAGCGAGCCATAGCATTGAAAAGCCACTCACTGCTTTTATTCAAACTTCCCCCTCGTGAATTTATACAAAAGAAAGACTGGATTTCGGTCGTACAAAAAAAAATCTCCCCCTTTTATGTTGAAACGTGAATTTCAAGTTGAATGAGGTTCTGGCAGCCACTTTCAATAGGCGAATAGATTTGGTGTGGGGGGGGGGGTTCTTACCGTTACATAATGTGATTTGGATGCCCGAGGACTGTATTGCGTCCAAGCGAAAAATTCACAATTAAAGTAAATATTCTCTGTTTGGTAATGTTGAATTGTTATTTTACGAATTTGAAATTTAAACGCCACAATTTGGGATTTGGAAGAGTATAGACTAGCTAGCAACGCTTAGAAATTCTGTGCTTTCAGTTTATTATGATTTTGTTTTCTTGTTAATATTAAAAACCTCTCGGTCATTTTCATCTTACGAAAAAAGGAAAAAAAAGAGCATAAAATAATAACCATTAGCTCTCGAATATTCTAATAGTGTTTGGGTCACACAAGAACAAGAGTTGGTACAAAAGAAACCTGTTAAGAAAGATGAAAGAGAGAGAGAGAGAGAGAGAGAGAGAGAGAGAGAGAGAGAGAGAGAGAGAGAGAGAGAGAGAGAGATGATTGCACTCTCAGAAGCAACAATGTAAACACATTCTTAGGTTTATATTAATATTAAAAAATCAGCTGTTCAAATAAATAATTAACATTATTCATTAGAGATAAACTTTAATTCTATAAAGTTGGCTTTAATAAGCTTTCGGTATTAATTAATTGTACCAATTTTTCCTCTTATAGTGCTTAGGCTACCCAGTATACGAAGTATTGGGTAGGTTTGGTAATATGATCTTCGCGTTTCATTAGCCTCCCTCGTCGTTGTAGTCTGTAAATATGCACGATAGCAGCCGCAAAAATTAAGATAGAAACATTAAATTTTATATAGGGGACTATCATATATAAAAAGATATTATAACTTACAAAAAAAAAACAATTAAAAAAGTCAAAATGGTGTCTATTTTAACAGTGTTTTTGTTAAAATCTCGTGTTATTTCCACTTATAACAGACTAAATTAGTTACGAATTCTGCATGTAACAGTATCAATGTGGAACTCTGACGTACCAAGGAAATATGATATTCTATAAAGGTAGTTACGAGATCCAAGCGTAGCGAGTGGACGCTCTTTTACATATGTACAGCTTCGAGGTTCTCTAGAGCCGAGACACAGGTACGAGCGAATCGAACATTAGGGCCTAGTCGACATCAATAAAGTATTATCGTCAAGAAACTGACCTAACCTAGTGAGTAAGACCAATACAATTTAACATTTCCTACGAAACCCACGAAACTAACTTTTGGGCTTTACATTCAGAGTACGATGCACTCCATGTAAAGTAGCACGATGACGCTTATCAACTTCTTTCACTTTACCATGTAAAGTGGACAATCTGTAAGTATGAATATTTATACAAAGTAACGCATAGAATCTTAACTTTAGTTGATTTATCTTAAACTAAATTATATCATCTTACACGTAAAGTTAAGTAGGCCTAATATGTTTTGCTATTTATATGTTTTGAGATCTCCTGAGTCTCCAAGAAAGCGATTATATCTGTCTGTCGTCTGTGGAGAGCTCTACACTCTTAATGTATACAAGGTGCTTCAAAACCTCATTGCAGAAAATGGTTCTATACAGCAAATCAAAACAACAAATGTTCTTTGATAACAAGGCCTATACGTTTTACAAAATAATTAATATTAAGTTTTTCTTTAAGTTAAGGTTTCAAAAATTCAAAACATTTTTGGTCAAGTGTACCGTTTTATACTTAATGAGTTTTGAGTTTTTGAAACGTTCGCCATTTTGGAATACTTGAAGTAATAACATTGAAAAAATTACACAATTAGTCGTTAATAACTCCAAAATCCGAAAGTTGTAGCTCATATGGTCCTTGAGATATTAATTAGTATGTAAAAAGTACAAACAGATAGACAGACAGACAATGAGCGAGATAGGTCATATTGTAAAAAAAAAAAAAAAAAAAAAAAACCTTTTTGTTTGTTTTGATGTATGGAGCCAATCTCAAATTTTCTGAAAAGAGTTTTCGAGCAAACGGTAAGATCTATTTGGTAGGCCTATATAGTTACTTTGGGTACATCACGGAACTTTAAAAAAAAAATTTTAATAACTCACAGTGTGAAAGATATAGCCATAAACCCTATTTTTTTAAAATTGACTGTAAAGATTTTTAATCACATTTTGCTCAAAGGTAGTGTATAAGGACACAAGAAAACGAATTGGTCACCATCTCTCCAAAAATACAGGTTATAGGTAAAAAAAATTCTGACATTGAACCGTTAAAAAATGGTAATTTCTCATTTCGATTTCGATATCATCTCGATTTCGTTAAATTTTTAGTGAAAGTAAAGTTTTACGTATAACCGTGATTTGCAAAATCACAAATATAAAATAATAAGGACTAAAATAATACGGCCAGTAAATAATACAAGTAGACAATCAGGATGAATTCACAGCTAATTTCAGCGAATCGGAAATGAGATTCACTGTAATTTAATTTATTTACTCCTCCTTAACTATCATAGACTACCTGCGCCCCACGTTTTTCTCTCCAAGTATTCCAAATATATCCATAGCCACTAACAATCCTCCTTCAAAATTGTAGAAGGTTTATGAAAAATTATTTTATACTTTTCAGTCCGTTTAAAAAACGTGGTAAGTTAAAAAAAATATATTTATTTGATTTATTATTTTCTGTTTTTTAGTCTTATGTCCGGGTGAAAGATTTCAGTCAGTTTTGCATATATTGATGAGACACTGACAGGGACATAATATAAATGAAATTCCCAATGCATTTCACATCCTGTTTAGCTGCAAATGTCTGAAATTCAAAATATTACTTCTTATTACCTGTTGTTTAAACAAATGAACAGACAAGAAACTAACTGAATATTGTAATTTCATCTAATTCTGACCTATGTTCAAAATTTCAGGTCTCTAGCTTATCGGGAAGTTAGTTTAAACTCGATGACAACTAACGAAATGACATTTAGGTGACGATTAGTTTTGTTTTGTGTTTGGGTAAGTAAGAGAGTTTTTGCATTATTTTCGCACTGTTTATTTTTTTATGTTTTCCTTTACACTAATTAAGTTTTATAGGGTTACAAAATTAACAAATACACTTACATATTTATTCTACACTTTTACACGTGCATCAATGATAGAAACACACACACCCACCCCCCCACACACACACACATACACACACACGCACGCACGCGCGCACACACACGCACAAACACACACACACATATATATATATTGTTTACATATATACAGTAGTCTGATAGTTTATGCTTTATGCTACTCGCCACCGACCCTAACAATGAGGGGGGGGGGTTAGTTAAATTATCAATATTTAAAGCTTAATCAATGGTCCAACTTACAAGTATATAAAAATTACAGTTAAGACAAACTAAAAATAAAAAAAATACAATAATAGAACTTTACCACTGATATTAAAAATTTAATTTTAATCAATATTCTTAGGACAGTTTTTCAAACAATACGTATTAGTTGCTCATCCTTTTAAAAAATTCCACTTTTTGAATTATCGGTAGAACTTCATAAAATCCGTAATAAGGTTGTTATAAAATAATTAACTTCTCAAAATCGGCCCGATTTCGTTGAGATTTTAGTGAACTGAACAGATTAATGACACAAACCAATATGCAAAATATTACGGTTCAGGAATAATAAGTAAAAAAAGACTCGAATTTAATCAATAGACTACTATTAACGTTGAGAATGTGTTTCTAGCATAAGTGAAACAAGTTTTGGCCCTTGTTTCAAAGATATATATTTCAAAGATGGCGTCTTTCGTTTATATTCACATTTTTTATTGACAACATAGTATACTACTATACTGAGAATGAGTTTTGTTCCGTTTTTATTTGATTTTTTTTATGGGTGAGTGAGAAAGTTTGTGCAATGTTTTTACACCACTTATTTTCCCTAAATTATACACGTAAATTATAACCGCCATAACTCATAATTAGGAATACCTGCTGTAAGAAACACAAATATTCCAATTTACCATTTAAATAGGTTTGTATTACATTTTCCTCAAATGTACGTCCTAAAGTCCTACATTCAAAACAGACGTTAACAACCAAATAATTGTTGATGACGTTCTTCCTAATTTCTCAGCCCCTGCTGAGTACGGCTACCTGGATCTACATTTTTTTATGTACTCTTGGATTAGATCCCTCTCTTTTATCATTCCTATTAGGTCTCTCTTGACCAACTCTTGATCTTATCCGAGCCTGACACTATTAGAATAATCGAGGGCTAGGGTTCTTTATAGTTTTATGTATAATTACTTATACATTTTTAAATAAATGAAAAGATCGTAAAATCTTTATTTTACATTCTTCTTTTTCTTTTTTATAAGACGAGAGAAGTTTTTCACCTTTAGACAACAAAAGAAAACCTAATTTCTGGGGAAATTGTGTAAATGACGAATGGTCGTAATACATACAAAGAGTGTTAAAGAGATGGTTTATATAAGTACTTGAGATAAAGAATGTGTTTGCGTAGTGCGGAAATGCACGTGTACGACGAGTGAGTGCATATGAATGAGTGTTCCGGTAGATAAATGAATGAATAGCTTAGTACAGTCTGTACTTTAAGAAAATGTCTCTTATGTAAAGTTCAGTCAAATAATATTTGGTCATAGAGTGGAGCGGAGCAAGTCTGTTAGTTAATATCAAACTCTGAGTCGGTGTTGTACAAAACTTCCTATTTGTAATGTACATTATTTTTCGTGATAGTTTATGTAAGATTGTTTTCATCTAAAATATGAATAACGTATATATGACACAGCAGAAATAAATGGTTCAAAAACATTACACAAACTTTATCAGCCCAAAACTGAAATCGTCACCAGAAAACAATTAAAATAATATTTATATATTTAAATAGCGCTCAAACTTACATTGCTTGTGAAGTAAACACTTCTTCAGAGTAAATGATATAGAGAGCAGTCAATGTTCATTTCTCGTTTCCCCAATAGTTCCGAAACCATATCATTATTTATTTATCTTCAGTCCCAAAACTGACATATTGACACGGAGTTCAGTAATTACTGTAACTGCAGTTGCATAGTAATCATCTTCAAAAAATGGACTAAAAATTGGAGAGGCAGAGATATCGCACAAAACGGTGACACGTTCAAGGTTTACATATCCTGAGGGTCCTGCACACTACAGTATCACATTTTTGTTTGTAGATCTACAAAGCTAAAAATGATCTTCGTCTGACATCAGTAGCTGCGAGAAGTCAGAATGTTGATTAGTTAAATGCACGAAATGCTAACAAAGGGCGCATTCTAGTACAAATAGCTTAAATCTGTATTTTGTATGGAAGATGGTATAAATCATAGTGAATGGTCCTGTAAAGAGAGTGATTTAAAGTTTATGAATGACTCAGTGCAGGTCTTTTGAGACTAATCGAACTCTTTGAACATTGTCAGTTGTTCTGACATATTTTATTTTTCCACTAGGTTTTTTGTTTTCTAAAGAAGCTTGTAGCTTAAAATTATTCATCCAATTTTGTATCGATATAAAATCAGCAACTCTCAATGTCTTGCAATATTTAAGTGTTTTCTACTGTTTATATAAATAGTGAGGTTATAGCATGGGTTGTTTATTGTTTATCTCCATAGCAACCAATTACTAAACAAATCAACTCTATGAGTTAACTCTACCTTACTCGAAGTTATGGATGTACGAAAAAAATCTATGTAAAGTTATTCGCAGAAATAACAGTTTTGAGATGCCCTAGTCCGAAAGATTTAAAGAAAATTATAACTGTCGTATGTGTAGTTCTCTGCAGCAAAAACTATTAAACAGATATTGATCAAATTTTGTTGTCCATATCTGGACAAGTTTTTTTTTTTATTTAACTGTAACAAATTTAATTAAATTTTGCTTGAAAGGCCTCAGACAAAACGTAATGTTCGCTCTCTACAAAAACACCGATTTGTTTGAGATAATTTCATTTAAATCCCCCCCTGCAGCTGTTATGAAAAACAAATTTTTTCCTATCTAAATTGTAGTAAAATGTGAAGATTTTACCAAAAATGTAGTGCAAAACACAACAACAACAAAATACTAAGCTTCAAGAATAATTGGTAAATAAAGAAAATGAATTTCGGCAGCCGTCGTTGAAAACTCGATTTTCACATAAATATGATTTACGCTTCAAAAGAGTTTAAGATATCAGTGAAGCAAGTAAGAATGTTAAAACTTGTTAGTGGAGAACCGTTTGCATACCACCTAATCTCTCATAAGAGAGCCCCAGATTGATCAAGTTGTAAACACTGTGATTTTACGAGAGGTCCCGGGTTCAATCCCTGTGGGGGCACAAATATTTACGAAGTTGACCCAGTTTCGTGGGGAATTTTATTTTCAAAAGCCTAGAACAACAGTAACGAAAAAACACGACTCAAAAACCGTCACAGGAGGTCGAAGCTCTTCTCAGGGTGTTCCCCTAATAAGAAATACATGCACCAAAAATCAATAATAATTTTTGCTCACGTAGAGACATTTTCCGAAAATGGAGACGAATATTATTTTAAGGTGTGAGAATGTTAGTGCAATCTTTTTGCACAGTTTTATACTGCGTATATCTTTGAAAAGCGCCCTACAAATTATATAGTCGTTTTTTATTTTTTCTATGCAACTTCCGTTTATTTATACTGGGCCTTCCCTCCTCCATACCACAAGTTGGAATGAAACAAACTGCACAGAATAAACCTTGTGTCCTGAGCGGGATAGTAAGTGACGTCTGTAGCCACTGAGCACTTAGGAAAATATACTTCCTCATCAAAATTAGAGTAGTAAGATTCCTATTCTGTAAACATAATATTAAGGTTGCACCCCCACCGCACTTAATTCACATGTTTGTTTGTGTGTATTGAAACTAGACCTCGTTAAGTTTTTTTTTTTTGTTTTATTTTATTGTAGGAGATAAATTAATATTAATAACGTAATAATAAAAATATATACACAAAATACACATAGAATGTACAGTATTGTTTTTATTATACAGATAAAGACGATCTTATGTATAATTTCCACAATAATATTCATGATAATAAAAGGGTCAACCGTGTAATAAAACCCCACAACTGATGGTCCGTAGGCATATATAAACAATTATTTTTTTATAAAGTCGAAGTCTTTAAAGCGGCATAGCGCTAACATATTAATTTCTTCGTCAAATAAACATACATATTCGTAATCAGAATTATTTATTTAAAAACTCGATAGTTCTTGCCCCCTAACTACTCCAATGTCACCTTTTTGTTACCGCCATATTTTTCCTATTTGTAAGATAATAAAATAGATTATAAATGCAATGTTTCAAATACTGTATACAGGATTTATCGTCTACAGACAGACAGAAAGACAAACGCGCTTGAAATTATAAGGCCACTTGGTTTTAACTACGAACCTTAATAAAGAGAAAGGGAACTACCAAAAAGCCACGAATTTTTGGGCCGCTCTGACCCTACCGAATAGCCACGATCATTAGAGGGGATTAAGAAGGGTTCGTTTGCCAGCGCTGAAATGTCCGAAAAGCAACGACGGCTCAGCCAGGTAGCCGGCACCACCTCTGGGAAAAAGGGAATTGATAATTCCCTATGACATAAACCATTTACTACTACACTTAGTAGTTTGTAAAATAAAAGTTTATTTTTTATGATACAAGCATACTACAGGCACTACAAGCATACTTCGTACTAAAGGTTCGCCAGTCCCAGACATTTAAAAAAAAAAATTACCCTATTTTCGACTTTTACGTACTTCGAAATATCCAAAAACTACGATAATTTGAAAACTGTGATCTTCAAAAATCAATTTTGAAACCTTATTTTACAGGAAAAATGATGAATAAATCATATATCCGTGTCGGGATAGAGAAAGCTACAACAAAAATAGATACTAATATTTATAGAATATACTCTTTCGGCACTACAAGCATACTTCCTACTAAAGGTTCGATCGTGGCTTTTTGGACATTTCGTTCCTTGCGAGATGACCCTTCTTAATCCTCACTAATGATCGTGGCTATTTGGTAATTTCAGATGGACCGAAAAATTCGTGGCTTTTTGGTAACAGCCAAGAGAAATTAATGAAAATGCAATTCATCTTTCAATGGCTACTGAATTATTGTTCTCACATATCACGGAAACTGCTAACGTAGGCCTATACGCAACGCATTTGTTACTGTTTGGTTAAATTAAGTTGTATTGGTCAATCAAAAAACTATAATATACATTTGGCGCTGCAATTCAATTTCAAATCGAAGTAGTTTTTGTTGGTCACGCCGTGTTTAAGTTAGATGGAGAGGAACATCATGTCTGACTCATTAATTTTGGACTAGCGCAAACATTTTATATTTTTCATTTAATAAATATACATATTCGTAATCAGTATAACTTCAATAATTTTATTTGACAAAAGTTGTAACTCGATAGTTTTTACCCTTAACTACTCCAAGGTCATAATTTTTGTTGCCGCTATTTATTTCCTTTATGTAAGACAATTAAAAAATAATAATAATAATAGGATTTATCGAATACTCTAAACTGAACAATAATTTTGTGGAAATACATTCCACATGACATAATAATTATTGCTACATTAATAATAGTATATTTCATCACTAGGACCAAAAGTGAAGCTTTTCGATACAAACTCAAGTTTAACCGCCGAGGCCGGAAAATGAGCGAGGATCGAAAAGCTTCTTTTGGTCCAAGTTATGAACTAGCCTATATTTTTCGTTATACTGCAAACAATATAAGAAAACAATTTCACAAAAACTAAAATGTTATAACCTATTTACATTCACATTGATGGTAACAGCTATTTTAACGGTTATTTACTGTCGAGAGTATCGGTTGTTTTTATAGATTCTTTACAATCTTTAATTATATCGTATAAACAAAGTAACAGCTGATGACCTCGATCTCATTGAATGTTTTTAGGTCCTTGGACGTAAAAGAAGAACTTTATCATTTCAATGCATGTATTGAAAGCAGCTGTTTTTGAAACAGTATGACGAAAAAACAATTTATACGCAACCCAGGATGTTTTTCTTTATAAAAAATGAAACGTTAATGACCACCAATAAAATCTAATGAAAAAATTGAATTTCCATTGCGTTCCATAAGAAATACATGGACCATAAAATAGAGACACTTTCAAAGAAATGGCGACCATATGGATCTTTTTGGTTTTGTATATGGATCTGTGAGAATTGCATCGTTTAAACTATAAACAATAAGAAAGTTAAAAGAACAACGGATGAAATAAAAACTCAATATAATAACCTGATAATTGATAATTTGAATATACAATATATAGATGCGTGTCAGTTAATCGATCTCTCAATGACAGTTGTTGGATCTTTTGAAACGTGCCACTAAGAAAGCTTCTTAATCGATCTCAGGCTAGACACGAGAAATTGGTTTTTGTTTCCCCTCTTAAAATCCGTGACCTAGAAAAACAGTTAACAATAAAACTTCCCCGATTTTTTGTGCGTGTCAGGAAGATTCCGCTCCATATGTATTTGTATTTGAAGAGATAAAAAGATATGTCTAACAAAAGGAACCACCTCAGGGGTGGACATCTTCTCTTCCGAAACATTTATTCCAGATTTAATAGATAAAAGAATACAGTAAAAAATTGTATTGGATGGGATATAGGGCAAAACTGTTACATTTTAATAATAAAAACACTCTGTTGAATAAACCTAAAAAGTAAGACATCATGTCTTATTATTATACCGAATGCTTGTGGGAAATATTACAAATATAAGAAACTATGAAAACAGTTTAAATATATCACTCTATTTACAAAGTTTAACCAAAATAAATGGTCTAAAAACACTACACAAACTTTCACGCTCACCCATCCCCCAAAACCCAAATATAACCCACCAAAACTATTCCTTACGTCGTTTCGGTATTTGTCAAAATCCTCTAGTTCTGTATGTCTGTTACAAATGTTTCTTTATAAACAGTTATTGAATAAGTATTGAATATTATACAAGTTAATAATTGAATAAGTTGTGAATAATTATACAAGTTTATAATTGAATAAGTTGTGAATAATTATACAAGTTTATAATTGAAAAAGTTGTGAATGTTATACAAGTTTATAATTGAATAAGTTGTGAATAATTATACAAGTTTATAATTGAATAAGTTGTGAATATTTATACAAGTTTATAATTGAATAAATATTGAATATTATACAAGTTTATAATTGAATAAGTTGTGAATAATTATACAAATTTATATTTGAATAAGTTGTGAATAGTATACAAGTTTATAATTGAATAAGTATTGAATATTATACAACTTTATAATTGAATAAGTTGTGAATAATTATACAAGTTTATAATTGAATAAGTATTGAATATTATACAAGTTTATAATTGAATAATTATAGACTACAAGTTTATAATTGAATAAGTTGTGAATAATTATACAAATTTATATTTGAATAAGTTGTGAATATTATACAAGTTTATAATTGAATAAGTATTGAATATTATACAAGTTTATAATTGAATAAGTTGTGAATAATTATAGACTACAAGTTTAATTGAATAAGTTGTGAATAATTATACATGTTTATAATTGAAATAGTACCTATTGAATATTATACAAGTTTATAATTGAATAAGTAGAAGTAGAACACACAGACTGCACTCATAATTAATAGTTTTTTCGACATTCATAATCAGCCCCGCGTTTTAACCTTGTAAATCCATGATTACGTACATTTTTACCCCCGTGACCATAAGATTCCAAATCTGTAGATAATTTGAAATCTAGAGATACAGAGAGTTTCATGCCTTGGCCCGTTTGACACGTTGGACTATAGGCCTACTAGACAGAAAGAAACCTGCGCAGAACCGTCATCTCGAGAGTGGCTAGCGCACGCATGTAGGGGCGATGGCGGGGGAGGGGGGGATTGGATCGGTGATGGAGATAAAATGTTACATTTTTGTCATAATATAAAGGAATTTAAAACCTATAATTTCATGTCTTTTTACGTCTTTTACTTTGTAAAATATTTAAATTTACTAATTTTAGTTGTCAGGAACATAAACGATACACATTCATAGTTTTTAGCGCTGTAGTAGGTTTGAAAAAGAAAAAATTAAGCCCTACGCAATGAAGCAGCGGCCGGATATGACTGGCCTAACTCGGGCTCTCCCTCTCCCACCACAGTTCTACCTGCGCGAGACGTACCCGGAGCGAGGTTGTTTTCTAAACGGTACCCCTATAACAACCGTGTTCAAGTGTACAGTAGTTTAGTAAAATAACTACACTATAGATTTTTGTCAATTTTTTAGTAGTTTAATATTAGAGTTAATATATTATTTAGCTTTACAACTATGTTTGAGAGTAGAACGTTGTGACAATTTTCTTAGTCAGCCGAGTGAAAAATTGTTCTCGCTATAAAGGTACGAATATTGTCAAAACCAAAAACAGTTTATACAAAACGTCACTTTGGGTTGAAACTGTACTTTGTTTTCATAGTTTAATACTTTGATTAAGTTACATTCTCCGAAATAGCTATTATTGATTAAAATTAAAAGTCTATATTCATGTAACCTTCATGTATATATGCAATAGATGGTAATGGTTACCACCAGCTGGACTTCATTACAAATAGAGCAGTTATTTACAAAATATAATTGCACTGACCTCCTAAAAGAAAATGTGATATTCGTATAGTTACAAGATTCGGCAGGACCAAGTCACCGACACGAGCGGAGTGAGTTAAGACACTTCCACGTATGTATAGCCTCGAGGTCTGCCAGGGCTGAGACAATGACCCCGAGCGAAGAGACTGGAGACTTAAGATAAGAAAGTAATGATACAGGCTACACAACTACGAATTCAGAAAACCTGTGTAACAACTGTATTAAACAAACTTATCTTAATGGATAAGTTTCCATGATCTACCGATATAATTTCACTTTCCTACAAGGTCCAAGAATCCAACTTTTAGAGAATCTGGGGGGCTAGGAAAATACCTTGATGGCGCCCGTCAACTTGTTTTAAATTGTTATTATAGTTTTGTCCACCACCCAGAGAGAATAACACATCAACAAGAGAATGATTCAAGTAACGTCCAAGTAAGCAAAGTTGAAATTGTTTTTAATTAGAAAAAAATAGCTAAATTCTAAAAAGCCATGTAAGAAATGATTAATCCACAAACACAAAATAACTAGAAAAATACGGGGGGGGGGATAGAACGGAAAGGAAGTTGATCTGTAAAAATGTAACACATTTTCTGAATTTCAATAGTGTTATACATTGTACACTATGGTCTTCTATATCAAATTTCATGTTTCTATCTTAATTTTGTATCCGCTATTATATACTTACATACAGGCGACAACGGCTACGAACGGACGGTGTGTAGAAAATCATATTTTATGTTTCCTGAGGCCATGAAACGTAAAGATGAGTCGAAATTTTATACGATTTTTACCCTATACTTGGTATACTGGTTAAGTAACAGACAGACAAGAAGTAGATCTGTAGAAAAATCTTAGGCCTATCGATGAGTTCCCAGCTTCCCACTGAAAAGTAAACATGAAAATTGACTTTATTCCAATAATGTTTTGACTTTTTATATGTTTACTTTAAAAAATATTAGAGTTGTGAGAGTGTCATCTAGCTCGAGATCCATCGAACTAGACTCGGGACCGATAGATGAGCTAAACCTACTTCGCTTTGACTTACGACAGTGAACAGCTGACCGGAACTTTGTCTGCAGCTATGTTGAGCAGACCAGGCTAGTCAAATGAAGAGAGTTAAAAGTTTACGGCAGTAAACAGCTGACCGGAACTTTGTCTGCAGCTATGTTGAGCAGACCAGGCTAGTCAAATGAAGAGAAGTTAAAAGTTTACGGCAGTAAACAGCTGACCGGAACTTTGTCTGCAGCTATGTTGAGCAGACCAGGCTAGTCAAATGAAGAGAGTTAAAAGTTTACGGCAGTGAACAGCTGACCGGAATTTTGTGTGTAGCTATGTAGAGCAGACCAGGCTAGTCAAACAGAAAGAAGTGAACAGTCCGTACACGCATGTAAACGTGTTGTGAGTGCCTATCGCGTATTAATTTTGGTTTTAAAACTATTTTCAAAATTGCACCATGACTGTTTAATCCAGGGTCATGGCCTTCGGGGATTTTCCGGAGGATCAATCCCAAAACACGGACGCGGTAAACGAGATAAGTTGAGAACAGCTAATGGCTAACTTCAGTTATATCTCATTTAGTGTTCTGTGAGTGTTTAATTAGTAATTAGCTTTAATTTGGTAATGTAAAGCTCTTCAAAGCTGGTTACCCAATGGTGCATGGGCGGACATGATTCAAATTGGTCTACAATCTTTACAAATTGGTAACAGAGCGTGGACCTCTGGATTATGGGGCCATACATCATTAACGCTTTAAAATGGCTAATAATACATTTAGTGTTTGTGAATGAATTAGTAGAATGTTTTTTGGTAGCTGATCAGTAGAAGAGCACAAATATAAAGACCCCAAACTCCAAACATTTATCCTATTTTTAAAATTTCCGGGTTATGGTAAACAATGAAGTCTAACATATTTCTACCTTTGCTAATTTGCCTGTATGTTGCTATAAACAAGAATAATTGTAACCCATACGTTTCGTTTTGTAAACATTACTATACGTAGATAAAACACAGACACACAAACTTCTAACATAAAACTGTTAGAACGATTGCTCAACAGACAAATGTTAAAATGTTGATTTTTTCCAGATAAGAAAATTATACGAAGACCCAGAAAGAAGAATGTCATTTAGTGATGACAATTAAATATATAACACAGGATTTTGTCGTTTTCTTTTTATATCCGAGACATAATTTAACACGACGTGAAGCTGTTAACATCTACTTATAACCACTTAACAAGTCGAGAACACGGTTGTGTGTTCTGAATTGCAAAAAATAAACATAAAAACGGAAAGGGAAAATGATCCGCGCGATAAAATAAAATTTGTGGGGATAGATCGCGGTAAATAAAAACGAACAAGTAGACAGGACGTGAGAGAAGGGGTTGGTTATAAACTAGACGGTAGGTTCTCCACCCCTAAAGCTATCTTATCTCCCTCGACGAAAGATTGGGTCGGGGTTGAAACGTTTCAAGGTCTCCATCCGTCTGAAAACAAATTAAAGCCCGGGGTTTTAATGAAAGTGCGTGTGTGTGCCTCGACTATTTAATAGATATAGAGTTGGAAGGGTTGGGGGAGAAAAGTGAAACGACTTATAATGAAAGCAAAAGTACAGCCCTAATTCCAGACACCCTTTTTGTCTTTCTTGATTTCACTTTTAAAAACTGTAATTGAACTTGAATTAGGGTCCTTGCAATTCTTGTCTGCCGTCCCTCCTGTTTGTGAACTCTTTTGCAGAAGAAATATCTATATATAGCCCAACATAGCTAACTCGAACCTTATAACTCGAAATCTGTATAACAGGAATGTTTTTCCATTCCATTGAATAAAAACCTTTATATTCTATTAATGATATTACACCAAATGTTCTGTGCTATGAATAATGCAACTTTTTAAATAACAAATTCCAATAATACCAAATTAGACTTAGAAAATGATGATTTGAGTAGAATGAATAGTTGGTTAAAGCAAATAGTCTTCTTTTAAATATTCTATAGACTCATCTAATTAATTTTTATTCCAATCATAATAGATCTTCTTGAGGTCATTATTCATATTTACATATTCTAAAAACAACAACAGTGTAAAATTCTTGGGGTTAGTATTTGACGGCAATATCATATTTTGGATTTAACTGTTAAACTAAATGAAGCGTCTTTTCTAATACTGACCGTTAAAAGAGTTACTGATATGCATATCAAGATAGTTTATTCCTTATGATTGAATGGTTATGTTTATTCCCTGCTTTCTTATTGCATTGTATTTTGGGGGAAATTTAAGTCATCCAAGTTGGATTGAAAACCCAAACAAATTCAATAAAATATTGATTGTATATCTTTTGGATAAATGTTTTTATTCATTAGATGATTTTATGCTGCTGAGGTTGTCCAATTACCTGTGACAGGTTGGAATTGAAATTTTCTGTTTTAAAATTTCCATTTGTAGTTTCAATTCATGCGTATGTTTAAGATATGATGTAATTTTGTATTTTAGTATTCTATTACGTTTTGAGTTAGTATTAAGTTGTTTTTGTAACTGTACGCTTACGTATAAATTTAACTATTGACAAACCCTCTGGCTTTATATAAATAACAAATAGAGAAAAAAACAGAATCTAACTCGAAATTTATACTTAATTTAACTCCACAACTGAAATTAAGTTACAACTACGATTACTCGAATTTAAAAAAAACTTATCCTCTTTAAGTTGAAGGTTCGTTTTGGTTGTGTACGCATATAAATCGGCGCCACCGATTTTGATCAAATTTTGCTCTAAACCAATTTTTCGCTCGTACCCAACCAAGAAAACGTATCTTCCTAAAAAAAACAGGTTCGCGAATTTTCTGTAAAAAAAAAAAAAAAAATATTATAATAATACTGTAACAGGCCATGAACTGATATAAAAGACGTGACTTAGTTTAAAGTTTAATGAAATTCGAAGATTATTGACTTAAATTCGTGTGAAAAATCGCAAATAAAAAAAGTAATAGAGTTGAAGAATAACTGACGAATAGTTTTCGTTGATTTTTATTTGATTTTATAAATGGCTGACTGGGAAAGTTTGTGCAATGTTTCTGCAAATTGTATTTGTTTTCACTTCCTAAATCTAACAAGGCAATCTAAATATTTTTGTTTATATTTCCCATCATTACCTGAGGCACCGCAAAGTAGTTTTCTGAACCTAACCTCACCATACCCATTATCACCTGAAATACTGCAAAGTTGTTTTCTGAATGTTCAATGAAGACTTGAAAAATAAATCAAAACATAAAACCAATAAACAATTTAAAAAAACATACACACTCAAAACTTGAAATGAAAACCTTGATAATGTCCTCGTTATGTTTTATACACAAATACAATACTATTTGTAACAGATAAATTGTAGAATTTCCGATCATCCTCAAATAAACGTCAATACCTGAAAGCCATGAAATGAATACCGATCCTACACAACAGAATATTATTCTCTGTTTGAAGTTATTTGTTAAGATGGAAGTTCAATTTTATTATTATACATTTTTCGGACATTTGCCATTTACCGTGATTGTGTTTTTTGACTTCTCAGTTCCAGCTCTTAGATGCATGCTTAGATATTAAGGTTGGTGGCATTCTTATTTAATTTTACTTCTCACATAGGCTTAGTTTCTAGTTTCATGTTTCTTTAGTTTTAGTCACTTGATAACGGAAATTGATTCTTATTCCCGAAACGTCGTGTTTTGAATTTTTAACACACAAATGATGGCAAATGTTCGAAAAAAGAGTTTGAAGTGGTTTGATTATATGATGAGATACGTAGACGAAAGAAACCCTAAACTAATCAATCAAGTATCTAGGAAAAAACAAGAGAACACAACCAAAGAGGATATAAAATGACATAGTGATGAAGGCGATTAATAACAAGATACTAAGGACAGAAGAGTTTTGTTTTTTAACACAGGAAACAATATTAGTGTTAGAATCGTATAATAATAATTACTAAAAAATAACATTTTAATAAATCACCAATAATATCTCCAGTAACCGAAATGTTAGTACTGTACAATTGTGTATGTAAACTATACTATTATCAAACGGGGAATACGGCTGAACCAAGGGTTACCTTACTCTAAGAGCATGCGCCATCACACACAGGCGCGCAGAGCCTGTACCTGCCAGTCCAAAGTCTCTAATTTACTTATAGAGTCCATAATAAAAAATGTGTGCTACAAAGTGAATGAGAGTATGATGACTAATAAATGGCAATAAACAACACTGTCCTATATCTTTATCGGTAAATATATATACTTTTCGATTTTAATGAATCAAAGGAGCACAATATAATAATAGTATAAAACATAATTTTTACTTTATTATTTACATTGTGACAAGCTGTGTATGAATAAATATGTATTAAAACAGTAATATTGGCATATACACAATTTATTTTTTGTAAATTTAATATAACAGTAATACAGAGAATAATATTGAAAACAACAAAAAATTCCCTAGTAATATTGAAAATTAAACAAATATTTTTTTAAAAAAATGCAAAAACATATTTTTTTATTTATATACATTGTCATAGGGTATGCATTATAAACATTTAGTAGAATGTAGTAATATTTTCATTCTCAAAATCAACAGAACTAGATTAATATACTACAACGTACAGTACTAAGTTTACTTGGCAGGGACATAGTGATTCACACTTATGAGTCATCATACAGTAACTCATATTGTAGCAAACATTGTTGATTTTGGGCTGTAATTCAGTAAAATATGCGTTGTTTGGTCTCCTTTTTCTTGGTATTATATGTAATATAAAAATATAAATATAGCAACTCATTTTGATACTTTTAGAAAATTGTTTTCCTCAGAACGTAGACTAACTTTTCCCATAAGTTCATTTTCTATATATTTGATTTAAATCAAGTTGTTAATGTCGGTGATTTACATTTTGCTATTTATCCCTAAATCCTAATATTCCTTCACTTTAAATTTGGAACACTGGTTTCACTATTCATCTTCCCATTTCAATAAAATTTGAGCGAAATCGGTAGATTGGATTTTGAAAAAAAGAAGTTTTTATCTTAAATCCTGGAACAATTGTAATTGTTAACTCCCGAAACGACTATTTTGAAGAATTTTTTTTTTTTATCCTTAGAGGCTACAATTTAGCAAATTTGAACAAAGTTATTAGACCCGATTTAGTGTTTTGGTGTTAGCCAGCTACCTACTAAACCAAATATTATATAGTTGATATAGTGGTTAAAGATCTCGTGTGTGTACGAGGTTCCATGTTCGAGCCTCTTGTGGGCTGAAAAAAGTTCTGTGTTAACCCAGCATTATGAGTAAAGTGTGTAGCTACGATTAGTCACGAACTTTATAATTACGGAAACGGAAACTCAATGTGCTGACCATATATCAACTAAGGAAACGACGTCTAACAAGACTTTGGGTTACTTTGCTGACGATTTTAATATTTTGTCTTATCAAAAAAGATGATAAAAATATCTAAAATATACAGAGTGTTTCAAAAATATATGTTCTACCTTCGGTCAGTTATTTACGGTATCAACATAAAGAAAAAAAATTATAAACATGTCCGAAAATTCATTGTCCGACTGTCGCCCATTTTGCGTTTCTTCGAAAAAATAACGATACTGTTATAAATTATCAACATTTTAAAGTTGAAATTTGGTAACTTATACACATTTTGTATGCTGCATTGTACCTGTACACAACTGTAAAACTTTATCTTATTCATTTTAAAAATAGCGGCGGTTTGAAATTTTTAATATTGAATATCAAAAAACCATTAACATAATTAAAAGATAATTCAAACGGCTGTCATTTTGAAAATTTAATTCTTTATAGGCCTATACTAGTAAACATAGCCTAAACAATATCTGCATCAAATTTCGATTTTAAATCTTTATGATTTCTAGTGTTATCGTTATTTTTCCGAAAAATACAGAATGGCAGACAACGGATAACGTAGTGCTTCCGGACTGGTTTATAGTGACTTTTTTTTATTTACTTTGATGCCTTGAATCACTTTTCAAAGTTAGGACACATATTTTTAAAACATATGGTATATTCATACTAAATATTATTCAAATATATCCATTTTGAATAGTTATAAGATGAAATTTTTATTCTTTATATATTGGTAAAACAGCGTACAAAATATTTACACCAAATTTCGAATCGAAATCTTTAAAATTCCCAGTGTTATAGTTATTTTTTGGGGAAAAAATACAAAATGGCCGACGACGGATAACGTAGCGTTTTAAGACAAGTTTATACGATTTTTTTCTTTGTTTTGATACCTTTCCATCACTTGCCAAAGATAGGTTTTACCCTATTTATTCAAATATGATCAAAATTATTTCCCAAATCACCTATATGCCAGATAATCCACTTTCATGAATTCAGGATACCTACATCAAAATGAACATGTTCATAATGTTTTTGAAAATCCAATAACTTTCTGTTTCTATATTTCAGAAAGTAAAAGCAAACCTAAATAATAAAAAAAAAAAAAACTGTTCATTATTCCGACGGCAAACTCGATTTACAATCAAAACTACGATCTATTTCAAAACAAAAACTAAAAATGAGAAAGTATAAAAACTTCCCTGCAGGAGACTAACAGCTCCCATTTGGAGATTTTATTAATTTACCCCTAATGACTCTACATAAATTCAATCTTAATTGAAAGTCAGTTGTTAACCCCTGCATATTTGTTTAATGGAAAGTGTTTCGGAATATTAAACGATACCAACATGACAGGGAGGTCTCGACACTGAAGATAACCATCGCTACGTTGGTATTTGATTGCTGTTGATAACGGACGAGGTCTGCCATTAGTATCTGCAGAAGGCGCGTGTCTAGGCTAGACATCAAGGTCGAACCCCCTACCACTAGAATTATATTACGTCTAAGGGATGGAATTAATATCCAAGTATATGATACGCTGAATATCTTAGTATCAGTTCTTTTAGGGGTAACTTATTAAAACAACTTGATGGATGCCATCATGGTATTTACCCAGCCCCATCATACAATGTAATACAAGCAGATCCTATAAATATTATGCTCAAAAGTTGGTTGTTTGGTTAAATTATATTGGTGGTTCAAGGTGTCCACAGTAAGATAAGTTTGTTTGGAACAGATGTTACACAGGTTTTCTGAACCTTGTAATTGTGTATATTTCTACTTTCTTGACGTCGCTAGGCCCTAATGGGTCTCGTAGATGTGTGTATATTAAAATGTCTCCACTCGTACAGCTTCGTCATTATCTCTATCATTGGTTTCAAATTTTACATGCTCTTTTTAATCATACAGATTTGAAAAGTATGACCTGCCTACTTCATCTGGTTGATTAAATAAGCTTAAAATTTGGAAATATGTGGACAATTTAGAGCTTCAAGAATAGAGGTTCATCAAAATTTGACCTTCAATATAAAATATACCATATAATTTTGAAAAAAGAAACGAAATATTAGCGCCTGTTTACTTCAAGTAGAGAGCCCCGGAGACCTCGAATTTTAAAACCAAGTAGAGAATATCATTTTTAGCTCATTTTGAAATTTTTCGAAAATTTTTTTAATATATTAAGCCCATTTATTTGACAAAAATATGCGGTTTAGAAGCATCAGTTTCAAGTGACTCGCTTTCGTAGTGTAATGTGTTAACTTAGAGCTACTGAAACTAGGGACATAATTTTGAAATGGTTTTCAGTTATTAGAAAAACCACAATTCTGATTTTGACCTTTGTTATCTCGCAAAATAGCACGGGCTTCATGACTTTGTTCAAAACAACTTGACTAATATTAGTTTGAAATAAAAATTGTAAAGTATCATCAGTATTGCCTACATTCCAAAACTAATGTTTCAACCCAAAATATTATAAATAACTTTTGTTTTCTATGAATTATACATTGGAGTTTTCTAAAAAATATTTCGCTGTATTTAATAAATTAAAAGTAAGTGTACTAGAAATAAGTGCTGTCACAAGATTATCTGTGACATTCAAAGATTACCATATCGATTTCCTGTTTTATTACTGTGGTAGTGTCCAGTGTGCGCTTAAAGAATCCGATCCCATGTTTAAATAAATTGATCAATATTGTTTTTCTTTTTACCTCTATGAACGTTTTTCTACTTGATCCTTAACACATCAACAATGACACGGATTTTCAATAACCAGAACGCATTGTTTCTGTTGAAACAATTTAATTCAATTTTTCTAAGTCAAAGCTCCAATAGTCCCAAACAAAACGTATGTCTCACTATTCCTCCAAAATGCTGTTTCGAAATTTATCTACCAAACAATATAAATTACCTAATTTCTCAAAATTCAATTTCCTTCAAATTTTAATGAAATGTGAACATTGATAACTCATAATTTATATTACCTTTAACAAAATACGGTTTTCTCAAAATCGGTTCTAATGATGTTCATCAAATTTTGCTGAAGAAAACATCTAAGGACTCAAAGATAATGTATTAATAGCGATATGTCGATGCATGTGTTATTGATAAAAACAAAACAAACATTGGAATAATACGTAATTTCTCAAAATTGACTCTACCGATATCGTTCAAATTTGTTATAATGTGAAGCTTAATAACCCAAACCCGTGCGCAAAAGTTCATGTTTTAAATATTACGGTTCTGAAATAACAAAATTACACCTTGTCCGCTTAAATTAAAAGCACGATTTTAGTCAAATACGATTAACGCTGAGAACATATTTTCCAAAAACGGCGTCCATTTTTACTATTTAATAAACAACCACCGAACTGATATTTTGGACGATGAATAGTTTGTTTGGTTAGTATTTCGATTGTTAAAGGGTGTGAGAAAGTTTGTGCAATGTTTTTGCACCTTTTTTCTTCTTTCTCTTATATAGGAAATAAAGTGACATTTTCAAAATAACTATGAATATTATTTTGATTTTCTGAAAGGTTGTGTGGATTTATTGTCCACGAATCTCACAATTGAAATTATTTTTATAACGTAAACTCCATTTTTATTCTATTTTACCCAACTTCCCCTTACTACACATGAGACATTACGTAATAACACAGGGTAATATTTCTGCTTCCGGTTTTATTATTATATTTTCATGAATGAGAAAGAAAGTTTAAGAAATTCATATTGTGAGCAACGCGAGGTTGAGGTGATGGGCGGAGTCGGAAATATCTTTCAACGCAGAGAAGACGGGAGAATCTAGCCGAAGTATTTATTATGAAGAGGTAGAGAAATTGCTGGAAGCGTAATGTAACTGGGGTTAGGTTAGGTCTAGCAGCGAGCGCCACGCTTCGCGGGATGTAAGGGGGCGTCATTCTGTCCTACTATACCGAATTATTACATCTTGAAACATAGTCCAAATCATGCAAGTGTTATAAGTTGGATGATAGTGTCTTGATGTGGTAAAAAGTGCAAAGCTTTTAGTCTTTTGTATTGACAATAATTTGACTTGGGTTGATCACATAACATATATTTGCGTTAAAATTAATAAAGGAATAATTATACTAAGAAATTTGAAATTATACTGCTATTATCCTACTATTTTATTAACCGCTTACATATGTGAACTGTGGGATTCTTCTTTGGGGAGATTCGTCAGTTCGGAATATGTCAAGGGTTATTGTCTTGCAAAAAAGCTATAACACTTATGGCAGGTCTAAAAAATGCTGAGTCAGGTAGGGTTGCGTTTAAAGATATTTGAGTTCTTACACTTCCCAGTATATATATACTTGAGGTGATGTTCTACTTTAAATTCAAATTTAATGTAATCATATCCAAAATAAAGATATACACGGTTATAATACCAGGCAAGCTAATACAGTATAACAAACACACAGAACACAATCTCATAAAAAAAAATACGCCTAAGTATCAGACGCGTTTCAACGAAAAGGTCGTCCTCTTCAGTGATAGTTGTGGTTTGGTTGGTGTAGCCAGTGGCGGCGATAGCGGGGGGCCCGTGAACTGGGAGGGCCCGCGAGCCTTGACCGGGATTTTTCGGGAAATTTTACCGGGACCTGGACCCGCGACGGGCCCCCCCTATCATAATAATATTTTTAATCATAAGAGTATTGTCAAGAAATTACTAAAATAAGGTAAAATGTCTTCAGACAAGATTGTGCATCGTGCATCCAAAACGGCAATAACCATTATTTTTTAGAGAGCAGTATTTATTATTTAATGTCATGATACGAAGTATGTGTATTGTTTACAGTTGGCCGATAAGTAATGCAGCTATCGCTACGTCGCGCATCGCGGTGACTCACCGGCGCCGGCCGGCGAAAAGATAAACATCCGGGAAAAGATTATTGGGAGTGGGGGGGCCCGATGAACAAATTTGCGGGGGGGCCCGCGGGTTTTTATCGCCGCCACTGGGTGTAGCTGGTGTAGCTGGTGTATCACTGAAGAGGACAACTTTGTCGTTGAAACGCGTCTGATACTTAGGCGTATTTTTTTTATGAGAATTGTGTTCTGTGTGTTTGTTATACTGTATAGTTTTTCTCATAAGTCAAGCTCAACATTTAATAGGCAAGCTAATAATTATCGTACTAGACAGCACAGACTGAATCTATACAGCAAACTTCCTTCCCCAAGCTCCCACAACTTAGACAGCTACTCTGTGTACTGTAGCCAGGTTCTGTGACAGCCAACCTAACTTCTTACAAATCGTTCTTGTGCACAATTTAGTTACTGTCTAACGCGCAAAGTAACACTATAATATTCAAAGAATAAGAAATAACTGTAACCTATACAGAGAGATCAGCTTAAAATAGACCCCAACCCTATTGCATTAAAAATAGGTTATACCAATGACTACATAAATACTATAAGACACGACATAGGATAGGGAAATAGTCTAAGCTTTACGGGTGCTCTTCGTCACAAGTTTGACACACAGCTATCAGAGAGCGCTAGCAGGAGGTGCTTGACTGTACGCATCCCACTTGGTTGAGACTATACAACTGTTGACACAGCATAGTCAGCGTTGTCAGTTCGTGCGCTGAGATAAGCGATTCTCGACTTTCCCTCGCATCTCTGGTCCCATATGTGGCATCAGTGCGCAACTGAAACATTGTTTGACCGTAGAGCCACCTAGCGCCAGTCACATCAACTTCTAGCAGAGCGACAGCTCCACACCCTAGCGGGTATTGGTCAACTCAAGAATAAGCGTAGAATATTTAACATGGCCATGTCGTGTCTTATAGTATTTATGTAGTCATTGGTTATACCTATATTTACAATGTAGTCATTGGTTATACCTATATTTACAATCATTTTAATTATTTCAGACATTGTTGTACACTATTTTGTGTTAGCTAGTGGTAATGACTCGGAAGTGCCGAGCCTAGTAACTATGAAAAATACGCGGAAAAAGCTCACAACTGGAATTTAGCGAAAAAAGCGCACAACCTGCCAGATTGGTGTTTGATGAGGGTGACACAAAGGTCAACCCTTGAGGAAACAAAATTTGACTGGCGAAAAGAGCGCGCAACATCAAAAATCCCCGCCTCGATGTTGACTAGATAGCTTTGACGCCTAACCTAACCTAGCCTTACTTGACCCGACCAAAACTGAAGTTGCTATTTTTATTTAACTCCATATGTAAGTTATATTATTTAAATTAAAAAAACTGATTTCATAGGTTATAAGTCAATTTCCACCACTCGTAAGTTTTATGTAAACAGTAAGAATAGATTTGTTAAATCAAATCTTTTTAGTCAACACCGAATCGGGGTTTTTCGTGTTGTGCGCTTTTTACGTCTGTCAAATTTTGTTTCCTCAAGGGTTGACTCTTGCCTCACCCTGACGCGCTGTGTGCTTTTTCCGCGACACCATATGAACATCACATTTTCTTGAGAGGTATGGGTTCGAAATTACATTAGCTATTTGTCATCGTAGAGCTACAAATTTCTGATGTTGGTAACATTACATGTTGAATTAAAATCTGAAGAATCAACATAAAATATTTTTTTTAATGTTTTTTTTCTTTCTGTATTTAAATATGGTTGTCTACTTACTTTATATCATGGTCCTTTCTTAATTTTTGTTTCCTCTACCATCCGTAGACTACGTATTGATGACGAGAAGGGTTCACGGCATGTCGAAAATCATTCAAGATCAATAAAAAACAGATGTCAAGGTTGTACAAAACTAACCCTATACTTCGTAAAAGATAAGTAAAACATTAATATTATTTAAAATCGTATTTTGATTATAAGTTAAGAGCAGGCTAATTGCGAGTTCTCTCCCGCCGTCTATGGTTTAGCAAATAACATATCCATGTTATGACGGTGTCTTGTACGTGCTTCTCGTTTCTTTTACTGGGTTTGCACTAATAACTAACCATTATCTCGACTCACGACTATGTTTGGGACGGGAACACCCGATTTGGAAGTGCGAATGTATCGTCAAGATTCGGTCACAACTTGTAGATCACTCACAAATAAACGTATACCGGCGCATTATTTAATGTTTCAATAATAGTAAGCATTGAAGACAAACATTTTACAACAAAGGTTTTTGGATCGAGGGGGAAATAAAATGAAATTATTAATTTTTTGTCTGCCTTATATTTTCAAGGTCAGTTGAACGCCGATTCATTTAAAAAATAGAGAGAGAGAGAGAGAGAGAGAGAGAGAGAGAGAGAGAGAGAGAGAGAGAGAGAGAGAGAGAGAGAGAGAGAGAGAGAGAGAGAGAGAGAGAGAGAGAGAGAGAGAGAGAGAGAGAGAGAGAGAGAGAGAGAGAGGAGAGAGAGAGAGAGAGAGAGAGAGAGAGAGAGAGAGAGAGAGAGAGAGAGAGAGAGAGAGAGAGAGAGAGAGCAAAACTTCAGAATATGATTCTTTGGGTCAAAATAAGTCAAACGTTTGTGTGAACATATGTCCTAAAATGCTTGGTTTTCCTTTCGTCCACTATTTTGTGTTTTTTACAAAAAACGTATTTTGGAAATAAATTACATCCTATCAAGTCCAAATTTGATATACATTTTTTTAAAGTTACTTATTATGAATGTACCAAAATCAGGACTTTGTGTTACATGTTTTCAAAATGGCGGTCGTTTATAATATATAATTTAAACTACGTCGAAAACCGTCAAATTTACAAGAGAGAATATTTTCCTCATTTAACAACAAAAAAGTTTTAATAATTTTTCGATTATTAAACGTTTCGGTTAAACGATAACAGACTTGTGAACATAAAACTAAAACTTTAATTTCTTGGTAAGGATCAAATTATTTTCCTCAATGTTAAAGTGATTTTTTGTTAAGTTAAAAATAAAGCGGCCCTAATACTGTATACATGTTTGTTTTACCTTGAAGACAAGGTTTGTAAAGAGAATACATAAATAAAATTTCAATATATTTTAGTTTTTTACCTATTTGTAAGAAACAAAAATTGTTATTTTAACCTGATTATGAGGATTAATTAGCTATTGTTGCATATAATCTATGTTTAAAACTCCATAAATGAGGCACGTCTATTCTTGTTTCCTTTCAGAGGTTTTCCTCAATGAAATTTACGAAAGGCTTCACGGCCCCAAAAGTAAGTCAAGAACAATATTCAACCTTGAAAATTCGTAAAGACCACCGATTTGTGGTCAATCAAATTCTACATGTTAAGTTTATGAGGATAATGTTATTTAGTTATTGTTTGATGTAAATATAACTGTTAATCAACTGATATGATTAAAATTTCCTATGTTAGGTTCAAACTTTACCTATTAGATAACAGTATTTTATAATCATCTCTCAAATAAGACGAATTAACACAATATAACTCTATATAATTTGTTGTAATGTTGTACACTTAGTCATTAGACTAGGATTCAATGGAAGTACAAATTACATCTTCATAAGAACCAGTTTATAAATAGTCCTCTGCCAGGGACAGTTACGAAGGTAATAATTTCACTCTCGTTTCATAGAACAGGATTATTTTCTTTCTGTATTACACTTACTAGGCCAGTAGTAATACCATTTGCCATCTGTTGAACTGAAGCAATAATTGTAAGACGTAATCAAGAGACGGGGAATCAGGGAGGGGGAGCTGAGAGGATAAACAAATTTAATTATTTAGTCGATGACTTCCTAAGATTGTATTTTTTGTTGTTTAAAGCCGAAAAACTTTACGGTTTTCATCGCCTTATAAAAAAAAAGGAACGTAAGAATATAAAGTATGAAACATATGACAAATAAAAAGATGAGAACCACTAGTCCTCAAAAAATATTCTAATATTGTCATGGTAAGAATAACAAGACAGGACCCAAGACTACAAGAAGAAAGCTGTAGATCCAGCTAGGGTCTTCGGGTTCGCCACACTCCCGTACTCGCTAATCATGATTACTAATGTAAAATGAATCGGACACAAATAAATTGAAAATAAATATGAAAAAAAAAAAATTTGTAATAAAACCTCCGGACTGTTGTAAATAATTAAAAAATTAAAACTTAATCTTAATTTCAGACTAAAAAAGTCTTTGTTTAAATGTTATGTTAACATTTATAAACCTGAAGATGTCTCTATGAAGACGAAACGGCTTTAACAAACACGCTAAGGAAAAACGAAACAAGGACTGTTTTAGACTGAGATTAAGGTATTTATTTTAAAATTAAAATTATGTTTTTTTTTATCATATAAACAGAAATTTTTGAAACAAAATTGTATTATTGTTTAAAGAAATAACATAATATTTTTTTAACCTATTTTCTGGGTTCAATTTTATAGCTGGGACCAAAAGATAATATACAATTTGGAATTAATTCTTTAAGTTCATTAGATCAAAATGCAAATATAGTCTAGACTACGTAATATGCTTAAAAAACTCAATGTCGAGTTTTTTGTCGATATATCCGTTTTGAGTTCCGCCGATTCCAAAATGTCGTCTGTGTTTACAACATGTCTTTTCAGCCCAACCACGTGAACTGATTTTAATGAAATTTGTTATACAGACATTATTTTAGCTATATCTCGGGACATTTACTTCCATTTTTTATATCGAAATTTAGAAAAAAAAAAGATTCTTATAATGGGCAGCAACCAATTTGACCAAATATTCCTCCTCTTGGACCCTCTAAGAAACCAAACAAAACTTATTGGTAGCGAACTCGCCAAAAATATCGGTACATGAGTTAACAGTTAAAAAACAAATAAATATATACGAAATTTCTCAAATATTATTTCCTTCCATTTCAGTGAAATGTGAAGATTAATGACTCAAACCTATGTCCAGAATCGAATAGCACGGTTGAGGTGTAAGTAGTAGGATAATGTAACAATTTGTATAAACCTTGATTTTAATCAAATACAATTTACACTAAGGATGCAATTATTCTACCCTATCGCTCATCATCGCTTTACATAAAGCCCTCGAGTACTTTAATAGCGTCAGTGTCGGAATATACCAAAAGTTGATCAAGAGAGACTGAGAGGGATCTAACCCAAGACAATATTTAAAATGTGTATACCCAGCTAGGTTCCCTCGGGATTGATAAATCCGTACTCACTAAAGCGAGGCCCTGAGGGTACCAAATTATTCTATAAGTGAAACAAGTTTACGCCTTATTTAATATTATAAATATTTTTTCAAAGATATTTTTGGCAGTTTTATATTTTCGGAGATAAGTGAAGGAGAAATTTTACTCAATGTGTGTACACCGTTTATTGTTTCTTCCAATTTTTCATAAAACTGATGTCCAAAAATCTGAAGTTATTTATTAAATATCTTGACAAATTTAGATGGGGGGATGTGTAAAACAAAAGTTGGTTATTTTGTACTGTTGAATAAGATACAGCATTAACAAATTATAGGTTTTTATTACTTTTTTTTAAGACGATAAAACTCTCGATCATTACAGCCTTATAAAAAATAAGAAGAAAAGAACATAAAATGAAAATCACGAAAACTCTAGTAGTCTCAGCGTCAGAAAAGAACAAGAGTTGGTCAAGTGACACCGGTTAGCAAAGATGAAAGAGAAGGTAGATCCAAGAATACGTGCAAAAAGTGTAGATCCAGCTAGGTCGCCTCGGGATTGCTAGGCCAGTACTCACTAAAGTGAGCCCTTAAGGGTACTTAACATAAAAAAAGTTATTTTGATATAACTTTAAACACATGTAACAAAAAAAAACATTTTTTCTAACCATAGATATCAAACAACTTAAAGTTGTTGATTCCCAATTTAAATATAACCGTGAAAGAACACTCAATACGTATTCTAGGTACCATGTTCAGTACTCACTTTATGATCCTGGGTCATAATTTTGTCACGAAGATAGCGAAATTTCCAAACGAAATTCACTTATTGTTGAGTAGGCTAAACGATAACGAAGTGGGTTTGTTTGTTATGGTGAATAACACATTTGAAAGCCGGAGAAATTATACTCGTTACGGCATCTAACGGTTTCATGACGAACTACTAACACAATCGGTAATGCAGATCTAATATACAGAGTAGAGTGTACACCAATGTGCACTAGAGTTAGGACCTTACATAAAGACTTAAATGTGCCGTTCATCAAACAATACATTCAACGATTATCAGCTAATCTCTTCACTAGGTACATATGACACAACATTTGACAAACACAGACGGCCGCTGTCCTTATTCACAACGACCGACCTTGATTTCTCATTTGGGCCCATATAGCCTACTAAATACTCGAATTTCACCTCTTTGCTTTTCACCTCTGTTTCAGACCAAAGGGTGCACCGCAGCGGCAGGCAGTTTAATCTTGCACCCTTATTTCAGTATTGAGTAGGCAACAGAAGAAGATATAGTTTGTAGCTCCTCCAATAAATTCACTAACAAGGTATTTGTAAGGTAACTCCCATCCTTCACTTTACACACCACAACCACCAAACCTGGGCTCCTGCATGATCTGTCGCGAGGTTTTACCTGACTGGACTCTGTCAATTCAGGTCTTTACCTCGCCCTTCGAACTGGTTTGGGGATACATAACATTCTGTTTTTTTTCACATTTACAATCTCGATAAGCCCATGGAAAGAGCTTCTCAGCTTAGTACATGGAAAACTTTCCTGTTTTCTTGTCCTACGCGATAGGGGTACTAACAGGAAGGAGGGTGGTTTTTAGTGAGTAAGAATCTCACACTATTGGGAAGAGTGGATTTCTCCCATTGTCTTTTGAAGATATTCCACCTATCCTGCGAAATTAAAAAAAAAAAAAAAAATACAGAGCTAGTTGCTGAAAATAAAATAAGCACTCGATTAATACTAATAGCACACGTTTTTTGTTTTAATTTGAACTTCAAGTAGCGAGAGAGCAGGGGTCAAAAATTCAAACTGGAAATAGAGTCATGTGATAGATCATTCTAAAGGACTTGTTAGACAAGCAAAATTGAAGAATTCTTATTTTGGAACACTAAAAATGGCGGCCGATAAAGTTATTCTATTAGGTTATCTAAAAGGAAATTGCACCTTCTAGCCTTAAAGTTTTATTTGAAATATTCAAATTCTGTTTTCAATACTAATTTAATACTAATTTTTTCAAGACTAATTAAGTTATCATTATTTTTAGAGGGTTGTTTGGTCATGTGAAATCTCATCTTCAAGGTATTGCAGATACAAGACTAATGAGATTAAAACAAATTAAAAATAAATAAAGGGTTATTTTTTCTTTGTTATTTAAAGACCAAAAACATCTTAGTCACCACCACCTTATAAAAAAAGAAAAAGAAAGACAACCTAGCTACATAGTTGTTGCCTAGTACATCAAAAGATATATATGAAAAGAAATATGAAGAGCTATTGTTCTGGGTGTAATGCAAAATGAGTTGAAAAAAGAGCAATAGAATGGATTGCTTGCATATGTTTCTCAAAAACCAAGGTAAGTTTCTCATTGAAGTTTATATTCTATGTTTAAGTTTAAAATGTTTATATTCTCTTAAAGTTAAAAATGATATTGATATTACAGTTAATCATAAATTGACATCGTTTTTTGAAACTCCAATCAGTAGATTAAAATAGAAAAAGTCTAAAACTGTTTGTAGAAGAGTAGAAGAAGTATTTAAATTCTTACTTGAATCTTTTGATAGTGAGTTTCTGTTGAAAAAAGTGGCTCTGATTTTTGGTATTGGTGGCTTGCCGTATGGCTGAATTAGTAAAACTGACAACTGCAGACATTTAAAATAAGGACTGCATTATGATTGTGACAATTGAGGACTCTAAAACGTTTACCAATGACAACCAAAGCAGTGTAGATTATTTGTCCATATGCATCAAATATAAAACCTCAAGAAACCTCATCTACTGGTTTATTTTTGAAATACAGTAATGAAATTTGTTCAAACCGGATTGTTGGCACTAACCTCAAAATTCATAGCTCAATAATTAGGTTATTTATATATAGCTCCACAACCTACAAAATTTGAGGAGGATCCAGGTAAATTATACTTTGACGGTGCGAGTGCTAATGGTTAAAGACGGAAGGCAAGCGAGTTGCAAAACAGTCGCGTAGTTTAGAATATTGTTTAGAAAGTGTCATTTAAACTATTATGATATTGAAATAATTAATATAACCTAACTTAATCTAATCTCCCCTACCCTAACCTAACCCACCCTAATATAGCTTACCCCAACCTAACCTATTACTGTAGTATTTTACATTTTCATCGATTTAAACCCCTGCGTTTTAATAGAACTTTTAATCTTCTAAAGCTACAATCTTACAAGACCCTCTACCATACTTATTTTGTTACACTTGTCAAAAGGCACTCGTTCCTCAAGTGGAGATTTGACAGCTGTCATAAAAATCGCACTTGTTCCATTCCCCATTGTAACAGGATCCATAATAGATTTTTTTTTTTTTTTTAACTAATAACACACAGTCATTGTTATGTAAATGACTACCAATACGTTTTTTGAAGGCCTTAGAGTCTCTATTTTAATCAAAATTCATCAAAATTGTTAGTTTATTTTAAGTCGTAAAAAAAATTATGACTAAAATAAACCAATCAACATAATCGGCTAACTCATTCAGGCTGTAAACCGCTGGACAAACTATAGACTTCATTCCAGCAACCACTTTTTTTAAAGTTTCTAAACAAATATTTCAGTGAAAACCTCATCTCATATTTTTCTTTGTACTACGTAAAAAAAAAAAAAATACTATTTTTGAAATGTAGATCAAATTTGTGTAAATATAACACATAATTGCAGTTTATGACAGCAATTTAAATAAAAAATCAAAAAAAATTATTTTGTAACAGTGAACTGTAGATAAGATTGCGAAATTAATTTTATTGCACAAAAACTGACTTAAAACAAATAGTAAAAGTAATTTATTTCCCAATAAAAGTGTAGACGTTTATAGTTTTCAATGATTTAAAACATCTTTCTTCTTTATATCCTTAATATACACTTGTATACGTCGCCAGCCCGTGAATTTCATAAATAACAAATGACGTTACATTTAGTGCCGTAAAAAAAGTTATAAATTACAAAATCATATCAAAATCGAACCACAAAAACTATTTTTTGAAAATTTAAATTTGTTTTGCGTTTTGGAATACCTTAAGCCTCACACAGAAAGAAAAAATAGTTACGTTTGTAGACAACCTCGATATATATCTAAACAGTTCTCAAATTTCAACTTATCTCTTACAAAATACTGATATAGCTTTTTTCGACATAGAAGTTATAAGCTCGTTTTATTCAAAAACTACTCTGTACATTTCAATAAAACAAAATAATATCTTTATCAATTAAAAGACGTAAATTAAAATATACGGCGTACAAACTTTGTCACACACACATAATAAAAACGAACCTTTAAATTTGGGGGTAACTGCCATCAGAGCAAAACAAAACAGAAATGACGATTTTCTCAAAATGAATAGCAATCTAGTTTTGCTAAAATGTACCCCTTAAGATATCAAACAAAATTAATTTTAATTGTATTATTTATTCGGATATTTCCATAATTTATTTATACAATAAAAGTTGCAAAAATATTGCACAAACTTTCTCACTCACTCATCCCCAAAATCAAATATAAATGAATCATAACTAATCGTCACCAAAAATGTCAGTACCATAGTTTTCAATCAAAAAATTTTAATGGACCATGGATGCCGTCTTACAAAACCTTTAAACTTTTAAATAAGAACTTACTTCGCTTGCGCCACAAAACATGTCCTTAGTATAAAATGTATTTGTATTAATGTATTATACAGTATAAATGTATTATTACTTGCTATTTTGTAAACTGGTTTCAGTCATTAATCTTTACATTTTATTAAAATTTAAACTATTTTATAATAGCCACAACTCCGAAGTTTTAATTTTTTAACTCACGAACCGGCATCTACAATTGACCAAAATATGGTCATAATCGAAAAAGGTGATTTCTAGAAAATTAAATGTTTGTGTTTCTTTTTTTTATGGCAACTGCCTCCAGATTTTAAGTTATCGAAAAAAATAATAAAATTAAAAAAATAATAAAATTAAAAAAATAATAAAAGATATAACACCCTATGAGATAGTCTACATACCTCATTAAATGAAAATCCTTCCACCACTTTGGGGTAAAGAGCACGCACCGACGACAGACACTGTAACACAGAGATTATAAAAAAAACACTTTTTTTTTATTCAGGAGACCTCAAAACAATTATATCCCCAAAACATTAGTTATAAATTTATTTCCCCATCACATACTACCTACATGTGAGAAAAGAGACATGTAATTTCCCTTATTACCTAGCCCCCCCGGGGGGTTCTGTATTTTTATGGAAGATAAGTTGGTTTAAAACGTCCTTCCTTATTAACATTTTACAAATTTAAGATACAGAAATTATTAAGACTAGTGTTTCCTGTTAAGATTGAAGTTAACCTAGAAATAATTTAAAACAGCTGTTATAAATTCTCATGCAAAACAAAATAAAACGTACTGATAATTTCAACAGTTTAACTTTACTAGAAGTAAGTAATCAATCACAATACAACATGAATCCGCACAAATAAAGTAGCCATTACATAACTTATAAATAAATATTGAACTTGACTTTGTCGTTGAAACGCGTTTGATTACGTAAACATAATTTTTATGAGATCTTGTGTGTCGAGTTTTTGTTCTATTACATAAGTTTACCTATAAATAATTTAAAACAACTGTTATAAATTCTCTAACAAAACAACAATAAAACATATTTGAATATTTATAACAGTTTCAAATTATTTTTGTTATGAAAGATGTTATTTACTCGCAACAGGCATGTCATTTAAATTAAACTAAATTTAAGTTTACCTATAAATAATTTAAGACAGTTGTATTAATTGTCGTACAAAATAAAACGTATCTGACAATTTATAACGGCTGTTTCAAATTTTTTTAGAAATGTATTATTTCTCCAAGACAGGCATTAGTTATTTAAATGATAAATTTTAGTTAACCTAAAAATATTTTTAAACAGCTGTTGTAAATTCTCAAAGGAAACAACGAATTAAAACGTATTTAAGAATTTATAACAGCTGTTTCAGATTATTTTTGTTGTAAAACATGTTATTTAACAATAATAGGGATTTTATTTAAATGTTAAATTTATTACAAAATAAGCTTTCCCGCGGGAAATAAATACTTTTCGGGAACTATGTAGGTAACACTGTTTAATTTGATACCTCAATCATTAAAATCACCCCTTATAGTAAAAAAAATACGCAACTGGAGAAGAAATTCCTTAGCGAATTAAATATAAAATATTTAAATAAAACCTAAGCTTCCTTAGTTTTCCCCATAAACTCGTCCTAAGCGCAATACGTATTTGATTAAAATTATGTTTTTATTGATATCTGTCAAGTTTTATTTAGGTTTTATCCCAATTATTACTGAACTGTAATTGTATTTTACTTTTGCACACAATTTCGCACAATGTTTTAGAACGTTAATTTTCACATTAAAAAAAAATCTAACAAAATCGGTTGAACAGGTTTTGAAATTTCAAATCATTAATAACAATTGCTTATACGATTTTTCACCGATAACGAATCACTATTTCGAGGTACGACCATACGTTTCGTTTTGGTCCTTAGAAGCTACATTTTAATAAAATTTGATCAAAATCGTTGGGCCCATTGTGAGTTTTAGTCTTATAATTTTTAAGTTGTCGAAAAAATGAAGACAAAATCGTGTCGGAATATGACCAAAATCTACAGTTTATGGACTGTAGGTCAAAGGTCGCAGAAATGACAAACAAAGACAATATTATAAAAAAGAAATTTTGGATTGCAGAACTCAAAATGAATATTTCAGCGAAAAACGTTAATGAATAATCACAAAACTTTCTCTAATTATGTGAAAAAGATTAAACTTTAATATACCATCAAACGTCTAGTCGTATTTCAACCTTTAAAAAAAAATAAATAAATAAATAAAAACTACCAATCATTTTAAATTTATTCTTTAGCGTTTTTAAACACAGCAGTAGCCGACCATAAAACGTAACAAAATCCACCACGTGCACGAAAATCCCCGTACGTGCGGAGCTAAAATAGTTGCATTCCTTCTTATGTGGTCGCTATCTTTGTGTTCTATGAAATATAACGTATAACCTTCCACATTATCAATTTGAAACGAATCGAACCCCGTCTACGAGAAACCCTAAATTGGCCCATTATATTGGGAAAATAACACAGCAATCTATTTAAAATTAGCAGAGTATCGAGTTAGAATATAAAACCATAAGCTTCCAAGTTCATTGCCACGCTATCTGTTAATGAACAGCGAAACTTATTCAATTTTAATCGTTTCTTAACACGGCATGTCGACAATCGTGACCGGTGTTGCCGAAATTAGAGAGGTTAGGCCAACAATATCTCACATGATGTCCGTTATTAACCTTGATAATGACAGGCTTAGATTAAATACATTAAACAGTTATGCTACTAATTGGGATGCTAATGGTTAACATCTCCAAATAAATGCAACTTTCAGGTTAGGTTTGCATTGTTACAAATAGAGCCAATTGAACAGCTGATTGCTGGTACAGGAAATTCTCACGGTTTCATTGCACATGAACCTGTTAATTTAGTGTACTTTTTCAGTTTATTGACCCGTTTACAATTACACTTCACACTCCTGCGTTACGAGTGTGCTTTTCCAATTAGTGAACCTGGTTGTTATCTGTTTTATGTTCATTTTAATTGTTATTTGTGTTGCGTCTAAATTGTTTTAGGCATTAAGTAATTATAAGATACAAAATACTCGACAAGCAGGTGATCCACTAACATGAGAGGTGGAGAATTCCTCTGCAGCTCCTCGTCCTTGTCATATATGAAAGTGTGTTCATGTATGTTGACGATTTCAATAAATATATTTACAAAATTATAAATTAAAAAACTTAAATAAAATGAAAGAACATATCAAACAGTCTTTACATAGGACGCCGAGTGTAACTCTCCAAATGTCCAAACGATATCCCAGCTCTTCCTACACTCGACCTAACACATCTGAACTTATCGGTGCATCTTCTTCTTGAGTTCGTTGTCCCGAATGCTCAATGTTCCAAATTCTTTCACGGTAGAGATTTTGTTTAACATACCCCCATAAATAAAAGTCCATGGGTGTAAGGTGGAGTAATTTCAGGAAATTTTTCATCGAGGAAACCACCAATAAATTAACATATTGAGGCGGTTACCCATTTTGTTGAAATTTCAAGTTTTCATCCTCGATTTAGAAAAGGAAAAGGATCTATAGCTCCAACATGTCAGGGTAGACAATTCCAGGCACAGTGCTTTACTGAGTCATTAACTAGTAACCTTTAGGGCTCACTATAGTGAGTACGGACGTGGCAACCCCGAGGGACCCCAACTGTATTTACACCTTTTTTCATGTAATTTTGAGTAAGATCCTTTTCTTTCAGCTTTTCTTTCAGGTCTCCACCACTTGTTCTTTCCCTTCTTTGATGCTATTAGGGTATTTAAAAACTAAGGGTCTATATTGTATTTTATTTTCAACTTTTTTTAATAAGGGGAAGTTTTTGCCTTTAAAAAACAAGGAATATAAAATTATACGTAGTATGGATGTGGTAATCCCGAGTTACATAACTGGATCTAATCTCTTCTATTAAAAAAAAAGAAGATATTTAATTACATCAAGATCGGTGGATATGTCATGGTCTCAAGTGTTGACGGATGATCGGGTTTAAGAAAATCTTCACATTTAACCAAAATTTAATCGAAATCGCTGCCATCGAATTTGAAATATTCTAAGTTTTACAACAGCGCCCAAATTAATTTTCTCTTATAAATCTATTACTCTAGAACCGACATATTGTGTTATATTAGGGGTCCTATAAGGCTACAATTCAGCAAAATTTAATCAAAATTGTAAAAGGATATTTTGGGACAATAGTCATTTTGAATGTTGTAATTTTCTAACAAAATTTAAAATAAATCAATACGCTCTTTTGTATTTGTCCACACAATCAATCCAAAAATGTTTTGTAGTTCTCAAAGTATCCCAAATTAATATGTTCGCACAGAAACAGACATCTATTTTTGACCAATCTTTCTTCATTTCGATTATAGGAGAAAATAAATGTAACATATTATCTAATAATATATTCCAATTACAAATATAAAACGTTTACGTACATCAGCGTTCCATAGTCTAGGGATCTAATATGGTCTTTATTTTAAGCTTTTTCCTTTGTTTTCGTTATAATGTGATGATGACAGAGATGTTACCTTTAAACAACAAAGAAAAAATATTAAGGACAATCTTGGAAATGTGTCGTCTCGATTGTCAACTCGACACAAAACATCCTCGCGTCTGTTTTTAGTCCAAATTTGTTTCTCACTTTTTCTGTCGATCGCGATTTCACTCCTCCACGTTCAGTTAATCATCTAAAACAACCTGATTAAGTATTTTGAAATAAACAACAACAAAAAACAAGTACTTTGAACATTCTCAAAGACAATGCCACCTGTCAAGGAAAGAATAACGAAATGTCTGAAACTAAAGTGTTTCCAATTATTCAACCAAATGCTATCTTTAATCACGAATAAAAGTGAAAATGCAGGCCACATTCCAGTGGTCTAGTTCTAAAGTAGAGATAACATCTGACAAGAACTTAGGGTGGTTTACCTTACCCTTGTTAACCACCCTTATTAGTCAGAACAAGGGAAAACCTAATTTAAACTGAGCTTTACAAGGTACTTTGACAAAAGAAACACAGTTTTTAAGTCTTATCTTAGATTCATCCTTACATAGTCGTGTTAATTTGGTCTTTAATTTAAGAAGAATTCATGTGTACTTCTTGTTACATTTTTTAAAAGGATTGGAGGTTTATTATAACTCGACAAGTTGGAATTTTGGTATTCAATACACAAATAACAGATTTTGGATATTTTTATTTTCTCACTCGTATCTAGTATAAATTTATGAAATGGGTTAAGAAAGTAATATCTCATTTTTGGCGTAATATCTGTTTTTAAATTCGCAAAATAGTAGACCGATTGTAATCAAATTTAGAATGTTTTGCATATTTTTGTGAAGAACATTTTCATTACACAAATTAATTTTTTTTTTTCAAAATTCTCACTGATGCTGCTGAAAATTGTAATGTAGCCCCTGAGGGCTCGAACAAAAAATTTAGATCGCATTCACTACGAATTGCAGTTCAGGGTAAAAAGAGAAAAACAATTATTAACGCCGTCATAAAAGTTAAAATAATATCTCACAACCGATTTCAATACAATTTTGGCTGACATCTGAATAATGTAACAAACACCAATCTGCGACACTGGTAATAAATGAATATTACTGTTAAGAATAAATTGGTTTGACGCAATAAAACTTCACATTTCACGTAAATTTGATGATACTTCCAACGATTGCTTCCATGGTTCACTTCTCATTTTTAGACGATAACACCCGAACCTACATTTTAACTGATATAGTTTTGAACCTCAGAAGGTACATTTTAACTATTATTAAGAGCCGTAGGTAAAACCATTTCACCCTTATAATTTCACTCGCGTGTCTCTGCCTGTAAGTCGTAACCCGTCTACTCAGACAAGACGATAAATCCTATATATTTCAAATTTAGCATTTATATTATTTGTATTGTCCCATATATAGGAAAAGCATGGCGGTAAGGAAAAACATACCAAAAAAGTACAAAAATAACATCGGGTAGTTAGGGAGCAAAAACACTACCGCGTTGATTTTTTTAAATATAAGGGTGGGGTATCAAATAAAACTAATAGTTATTCTGATTACGAATATGTATGTTTATTTGACGAAAAAAATTATATATTTGCTCTAGGACAAATTTAAAGTGTCAGATATCTTGTGTGTCCTCATCTAAAAACTAAAAAAACAACTATTTGGATTTGAAATTAAATTGCAGTGCGAAATTATATATTATAGTTGTTTTATGACGAATTTAATCACATAATGAGAAACGCCTAGCGTATAAGTTTTAAAAGCATTTTTTTGTGAAATATAAGACAAACAATTCATAAGCGGTTAAAAGATGGATTGTGTTTTCATTGTTTTGTCTTTATCAAGGTCGTAGATAAAACCAAGGACCCTTATAATTTCACGTAAACAGCCTACACAGACGAATCCTATTTCAAACTTTACATTTATATTCTGTGTTGTCCCAGATATAGGAAAAAAATAGCGTTAACAAAAACATTATGATCTTGGGGCAAAAATTATGGAATTAAAAATTTATTTTTGGGAAATATTATGTGTGGAGTATCAAATAAATTTAGAAGTTATTATGACTACGAATATGTATGTTTATTTGACGAAGAAATTAGTATGTTGGCGCTTAAAATATTCGATTTTACCAAAATAACTGTTAAAAATTAGGGTTGAAAAAAGTTGAATTTAGAGTTTCGATCTTTAGCTGATGGTTCCAGTTTCACATGGACATAGTTGAGAGAGTTTTATAAAGAAATAATTTTTTTAGCGCAAACCTAATGGTAGTGCTATGGAAATAAATTATGCCTAAATACAGCAACAAATCTATTTTGATCAAAATTGACCCATAAATAACAAAGATATCCTTGTTTTAGGGATGAAAAACACCTATCCCAAATCATGTTAAAAAATTCATAGCTGTAGACTTCTTGGATCCACAGATTTGATTTAGGGATAAAAAAACACCCTTGGAGTGGAACATTTTTTTAAATCCTTTCTTAGTACGCGTCTACAGACCTACCCCCAAACCATGTTAAAAAATTCATAGCTCTAGGCTTCTTGGATACAGAGATATACTTTAGGGGTAAAAAACACCCTTGGAATGAAACATTTCCACAACCTTTTCTTAGTACGCGTCTACAGACCTATAACAAAACATGTTAAAAAATGCATAGCTCCAGGCTTTTGGATCCAGAGATATGCTTTAGGGATACAAAACAATCTTGGAGTGGAAAATTTTCAAAACCCTTTCTTAGTACGCCTCTACAGACCTACCCCAAATCATGTTAAAAAATTCATAGGTCTAAGCTTCTTGGATCCAGAGATTTCGTGATCAGTCAGTGAGTTTTGACTTTTATAGTTAGTTCTCTAAGATACGAGTTATTTAAAAAAGCATTGCTACTCCAACTCAAGATGAAATTCTCATAATATACTAAATTTTCTAGTTTGGGCTGTAAAACACTTCACAAACGTCAGATTAATTATTTTTACTCAGAAGACGTTTCCACGAAGAACTGGTCACATCACATAACTCTCTCTACACTACGTACCTGCCACGCAATCTTAGTCTCATGTCTTTCCTGTTCTGACAAGTACATACCTAACATGACTACAATGAGGAAGAGGTTTTTTCATTTTATTAGTAACTGTATTGTCAGCCAACTTAGAATTGACACATTTGTCCACTTCAGTCCTTGTGAATAGAAGGGAAGTTGCATACAAGTGAGACATTTCATATCGTGAACACAGTAGGCTTACAGTTCTCCTGTCTTTTGACTTGTTTCTAAAGGCTACTCGGAAACTGATATAAATCACACCCAGTGTTCCTGCTTTACCGACATTGAACCATCGAAACATAGATTTTATTGTCTTGATATATTAGAGCTACTAGATCCTGTCGGTAGAATATAACAAAATTGAGATTTCAAACAAAATTCTAGTTTTTGTATTACAACACAAAGCAATCCCTCTATATGTTGTTAGAGAGAGAGAGAGCGGGTTTACAAGTATCTTTGTGGCTATAATAATTTTTTTAAATAGCAGTCTCTAATCTTTATTAATTATTCATTGAACAAAGCTTTCTGTAACTTTTTTTTTAAGTATACCGGTAGCTAAACTATTACTAAATGGACCAATGTCGGATGGAATTTATTGTTTAGGTGTAAAATCTATTTACATAGGTATTGGAATGATGACCTGTTACTGTTGTTTGTATTGAAAATGATAATAGTATATTTCATCACTAGGACCAAAAGCGAAGCTTTTAGATACAAACTCAATCAAGTTTATTAACTCGGCTCCGACTCAGCTGGAAAATGAGCGAGGATCCAAAAGCTTCTTTTGGTCCTAGTGAAGAACTATATTTTTCGTTATACTGCAAACAATAAGAAAACAATTCCACAAAAACTAAAATGTTATAACCTATTTACCTTCAAAGTTTGGACAAGTTACACAAGTTTGCAACTATTACAGCTGTTTAGTTTGTGTTAGTGGTACTTATTTATAAAATCGATGGTAACAGCTGCTTTATCTGTTATTTACAATCGAGAGTATCGGTTGTTTTTATAGATGCTTTACAATCGTTAATTAATTCGTATAAACGAAGAGTAAAAGCTGATGACTTCGACCTCAGCTGATGTATTTAGGTCCTAGGACTAAAAAGAACAACTTTAGCATCTCAATGCATGTATTGAAAACAGCTGTTTTTGAAGCAGTATGACGAAAACATTGTTTTTGACTATTTAATGGTAGACGAAAGTTTAAATTTTTGAGGACATTTGGATTATCGATTAAACTTTTTTTAATCTTCAATAAAGCTCAATGGAGACCTCGTTTTTAACAATATTTTGTTAAACATGAACATTAGCAAATGTCTAGAAAAACCAGGAAAATAAGAGGCATTAAATTGTTTATAGTACAAGAAGCGAAGAAAAAAAGTATTTTGTATAATTTCAATCGTATAAATTTGTTGATATTTGTACCATATTTATTATTCCGCGGTCTATTTTTTTACGTGTTAAAACAAAATATACTATTCGTGAAAAACATTGAATTACTAATAACATTTCAGGGAAATCCCAGTGATTTGTTACCTAGTCGATTACATACTTATGTTGATAACTTCTCGCCATTAATTGTATAATTAAATAATTAACTCAAATCGACCGATTAGCATCATAAACTTACAAATTATATGTAACTTATCAAAGACCGATAATAAAAAAATTAAGATACCCCCCCCACACCCATTTCAGACTTTGATGAGTACGGGCTTGGTATCCCGAGGGACTTCATGTAGTCTAGGGTTATATCCCTCTCTGTCATCTTTCCTATCCAGTTTCTTTCGACCAACTCATATTCTTTTCTGACCCTGAGGATATTAAAGTTTTCGAGGGCTTTTCTTTCTTTTGTTCTAACAAGGCGATGATGACCGAGAGAATTTTTATCTTTAAACAACAAGGACAATATAGAACACTGAAACCTCTACCACAAACTTTTGGTAGGGGTTTCAGTGTTCTATATTGTTCACATTCACCACAGTCCTCATTTCATACTGAACCGATTTAAAGACTTATTCCAGTCAAGAAAAAATCTCGAGACGCAGATTATACGCTAAATCCTAGCACGCGAATTGATTTTACTCAAATTTACTTTAACAAAAATATCCTGCATAGAGAATAATAATTGGTTATTATTATTGTGTGGTCTTCGGTTGTATCCATAATGTTTTTAATAAAATGGCAATGAGAATATTTATGCTAAGAAAATTGTAGTTCTCGGTTGACCTTCATGTATTGGAAAGGGAAGAATAGCCTTGTTCCCTTTAAAAAAACAATTGCAGTTAAAACTTAATTCTAAAGACTAAAACAGTATATCAATCACTTGCACTCCAACAATAACCTACTATTTATCTTGTTTTGGAAGGTTTACAGGTACTCAATTTGCAGCCCATTACTTTCCGTACAAAGTTCTATACACCCCCTACCACCTCACCCAAAAATGGCAAATGTCATTGAGTAATAAGCGATAAAGAGTGTTGGAAAATAAGTGTCCCAGGCGCCATTTTGAAACGGTTAGAGATAAAGTCAAACTTTAAATACAAAAAAGTTTGTTTTTGAAAGACATTTTCAATGGTGTGCTTCACGACTAACGTTAATATTTTTGAGTTTTGGACTTTTTAAGTTTTAAAGTCCCCCCCCATTGTGTGTAGTCTATTTTTAAAATTTGAAAATTTTTGAGTAAGGGGTTACTTAAGCACATTTTTGGAAAGGGTATCTTCTCATGAATATAGGATACAAATTTGGTTTATTTAGGCTATGTTATGTGGTAACAATAAAACTAACTGTAAAACACTACTTTTTTGATGTTTTGGAACACCCTGTACATAAGTGAAATAAGTTTAAACTTTTTTTCCAAAATGATTAGTGAACAAACATCTTTAAAATGAGGTATCACTTGACCTACCTGTACGTTTAAAGATTTTCCAAAAACGACCCCCACCCCTCAAAGAAGCATTTTTGGGGCATTTTTGAGATTTGAAAACCTTTTTCCTGAATTCTCTAGGGTCGAAATAGGGGGGGTTTAAGTTAAAACGAAGGCCATAGCTCATTTCATTCAGTCGCTATACATTGCTCACGGGTGGTTTGATTCACTTTGAATAGTTCCTAGATAGGAAGACGACAAAAATCATTTTCAAAATTTTACAACCATTTTATTAACAATTTTCAACAAATATAGAACATAGTTTATACGACCTAAATATTCGACTATTAAACTTACTATTGTGATCACTTCTAATTTGGAGGTTTTGTTTATAAGAGATTAATTTTTTAAGGAATCTATTTTTTTATCCTAGAAAACACATTAGTGCATAATTTAATATAGAGTTAATAACGCACAAGATGAAATATTGATGATTTTTTTATGGCTTTGAGGTGAAAAATTATCGCCAGAGTTTTTAAACTAGTATTATCAGTCAAATAATTATTTAAAGAGAAAAAAATACGACTTAGAGTGGGAATTGAAAGTAAAGTCAAAAGTTCTGGGTTCAATTCCTAATTTAGGTTGTATATTTTTACTTGAAATAATTCTTTAATAAAGGAAGTATTGTAATGAAGTAACACACAACCTGTGAGAGTTGCTCTCATATTTTTACTTCGGTTTATATTTTATGTGTGTGAGAGGAAGTTTGTTCAATTTTGTTTACAGTTAATTTATTTTGTGAGTATACTGCGATTTTTAAATGTAGGTCTACTAATTGATTTTTCTAATTAAATCAACTTGAATTACTTGGTCAAGTATTTGCAAAATCTAACCTATAAAGTTTTAGTAGGCCTAATATCAACACTTACCGTATAAAAATAATTACCTCAAATTACTCCTAAGATTAGGATCAATAAACATTTTATACTCAGGTTTCAACATTTCTGTGAGAGAAACTAAAATTTTACTTTACAAACTGATATTTACCACAATTAACAAACATTGTAAAATAAGAAATTTTAGTCTATAGTATTTAGGTTGTATGTCAAATTACAATCCTTTTCATTTTAGACGTTCTTCTCTTTGAGTATATTGGCTTTTTTATTGGTTATTCACACAGAAATAGAAAACAACAAACAGTACAGAACGTTTTCTACGTATTCAGAAATTTATCCAAATATTATTAACCAAACCGTCGGGATGCTCCAAGTATAAGCAGATGTGATTTCGTCTCCGTTTCAAATGCACCGCCATCATAACCAATGTATTTATAAACATCAAATAGAAACTTTGCGCTACCTAGCGGCTAAATTGATAACCACGGATAGCATTACTTTACATCAACCTAACGGTATAAATTCGTTTGTGAAATTTCTGAAATAGCAGTATTAAAGTATTTTAGTGCTTTATGTCTTTAATAGAATATTAGACAATGGGAATATTCTTCTATGTGTTTGTATCTCTATCTGTACGTCAAAACATTGTTCAAAAAAAGAAAACGAAATGTCTGATCTAATCCAAATTTGAGCCGTGGATTTGTTAGTCACATGAAAAGAATTCTACTAAATAATAACGTTTCTATTTAATACACAAATTTACTTTAAAAGGGGAACTAGGAGGTGAAACGTAGGAGGGGAACTAACTTTCCCACATAGCCTACAAAACCATATTTTAACAGACTCAAAATATTCATAACTATCTACCAAAATTTTATTAAGCCTACTTACACAATTTTTTCTTCTATACGAGTTTTTCCCCTTACGAAAGAACTTGTTAAGAAAAATACATCTTCGACCACCTTCCTTCACCTACATCGGCCAGGGTTCATGTCTGTAAATTATAAAGTAGGCCCTACTCACTAGCCATACTTCTTTTATTTTCGATTTGGCATAATAAATTTAATTACAACTGTTCATATTTCACCAAAGTTTGATCAAAAACAATTGCGTGAATTTTAAAATGTTTTAATTTTTACAACGGCACCAAACAATAGTTAATTTTAACCACTTCGTTAGTTTGGAGCATTGGAGGTTACATTTTGTTCAAATTTTTAATAGCTGATTTGAATAAAATTTAAATTATAGTTTTTGTGTTGTGACGAGTAACGGTAGAACTTAAATTTTTTAAAAATGGAAAAAAATCTCGAGTTGTAGCCAAAATATGTCAACATACTAAATTTCATAATAATTAGTCGAGTAGTTTAGACTGTACAACACAAGCAAGACAGACGACGATTAAAAGCCTGGAGATATGACAAAAATACGTCCACAAACTAAGTTGGTCTAAAATAGAAATGGTCATTGTCAGTGATCAAATGTAGCTCAAAATGAGTGCAGCAAATTTGATCAAAATTTGTATATAGATACATTTTTATCACATATAGAGGAGTTTTTTCTTCCATTGTTCAACAACTCACAAAAAATTTTATAAAGCGTAAAAATTTTTTGATGAATATTTGTTAAAATTATTGTCTAAATTCCCAATATTATTGTCCTAATTCCCAAAATGTCACAGGATTACCGACTAAAAGTAGGAAATGAAGTCATAGACAACGTTCTAAAAGTTTTAATATTCCAAAAACAAGTCAAACAATTATGACCAATTTCCAAGGAACGTGTCAATTTACAAAACGAACCAATACGAAAACAATAATGAAGATATAAACTTGAAACTTGATGAGGAGGACTACAGAATGTTCTCGGAATAAACCGCCAATTTACATTTTTTTAAAACGGTTTATTTTCCGACTTCCGAACGTTTTTCTGCTAAAGAGACGATATTATTTATCCAAATATAATTTGGATCGTAATAGGTTTATAACATTTCAGGGATCATAAGCGGATTTCAACAAACATAAAAGATACGTAATCATCTTAAATATTTTGACTAGTTTTAAGTTTTTTCCAAGAAATCGCAGAAAATGTCCAGTTTTTGAAAAATTATAAAGGAAAGTCAAGTATTTGGATTTTACACTTTCTGAATTTTTTTCAGATTTTGTTTTCCCTTCCCTACTTTTTGAACTTTTTAAAACGGCAATAAGTAAGAAAATATTATTATTTTATAAAAAAGGTCTTCTCAATACATTTTTTTTTAAACAGCGTCTATCATATTTGCAGTCTACAGCCCAAACGCGTGGACTGATTTTAATTAAATTTGGTTAAGTGGGCATATTTTATTATTATTATTATTTGCTTGGAGTAACTGATATAAGAAAAAACCAAAATTAGGATTTTCTCAAAATAGTCTCGAACGATTTGAATCAAATTTGCTCAACTGAAATCCAGCCTTAAGGACCTCTAATTAGTCACAATTTCTAAAAAATTCTTGTTCGTAAATTATCAGTAAACAAAAACTGTTTTAAGCCGAAATCATATCTTTCGTTTAAATATTAGCGAAATGTGAAGATTAATGATAAAATCCCGTTTGGAACATTTCAGTTAATAATTTATTACAATTCAGAAACAATTAATAAAAAACAAAAATGAATCTTGTCCACCGTCAATAGATTTTAATGAAATATAATTTACTGTGAGGACCTGTTTATAACGCAAGCGTAGCAAGCTTAGGCCCTTATTTCTATAAATGTATATTTTTGTTCAAACACTTCCTCCGTGGTTTTGTTTTGACAACTATCGAACCTATATTTTTGGTGACGATTATTTTTAGTTCGTTTTTATATTGTTTTGGTAATGAATGATTGAGAAAGTTTGTGCAATATTTGTGCACCATTTATTACACTTTATAACCTGCTGATATTAATTATAGCTTTACGTCTATAATCTGTTTTTCTTGCTTTTTGACAACAGCTGTTTCGCCACTCACTGGTGGTTCGAAGAATAGAGAAAACACTAGAGACTTACCGTCGACGTAATTATAATTTCAGCTCCGTCTACTTTCCAATCCCTGTTGGGAGTTCTAAAGCAAACAAATATAGATAGCAAAAGTTGACCACAATCGATCTAAAAGCGATAAATCGAAGAGAACATCTTTGTGTGTGGGAGTGACCACAGGGTGGTCCGTGGTCCTGTAGGGGAAGACCACCTGGTTGTGTGATTGATTAGATACAGATTAAATCCGTAAACAGAGCAGTCATTCTTGACAGCAAATATTTGACTTGGAAAGGTTGAATTTGATGAGCCAATTAAACTAGAGGAAACAAAGGACGAACTTTATAATCTATTCAAATATGAACTATTATGAAATTTGTAATTTTATTGTTTTATCAATGAACTCTACAAAAACAGTTTCCTGCTCACTCATCCCCAAAACAAAACAAAACTAATCCGTTCAGTTTTTGACAATCAAAGAGTGAAAATGAACCATGGAAACTGTCTGTTATCAAATATTTATAAAGGCCTAAACTTGTACCAGAATAACTGTCTTGTAAATCCTATTTGATTTAATGACGGCGGTCAAGGTTAACAATCGTTTTTGGAGCAATCATTCCTGAAATAAAGGTAATATTTTTACTTACAATTATCCACATGGGTTTGGTTCAATAATATTCATATTTCACTAAAATTTGAACGAAATCTGTATAAACAATTTTGAGAGATTACGTCTTTTATAACAACATTTTCCTAACTTTTTGTTTTTTACCCACATAATATAACGAATCAGTTTTGTTTGGACACTTAGAAACTTAGAACTTAGAAACTTAGACACGTTGACACCTATTTTAAGAAAAATTTAATTTTGTATTTTTCTTGTATTATATATTTTTTACCTCCAAATTTTAAATTATTTAAAAAATGAAAAAAGTCAATAGAAATGCCCCAAATATGACCACCTACCAAATTTGATTAAAATTTTTCCACGTGTTTGTGCTGTATAACATAGAATCAGATCTGTGTTACAACAATTATAGTCATTCTGGATTGATGATAATAATATTGTAGCATTGTAATAAGATAGAAGATTGTTAATAAAAGATAATTCAGTACCGGTACTGAAACATTTGATTATATTCCAAATATAGTACCAAGGCAGTTTAATGAAAGTAATCCTAACACTAACAAATAACTACTATTAAAAAGGACTCTCTTATATTGTAAATATGGAATTAATTACAATATTTCATTTTGAAAAATATATAGAACTGGTGTGACAGAATTTTTTCCCTTTGTCTTAAATCGAATTCACATACAACAAACATTCCAAAATCACCTTTTTTTTTTAACTCAGCTAGCTTCAAAAAATATACAGTGTCTTTCAAAAGTAACTCAAACTTTAATTAACTAGTTTACTTGTATTTAACATACAACAAAATAAAGTACAACAATCCCTATGGAATTAAAAGGCGATTTAATGTTTTTATACTTAAAATTAAGCCAAATTCTTACTTCTTTGGATTACTAAGACGATTTCGTAGTTTACCCGCCATTCATCTTCCTAAACAAGCAGTAATATTTCTTCTTGCCTCTACGTTTTCCGTATTCAGTCTTATTTGACGTGTAATAAAATTTTCCCAATACCTCTATATTATTATGTAAAATATTTATATATTTAGATACCAATTCACACTGAGGTAGTTATCTTGCAAAAAACCCTACGTTGAGGTGCCAATGCAATAAAAGATAACCTATAATAGTAAATTTTATTATTGAATCTTAAATTGTAATTGCTTCACTTTGTAGCATGTTATTTTTATTTTCCTTGAACCACTGTTCCGAGATACATGATATGTTTGATCCTGTATCAATTAATGCTGTTGTTACATTTTTTCCAATTTTAACGTTTATTTCAGGACACCTCATTGTTTCGGTTATACTGTACACTGAGTTTGATTTTCTGTTGACTCTTCTTTAATCAAGAAATCGCGATCACAGTACATATTACTCACAGTAATTTCTGTTTTGATGTGACTATCATTTATGAGTATGTTATTTTCCGGCCTTGTTGTCCCGAGTTGCTTATGTTGTTGCACAGAAGATGTAGGATTAACCGTCACGTAGTGGTTGACGCTGCGTTGTTTTATAAATTCCCGGCCGTTAGTATCTCCCGTGCTTAACAGTTTTCCGAGGATGAGTCCTTGCTGGTGCGGGCTTCCTCTGTCCGACTAGGCGTTCTCATATTTTCGGCTACTGTGTGACATACTTTAATTTGTTCCGAAGTCGGATATGTCTGCGTTTTCCTGGAGTCGTGATAATTCCTATTATATTGTCGCTCCTCTCTTTTGAAATGTGGATTATTTCTGTTTTGGTACTGGTGTTCCGGTTGTCGTGGTGTCTGTTGGTAACTTTGGTTCCTGGATGGATATGTTTCGCCGAATGTTCTTCCTGCAGGTGGTGGTCCTGGTGGAGATCTAGGTTGATATTGGAAGTTTGGTTGATGGTTTCTGAAGTTTTGATGATATTGCGGTGGCCGATTGTTGTGATATGTTGGTGCTGGTCTTCGGTCTTGATGAAATCGTGTGATCGGAGGATGGTTTGAGGTCTGTGGTTTGTGAAGATGGCGTGATTTATTGTTAGAATCCTTTATGTCCTCTCGATGTAGCAATGCTTCAAAATCACTGATGGTGGTGATGTTCTGCACACGTTTAGCATCTTGGATGATTTCCTCAAAGTGGTCAGTCAGACAAGTGACGATCTCATCTTCCGGAATGGGTGGTTGCATGGTCCTGAGAGTGATAACTCGCTCGGTGAAATATTCCGATCTCGTTAGTTTTCCTTGCGAAAGATATTTTTCAACTTCCATCCTCTGTTTTATACCTCGTTGCACTTCCCTGTTCCAATATTTCCTCTCGAAGTATTCCTGGAAGTCGTCCCAAGTCTTGATGTCCTGTTTCACCAATGAAAGCCATCTCGCTGCATGAGAATCGAGGCAACTGTCCAAGATGTCCAACAGTTTTTCCACCTCATCTCCCAAGTGGTCCTGGTTCCTCCTCCGCTCATAGTATCGTTGGATCCTCTTCAGCTGCTCCATGGGATTGTGTTCTCTCCCATGAAACTTAGGTGTGGTCAGATCGCCTCCACTTCCTGTGGATCCGCTACATGTGACGTAAACGTTTGGCTGGTATATTTGCTTGTTATTCAGGATGTCCTTTTCTAAGTTCCGGATCTTGGCTCCATGCTCTGTTAAGCGTCCTTGAACTTGTCCAAGATTCCTGTTGGTTTCGTCTCCGGTAGTCTTCATTTCTTCCTGCAGGGTTGAGATGTTGACCCTGAGGATGTCACACTCCTGGTTTGTGTAGTTTTTTCCTTCTTCCAGCGTTAGTTGTTGTTGTGCCTCCATCTGGTCCCGTATTTCTTCTGTTTGCTGAAGTACCGTGCTTTTCAGCGTTTCCTGGAACTTGAGATTGTTGGCAATGCATCCGTTTCGTAGTTCCTGGTGTTGGGTTGTGAACTCCTCCCTCAGCTCAGTCCGAATGGCATGGCATTGTTCCTCTATTTTCTTGTTGATCCCTTCCTCTAGGCGATCCACTTGAAGCTTCTGCTCGTGCTGGAGCTTCTGGATTTTCTGTAGCTCCTCCCGTTGTCCATCTAACTGCTTCCGAAGATCACTTTGCTGCTGCTGCATTCCCTGTTCCATACCTTCCAGCTTGGCGAAAATCGCTGTTAGCCATGGTGGTGGTTGGTCTGCACTGGTCTCCTCAGCCCTCTTACTATTTGTATCAACCATGGTGCTGGTCCCTGGAGCTGGTCCGTTGGTATCCTCCTTTCCCATGCTGTCGTCCATACTGGTATGTGTGGCTTCCCCTGCTTCGACCGCCATGAAAGTTTCACTTAGGTCCATGTCGTCATCTCTTGGTAGTGATTTGACGTTGACATCACTACGCCTGGATGTGATGTTTTGGCCTACCGACTCCTTCATTTTCCTTGACGGTTCTGGATTTTGTCTTAAATTGTATCGATTATCTTTATCCATTTTTTTTTTTTTTTAAAGTTTATTTTAAGTTTTTTATCACCGGTATAATATTAAAATAGTTCGGTTATACCGTGGACAAATACATAAACAAAATTTATGCAAATTGGGTTAAAATTTTGCAGGTTAATTTTGTATCAATTATTTGATTAAAGAGGTTGTTTCTCTGTGGTGAGGTTTCTGGGATGTGGTGAGGCCCTATCGTTGCGGCGCCAATGTAATAAAATTTTCCCAATACCTCTATATTATTATGTAAAATATTTATATATTTAGATACCAATTCACACTGAGGTAGTTATCTTGCAAAAAACCCTACGTTGAGGTGCCAATGCAATAAAAGATAACCTATAATAGTAAATTTTATTATTGAATCTTAAATTGTAATTGCTTCACTTTGTAGTGACAACATAAATGTTTATAAAGAGGTAATAGATGAATTTGAGGTTAAAACAATTAAAATAAATTTTGTCAAAATATTGTGATAAATTGAAAATTAGTGCTTATCAAATACAATCAACATATGAAGTAATTTGGAAAATGATATTGATTCAATTTAAAATATATATATGATACTTCAAATCATACAATTTATGGGTAACCTTAAGTGTTAAGTTACAATAAATAGAAATAAAAAAAAAACTAAGTTAACTTTGATAAATAACCAATGAATTTGAACTACAATAGTCTCAATTAAATATTTGGCTGATAATGACTTTGTACTGAGCCAATTTAATTGTTATAAATAAAACAATAGAGTTCAAGTTAACAATTTATAACACATTTATTTATTTATTTATTTTTTCTATCAAACTCAATTATTAAGATAAAACAAATTGTGATAAATTATAAGTTCTATTCAATACATAGGTTTATGCAATGTTTTGTAAATCCATTGTTAAAAGTCTATCCCTTTCACTGATTGTTCACTAGGTATATTGGGATTTACATATAAATGGACAATTCAATTAGTAACAAATTATTAATTATATATACAAGATAGTTATTAATTCTAGTCACAATTAGTAATTAATTCTAATATTATGAAATAAGTTTGGTATTTTGTTAAATTTTGATTTAATCTCGGGAATGGGTTGTTCGCTGACCTCACCACTTTTTGGTTAGAATATTGGTAATTATCTTATATTTAGATTTATACATAGATAATATTACTTAATTATAAATGATAACAATAGTTTATGAACACTTTGAATGGTTTTAGCAGAGTTAATTATGTTTAGGTTCAAAATCAAAAGTTTGCAAATTTAATTTTGGTAATCCAATTTTAGCCTTTAAAATTTGTAAAATATACCCTGGATGGGTCTCACCAGTATTTAGATATCGTGTCCAGGTTATGATGATGAATTTTGGCCAATTCTAGAGTCCTGGATGATTGTAGATATGTTTCAAATGGGTTCTCTTCACATTGAGACTGTTCTATCTGGAAGCTGGATGTCGACTCACGCCGGTTTAAAATAGCGTCCTTTTTGGTGTTAAAAAAATCTCGAACCCAAAATTTTTAAGCTGAAGATTTAACATGGATTTAAGTACCTCTCACTTATTCACATTTTTAATTAAATGAAGTAGTATGAATGGAATGAACTTATATACTATTTTACAAAATTCCCTTAATTTCTAGATTTTTATAAATTATTTGGGAGAAACAAACTCTTTAAATAATTGTGTTTGTTCGAAATAAAACTTTTTAATTAACATGAAATAGCTGGGTTCATACTTCCAATACGTTGCCGCTCAGTGACGTCCGTGTGCCGATGGGCGGGGTTTATCAATGGCTGACAGAAATTATGTTTAATAAAAGGTATGCAAGTACATAATTTAATATAAGTTCCCATGGGTGTCTCATGAGATTTCGCGTAATAATGATATTTATGAATTTTTCTAACATCACTCCTTTATTCTCCGTTTGCAAAATTATAAAATACAATTATTAATCAACGTTGTCCTTGCGTATTTTAGTTGTCCATTTGACTTGAATTTACATCGTATTAACATACAATATCTCCTACTCGATCCAGATATATGATGTTGAAGACTTATTATGGATAGGTATTGATTTATCACGTAATTGAACAATCAGTTTTTGTCGTTGGTTGTTTTAAACTATTTATGTAAATTACTAGCGGTAAATTCATTGACTCGCGTAGTTCGCTATTGTTTACATTTGAGTCTACGATGTCCGCCGCTTGGAGCGTTCGGGTGCTTGTACTAACAAACGATGGTTCAGATTTATTAATTTAAAAGACAATTGCGAAACTTTACAGACGAAACATTTTTTTCATTTTAAGACTTCAGCGATACCAATTTCAAGTCCTACGATTTAAGGTCTTGGCCTCTTGATGTCTCCCTCCAATGCACCCGGTGGTTTCAAACTTACTTTGCACTACACGGTTGCGAGTACGAAAGTTTTTGAACCTGGCTGATAAAGTTCGTAATAACACTGAATCAATACGATGGGTATTTGTAAAGGTAAAGTCATGATGGAATAATAAACTACTAAAAGTTTACCACCTACTATATTCCTGTGTTTAAAATTAGTCAACAACGAGAAAACTCGTTGCTATGGAAACAAATAAATAGCATGAAAATAACAGCTGATGTTTTAGTAAATTCCAACTATATCACTGCTACAATAGAGTTTTTTCTCGGGAATTAGACGACGAATAACGAAACCACAAACATTTAAATTGTTTAAAACTAGTACTTGATTTTGTTACCCATCACATAACTATCTTTGTTAAAAAGTAAAACGGCGAAATAAGTTCAATTTAAATCAGCTACATTTTGCAGTATTTATTTTTAAATTGAGTTGAGATTTTTCAGACAACTACCGTAGTTTGTGATCATTTCGTCAAACCCAGGCCTACCAACCATGATAAGAATCCTAGATCAGATTGGCAGTGACCACCTCAGCAGGGCGCTTCCAAAACAAAGCGACAATTTCATGTTCGGTGGTGCATCTTCTCAGATAACATAACTGACAGATTTAGTACACGAGTTGACCCGATAACAATCGCCCTTATTTCAGCAAAACTGTGACAAGAATTAGAATTCATTGGCACAGAAACGCCAATTATGAAACCAAGGGATGCGTTTTGTTGGATAATTTAGTTGAAGACAAAATGTCTTTAATTAGTTGTAAGCTACCGACTGGTAGAACTTTGTCTCCTAATTGGGGTTATTTTTGCAAGAAAGGAAACAAGGTTAAGACGGGAAAAAAGCAGATTGGGAAATAACAGACTCATTTCCATAACATGAACTAATTAAAATTAAAAACTATAGCCTTCAATACGACGATGCTAAACAGTTTAGTAATTTGGCAGACAAAAGAGTCTTTGAAAATACTCATATTTCTAACTTTGTACTGACTTTAAACTATGAAATTCAACTTGTCATTAAACCTATCAATTTTTGTACTTTTAAAATCTCCCCCTCATTTTTCTGCACCAAATTAATCAGTTTTACTATTAGGCCTACTCTTATATATGCAGTCTAGAGAAAGTAATATGATGGGCCAAAAAATTTGATGTCGAATTTGTTGCGGATATATTCATTTTGAAGTCTCCTGAATCCAAAAAAAAATCGGAATTTTAGGCTTTGGTATCTTTCTCAATTTTGAGCTTAATTAGTTTTTAGATTTGTTTATGGTCGCGTGAGAAAGTTTGTGCAGATTTCGTTCTGTTATGATCTTTTCCAAGACATCAAGTTTCCAGATAAAAGTATAACAATTTAAAAAAACAACCACAAGTAGTAATAGGCCTAACCTAATTGATTACCTAACACTAAATTTGGACCTATATTAAATTAATCGGAAAGAAAAGACTACAGCGAAATTTATAAAATTATTTAGCAAATTTTCCTCTAGTACAGATAATAAACTCTAAGTCATTTCTTTGTTTCTAAGAGTGAACAAATCTACAAAAAATCCATCTAACCGAGAACTTCTGAATTATGAATAAACTACATTATTCTAAAGGAAACATAATTAAATTTGTAAATAACTACAAACTACAAACCTTTCAAAATTCATTTTATTTTGCGACTGAAATTGTGTAAATCTCAAAATAAATTCTAACCTCAATTTTAGCCTACTGGTATTTTATTCCAACTGATTCTAAACGTTAAACTGACTGCATACACTAGTAAATTTACAAAAGATTTTCATAATAGGCCTACCTTCACACAACTGAATAAAACAGAATTGAAAATTAGATTATTACATAATTTAAATCAATATTGAGTAATTCCGCCAGTGTCAAACTTTAACACGCACATGTAACAAACATGTTGTTCCATGAATCATTCATGGTTGACAAAAGACATTTCAGCGCATTCTGTACGATTAATGATAAACTACTTGACTTGAGTCTATCAGTTTACTATGGTAGTTGTCAATAAACCAGTGAAAATTAACCGTGGTTAAGAGTTCATAGATTGTTTTAAACATAAATATTATAAGATGAAGTTAGGCCTATCAAGTTTAAATGACGGCGGTCAAGGTTAGTTTTAATTTTTTGGAAATTATTGCTTTAAGGGTAATTTTCTATTATTTTTAATTTTACATAGGTTCTCATTTGTGTCATCAATCTTCACATATTTCTAAAATTTGAAAGAAATCGTTAGAGCTAATGTGGAAAAAAAAGCTTATTTTATTACAGCTTAAAATCCGATTTTGTGGATTTTATCGATCACTCACTAGAGATAAATTTGATCAAAATCGTTAGAGGTAATTTTGATAAAATAGTATTTTCCTTGTGGGAGGTACCCGCAAATTTAAAGTTATCAAAAAATGAAAGATAAATGTACCGAGAAATTTCATAAATATACCAATACCAAATTTGATTAAAATCGGCCCACGCCGCTATATGGATTCCAAAAACCATTATTCGGAATCAAAACTATATCCGCAAAAAATTCGCCAGGTTCATTGAAAATAGGCCAACATTTTGATTACCAAATTTGCAAACCTTATTTGGTTTAGGAGATTTACTTTTTGGTTTTGTAGTGTAAAAACTAAAACTGGTCTTTTTGGACATTTGGCCGCCATTTTTAATTGGAAGAAGAGGGACTATTAGTTTAACAGATTTTTTAAATATATTATACCATAAACCTTTAGATTTTCTTTTCATTATAAACAAATTAAATAACATATAATAGAGACACCTACCTGAAGGGTTGATCGAGAAAAGATAAAAGATAGCATCTAACACTATGACAGGTGTAGATCTAGCTACAAAAGCTCGGGATTGTTATAACATACTGTACTCACAATAAGTGAACCCCTGTATTATTGACTATTGCCCAGTTGGCCTATGTGTATTTCTTATGGAAGATAAGTTGATATAGCAAGCTTGTAACTTTTTGAATATTTTATGATAAAACTAACTTTAACTTTCCTCACTTTTCACATAACCTTGCCCAAATTTTAAAACGTATTTTATTATACTGGTGTATTAATGACTAGGGTTAAAGATTATTTTAGTTTTTATCAAATATTCTTGAACTATAATTTCTTTTACTTATGACTTATCTTTAAATTTAACAAAAATTTCACGAAATCAGAACAACCGATTATGAGATTAAGATCTTTTTAAAAGTTGTTTTTTTATCGATAAATCTTGAAAAGCCCTTTTTTGTGGATATCAATGCTCTTATCTTTGAGTTCTTAAAAGCTGTATTAAGCAAAATTTTATCAAAAAATTGAAAACCAATTTTGAATGTTGGTTTTACTTCGACTACCCAAAATGGTTAGTGATCGATAACATTAATACCGGTAACTAAATACTAAATTTGATAAAATCGGTTAACTTGTCGGGCTGCAGAAAACTGCACAGACTGACATTATTCCAAAAACAACTTTTATACTTTAAAGGACCTCAACTGATACAATTAGCGAAAAACTCAACATATATTTTTGATCCATCACAAACTACACTTAGGTGGGAAATTGAAAAGGGTAGCCTACACCTTTGGGGCCACTAGTGAGTACAGGGTGGCATACCCTATGAACCCAAGCTGGAA